>VYXC01007084.1:0-22137 GCA_013397175.1 Platysteira castanea | reverse complement strand
TGTCCCGGCAGGGATCGGGGTGTGTCCCGCCAGGGATCGGGGTGTGTCCCGCCAGGGATCGGGGTGTGTTCCAGCAGGGATCGGGGTGTGTCCCACCAGGGATCGGGGTGTGTTCCAGCAGGGATGGAGGGGTGTTCTCCAGCAGGGATGGCAGGGCGCGCTCCAGAAGCAAACGAACGCTTTCCTTAAACGTGACGCAGCACTGGTGGAACATGCTGTCCTCTCTGATCAGTACCAACAAAAGCAGGGGGAAGAATATCAGGAGCTGGAGCGGATAAACCTTCCCTTGCTTTCTCATCACCCCTGCACTGAAGGGGTTTTTCGATTTAACCTACTTGATTGTAAATAAGAATGAGAGCAGGTACGGATCCCTGGCAGGGATGGATTCTTAGGGATGGACAGAAGTATTGCCATGAGCTAACGCATTTGCCAACCTTGCTCAGCTTCCAGCCCACTTTCCAGTCTGTACTCATTTTTAAATTGTACTTCAGGCGGCTACCCCATCGTTAGCACTAGCTGATGATGCTCCTGCGAGGTGGTAGGAATGACTTCGGTTTTAAGTGGGCAGATCCAAAGACAGGATGATGTGGTTGGCAATACTCTGAGTGTAGGCCCGAGCTAGTGAAGATGAGTCCAGTTTTGGCTTTAGCTCTGCTGTCATATTCTGTTCCTTCCTCTCATGCCATCTCCTACCTGCACATCACATCTCACCCATGAAAAAGAGCTCCGTAGAGCTGTCCTCTCCCACTTGCTTCTACCTCGTCCCACAGCATTCTTACTTAACGGAGGTAAGTGTAATGGAATTGAGGCACACTTTAAGGGCATGGGCCTCTCACCCGAGTCACGTAAGGCAGAAGGAAGCCTCGAAGAACAGAGGGATGAATTCCAGAGACAACCCACAGGGGAGTTTCTCTCTGGGGGGATCCCAGCAGAGCTGGTGTTTCAGCACGGGGTGCAGCTGGGCAGCGTTTGTGTCTCTGGTGATGCCGGTTTAAAGTCCCTTCCCGCTGCCTCAGTTCGTGGGGCTGAGCTGAACCCTGGTACTCGAACGCTGTTGTATGGCCCGGCCCCGGCCCGGCCCCGGGGAGTCCCTTGGGAGGTCGCTCGGGGCCGCCNCCAGGCCGCCCCGCTCCCCTCGCAGCGGCGGCGGCGGCCGGAGCCGCTGGGCCGCGGTGCCGCTCACGGGCTCTCTCCGCAGCGGATGACGGACAAGTGCTTTCGGAAGTGCATCGGGAAGCCCGGCGGCGCCCTGGACAACTCCGAGCAGGTGAGGACGGGCGGGAGAAGTGGGGACCCGCGGCCCTCCGGCTCGGGGCGGCCGCTGAGGCTCTGTGTCCCGCAGAAGTGCATCGCCATGTGCATGGACCGGTACATGGACTCCTGGAACACAGTTTCCCGAGCCTACAATTCTCGGCTGCAGCGGGAGAGAGCCAACATGTGACGCCTGCCGGCCTCCGGGCCGAGAGGGACCATGTGGGGAAGGGACGAGCGGCCAGTCCAGGTGGTTGGGGGTGAATCCTGCTGCCTTCCCAGCCCCTGCCATGGCAGAGCAATAAAACCTCGCTGAACCTTTTGCATCCATTGGCTTTTATTAGCACCAGCTCCAGGAGAGAGTGATTTTTTTCCATGAACTGCTTGGTTTACTTCTTGGCCTTCCCAAGTGTCCAGACTGGCCGAGGATAAATCCCTGCTGAAAGGGCTGCGACAGGCCAGGAGCCTTCTGTGGAAAACAGGGGCCAAGCCATGCCAGCAACACAATGCCCTTGCTTGGGATTCCAGCATGGACCTATCCATCAGGTAGTTATCCAGTCCCTTTTCGTTAATGGAAAAGCTGCCAGAAGATTCTTCCTGTGCCACCTGGGCGCTTTCATTCCTCGTATCTGTATAGCACTATGTGGGGTTATCTTTGGGCTCACAGGCTTTGACTCAGCTCAAGCACAGTGTTGGGAAGCAGGACAGCCTCGCAAATACTTGTACAAGCACAGCTAGGGATGAACAGGGTTGGGAAGTACTTAGGTTCATTTATTCATAGAATAAAGTGTGTTGTTGGCTGTGATACTCTGTAGTTTCTGGTTTGGCTGTGACTCAGACATTCCATCTTGGAGCCTACATTCTAAGTGTCATTTTTTTGATGGAGGAGCATGTCTGCAACAGGGGATGTGGGTCTGCTTTGAGGCACAACTCTCTATTGTTTTCTGCTTACACACCGCTCCTGGAAAGGTGGGTTCATGCTGTGTGGTCAGCAGTGGATACAGCAGCTGGAAGAGGAGAGTGTTGGAGATTAACAGTGCCCATGTAGTGAGTTTTTTTTAAATCCCTTCTTTTGAAGCTCTTCTGTATTTTATAAAAGATTTCATGGTTTGCCAGACACAGAGACAGACTGGAAGGATGTCATCTCCATACCTGCTAGGACATTCAGAGGGATGTGATAGAACCTAAATTGTTCTCACGCAAGGTAAACTATGAGGAGATAGCTGGGTGTTTGGACTTACTGAAACTGGAGTTTCCTTTCCAGACTGTCAGAATGACTACTTGAAAATAAAGTGCTTTCAGACATGTTTGCTTAGGGGACTTTTTTTACTTTTCTTTATGGCTGTATGAAGTGTTCCAGCCATGGATCTGAACCCATCTGGAGCTGAGCCATGCCTGGAAGCCAGGTCTCCCACCTAGCTGGTGCTCTATCTGGGAAAGTTGTGCATCTCGCTGCCAGCCGGGTTGGGATGGAAGAAACCTCTTGCTATGCCGAGATGCAAACCTTAAAGCACCAAAAAAGAGGAAAGGGTTTGGGGTATGAGCAGCTGTTCACTTTCGGTGGCTGAATCTTTGGGGACTTGTGTAAGTCTGCTCTGCCCAAGACTCGGCACGTGAGCTCTGCAGCAGTTCCTGTGAACAAAGTTGTATGTGTCTTATGCTGGTTGGTGGGGCCTGACAAATATACTTGACACCACTCTCTCAGCACTTTAAATTTTTCCCACCTAGCTTAGCTAGACAGTGGTCTCTGTGGCCATGCCTTAATCTTTGCCAGTTTAATCACCTGTTACCCAATGCAAAAGGAGCTGTGGGGGGGTGTGTGAGAAGCATGTCTGTCCTAATACTCTAGTACAGATGAGGGCCTGTGCAGTCTGAACTCCCAAGTGTTCTAGTCCTGCATTCTCTTGGGATCAAATGGGGAGCCAGGAGGTCATCACTGAGCTCTCCAGTACCACACACTAATTGGAAACAGCATCACATCCTTCCCAAAAGCCACTGCACAGCACAACAGCTCCATCAAGACAGTGAATTCTGAAGCTTCTGTAAGGGCATAACTTCGTGCTGGGGTGAAGTTCACAAATCTGCTGGCATGGCTTTGGGATGACAGCCCAGAGGCACAGGTCAGCCAAATTCCATGAATCTTTGGCAGATGTTTCCGGCACCCATCCAACTAGAAAGGTCATGTTTTAATGCACAGTATGTTTGGCCAGGTCTTGAAATGGGACAGGCCTCATTTATTTATAGAAAATATCTAGAATTTGTACCTTTCTATGCAAAGCAGTTATCAAATGTCTTGGTGTCACAACCAGCAGGTCACACAACACTGGCATTTGCTTAATACCTGCAAGGCCATCTTCACCCCTTTGCAACATCAGAAAAATGTACAATAGCTGAGGGGTTAGTGCATCCTCTGGCAGTTATTCTTCTCATTCATCGTCTTCCCTGAGTAGTGAAATGCAGTTTCAGAGCTTGAGGTTCTGTGTAATCCAGCCCTGGACAGCTGTGACTTTGGTGTAGACACCAGGGAAGTATGGCCTGGCACAGCCATAGCCCCAGCTCGTGATTCCTGCTAGAAACCACTTCCCTGAGGGTTCTTTACATGCCAGGGGTCCACCTGCATCGCCCTGCAGAGAGAGGAAAAGGATCGAGTGTCAAGCCACAGGCAGTGCAGCTCCCCCAGCTGTGAAATGTTCTTTCTCTCTGGGGCATGGACATCTGTCATCCTGTTCCCCACTTCCCCAGGAGCCCCATGCCAAGCTGGAGGACTGCTCAGTGATGTACCTGCACAAAAAATCTGAGACTGGGGATCTGGAACATAGAAGAGTGTGTTTGGAGGTACAGTAGGGTCACAGAACAGGCTCTGTGGCATCCCTGTCACCTTTTGCTTAGCATTACCTCTCTGTGTGTTTCCCTGACCTGTCACGGGTTGGTGGGGCAAGCAGCATGAGGTGTATGCAGGATGGACGTGGATAGAAGCAGCAGTCAGTTGATGGATGAGCTGAGCTAGGGGGGGCAGGGCAGGGCCCTCCTGAGAGAATATAGCCTAGGGACTTGGCATGAGCTTGCTCTGTCCCAGCCACAGCATTTGCTGCTCTTGCACTCACTGAACAGCTGTCGACGGTGCCCTGTGGGAAACCAGCACACAGCATCCTGCTGCTGATCTGGACAGGGTAGAACTTCTTGCAGGCCTGGTCTCCGATTATGTTCACTGCTGCTTTTTGCAGATGCTTTGACATGAGACCTGAGGAGACAAGTATTGCTGTTAGTTGGGTGAAGAGCATATGAGAAACAGCAGCATGTGAAGAAGTGGGGTCTCTGCAGCCTTACACGCTTGCCAGAGGGAGAGACCTGCTCTGGGAAAGTGAATCAGGCCTGGTTCAGCAGAGCAAACACAGGAAGGTCCCTTGGGTGTGTAGTTTGTCAGGCAGCTTGGCTGACCAGACACAAATGGTATTGGGGTGGTCCTTGTACTGCAGGAGCACAGCTGGAGCAGCTGCTGTGGGGGTGGGGAGCACAGTGGCTGGCATGTGGAAAGCTTGTGAAGGCTCCAAGAGGGCAGAGGTGTGACCAAATGGAGGAGTAGAGTGCGTGGTAGCTGGAGGGGAGATGATGGTGACACCAGGCCTTGCCCAGCTTGATATTGTCTGCAGCATATGGCCTGGGGTGGGAGTGCTTGGGGTGGTGGTGTGGGAACTGTAGATGTTCGGGCTTGCAGCGTTGCAGTGAAGGTGGCGTTGAGCTTGGCCATCATGGATGTGGGAGGGCCCTCTCAGACAGTACCTCCTTCCTTTGTGGAGCCCCAGCCTGTGATGAAGCATCTGGCCCCTTCATGGAAGATGTGAGAATTGTCTGGGAGGCATATAGGTCTGATGGTGCTGCTGAACGTGACAGGTGTGCTCAGTTCCAGTAGTGCTACATCATAGTCTAGGCTGTAGATGTTGTAAAAAGGGTGTTTGTAGATACGGAATATTTTCTCCATTTTGCCATCGATGCCACTCAGGAAGGGTGTTCCTAGAAAGGCCACCCACATTTTGGGGTCACTGTAACTGCAGAAAGACAGCAAACCTGGCTGTTAGGACCATAGCCTCATGAGGAGGGCCATCCCTCCACTTGTGGGGCTGACCACGCCTTGGGAAGTCAGGACCCCTGTCTCCAGAACAGTGAGTACATTCAGGCTTTGCTCCACTCATTCCTCTTCACACTCACCTGCAGGGGCATATCTCTGGGAGGGGGTGTGTGCTTCCTGCGGGGCACAGCATCCCAGCCAGGCTGCTGGACCGCGAGGGAGGGGAAGGGCGGGTGGGCTGATGGGACTGAGGCCAAGAGCCAGCTGGCTTAACTAGCTCATCTCAGACTTACATGTCAAAGCAGTGAGCTGCAGAGAGCAGCCACCGGTCAGCAATGAGGACAGCCCCACACTTGTGCTCCTTCCGCCGAAGCCAGAGACTGACTTGCCAGGGCCATTCTCCTCGAGCCGCGCTGCTGCCGCCCACGATCTTGCTGAAGGCCAGAGCAGTTGTTAAGCCACAGTCTGGAACAGAGAAGGAAGCACTGTGGTTTTAAGTAACCATAAATGAAAGGAATGACTGCCTGCCTTCCATAACCTGTGCTGTGATACAGCCTTCTGGGGGAGCATGTACAGGGCAGTAGGATGTGATGGACTCAGTTCACCCGCCTGAGGCAAGGCTTGACAGACGGGATATATTTATCACAGATCACACCTTCCAGGGATGTGGTATGTGAGGAGCGGATATTTGGATGGACTGGCTGAGCTATCACATGGCAAGGAATGTGCAGCCCAAAGAGCAGTCCCAGGGATGACAAGACACTTTCTGGGCTGCCACGTTGTGCAGAGCTGTCTTGCCACCTTGTGCTACCAGACTGACTGGCCAGAAGGCCAGTGTGCTGGGAAATGGGTTCTGTCTGTAGCAGAGTAGAAGAGGCCACACTTTCTGGCAGTAAATTTGGATCCGGCTCATCCAGCTTTATCTTGTTTTAGGCTCTGGCAGAGCAAGTACGATCTGGACCACAGTGGGCTGCCCCAGGCCCCCAGTGTCTGGGCCCGAGACAGCCGTGTGAATATGGTGGGAGCCACTGTGGAGTGCGGGTCACGTAGAGCACAGCTGGCAGCAGCGAGGGGCTGCAGAGGAGAACTCACCGCAGTTGCGCTCGTCAAAGCCGTTGCTGCAGTCCACAACACCATCGCATTCGGGATTTTCTTTTCCGATGCACACCTTGCTGGAGCACTTGAAAGTGAGGCTGGTACAGGGCACCACTGGAAAGCAATAACCCATGGCCTGCTCAGTACCCTCTGTGCTGGAGACATCCTATCAACATGTCAACGCATCAGTTACCAGTTTTACCTGGGGTTTGAGTGGGCTTGGCAGTCTCGGTCCTTCTCAGAGCTGTGGAGGTTTCGCTCACGCTTGTGCTCATCTTCGCCCCCGGAGTGGTTCTGCTGCCTGGACTTGCAGCTGTTGTGCTGGGCTGGATAGAAATGGCTGTGGTAGAAGTTCTAGGGATGGCTGAACTGGAAGGGGTGCTTGTGCCACCATTGGGCAACTGGGAGATGGTGTCCAGGATCCAGTCTGTGAATTTCGTAATTCTGGAGTACACACCAGGTCTCATAGCCTGGGCACAACCAAATCCCCAGCTCACGATGCCAGCAAGGTAAAACACTCCTGGGGTCACCTCACAGGCCAAGGGCCCACCTGAATCTCCCTGCAAAAGAAACAAGACAGTGGCTGCTCAGTCCAATCAGGTCTGCCCCTCGGACACACCAGAAGGGCTTTACCCCCAGCTCTTCTTTCTCCAGCCTTGTGGGTCTGTCTGCTGTCATGCAGTGTGTATGCAGGGCATGAGTGTGCAGAGGTTGAAGCTAGGGTCAGTGGCTCAACCTGGCTCCTGTGAGCACCTTTTCACAGCTGCCACCAGCTGCCCCTGACCCATTGCCACCGGAGGAGACCTGCTTCATCCAGGATTTGTCTGGTCAGACAGAGTGGTGGGGTGTTGGTTTAAGTCACTCTCAACTTGGTGGAGCTTTGTTTACTTTTCTAAATCTCCAAAGTAGTGGGCTGGAGTTTTCTTGTGCTCAGGTACATGGGAATTACACAGCTAGGTTACAGCACGTCAGTAAATATTTCACAAGGATCTGCTGAAGGCAGAGCTAGCCCAGCTTTCTAGAACAGAGTAGAGAAATACCACACTTTTACCTGGCATGAGTCTACCATCCCCTCCATGAAGCCAGCACAGATCATTCGGTCGGTGAGGGAGAAGTTGTAGAGGAAGTTGCAGGTGTTCTGTTCTGTGATGCCCACAGATGCTTTCTGCAGGATCTCGGGCTTGGTGTCTGCATGAAAACCACAGAATTAGTGATTGCAGCAGAGGGAAGGAACTAGTGTCTTTTAGACTGGCTCAACACATACTCTGGGAAAATAGGCTGTAATCCCACATGGGAACTGAGTCCTATATAACCTGTTTTCTCAGCAGCCCTGAAGCTTGTGGCTCACCCCAGCATGCAGTTTAGTGTCTGTGCTAAGGGTTCTGCACACAGTTTGTGTCCCATGGTCCTGAGAGCTTGTGGGCTTCTTGTCAGCTGGACTTTGGTAGCACATGTGCCACTCTCAGCCCTTCTCCCTGTAGCAGGATCTTTGCTTGTGCTAATTGCTTGGAACATCTCTGTCACTGGGAGTGACTGCTGTGGCTGACACCGTCCTGCCAGAGCTGCAGCGGGCCCTGAGGCAAGCGCCTGACACTTGCTTAGCTTGGTAGAGCTGCTGAGGGTGGTCCAGGAGGTTTATCCTGGTTCCCCTCAAGCTGCTCTCTCAATTTTCTTGTTTGCTGGTGACTCCTAGGTAACTGTGGTTTAAGGTAGTGCTCTGTGTGCCTTTATTCTTGCTTATTGTTGTGTTTCTGTCAGTTCCTGACTGTCCTTGTTAATGACCCCTGTCCTATACATTCCCAGGACTGTGGGTCACAGTGGCACAGACTTTGCTGCTCAGGGTATCACTGCTCCAAGGCAAATCAGCAGGTAATGCATTACTGCTTACCATTCCCTTCCTGGAGGTCACCCCATCCAGAAATGAGGCATTTCTTGCCAACAGGAAACTTCTGCTCGGCGAGTGGGAGGCACACAGGCTGTATGTATTTGTTGAAGACAAGAGGTCTTGCCAGTTCAAGTACAGCCACATCAAAGTCCAGAATCATGGGGTTGAAGAGGGGATGCAGGATCACTCCTGTTACGTTGACTTTCACTGCATTCTCATCTGTTCCATTTAGTGATGTTGTTCCCACATAGGCTTCAATCTCTTCTGGAACTGTCCTGCAAATACATAAACCGAAACGTGTGTACTCCCACATTTATGCCTGGCATGAATTCTGACACTGAAGTTGCAGATAGCTTTACATGATCAGCACACAGCAGAGCAGCCCAGCTAAGTCAGGCCCAGAGAACTGTTTCCAGCAGTGGCATCTCTTGGATATTACCTGAAGAGCAAGTAAGCATGTAATAATAATCCTCTCTTCATCTCCAGAAATTTGTGATTTCAGGAGTGTTCTGGCACACAGGTGATGTCTCTGTATCCAGTAGGTCTTGCTGGATTTTTTTGGTTTTATTTGGAATTTTCTAAAGTTGTGTTTTATCCTTTTTTTTTCAGCCCAAGAGAATTTTCAATATTTAGATTAATGACGTGCTCTTTGTGGTTATTTGGTATCTTAAATAGACAGTCAAAAGGCATTCCCTAAACACTTTGTACCCTTCATTATTGTACAGTCCCATCAAACACTGCCTTCCCACCAGTTGTTTTTTCCCCAGATCTAGTCTGATCTATTTTGTTGTGCTTGTTATGATGCTGCTCCACCCCCAGCTCCTCCCTGAGCCTTGTGTGCACACTCACACAGTGCCGCTCTTGCCCTCCCTGTGATGTTGCAGCAGTTGGTGCGCTGTGCATTACCAGCAACATCCTGCTCATCTCCCTTGTTTTTTACTGCATCCCTGCACTCATCAACTGCCCCTGCCACAGCACCGCTGCTCTCAGGGCAATATCCACATGTTTCTGACCTCTTGTTTTGAATTGCAACAGCTGATGGAGACTCATCCTCATTCACAGACAGACAGCACTGCTGGTTTTGTTGTGTGCCTCATTTCACATTTGTCTATCTTGCATTTCACTTACTGCTTTATTGCCCATCTGCATGAGGTTGTCTTAAAATCCTTCAGAGTTAGTCACCCACCTTTTCTGCCTTCAGAAATTTATTCTTGACAAGCATTATCTTCTTGCTACTCATTTCTTTATCTAGGCTACTTATGAATCTGGGCTTGGGCTCTTGCAGTTTAACAGAAATATGCAGGGTTGAACTGACCATTTTCCTTCTACCAGGTGACCACGTGTCTCTATTTCATATATTACAGACAATTTTTAAGGTTAAATTTATTAAAGAAACTCTCTTGTGGCACCTTTTTGCACTCCTCTTAGATATGTTGTCTTTGCTCCCTGCTCAGGCTGCTTTAACCTTTCTCTGGTTATTCCAACCTCCCCACAAAATCCTTTTTACTGTGAATATCTAGTTATATCAAAATTCATGTCCAACATGTGTTCTTGATTTCCATCTCTTGACTCCAGTGCCACACCGTGGGTTTGGCTGTGCAGGTCTGTGCTGGTGGGCAGGGGCAGGGGTGGGCTCTTACTCATTGAAGCAGTGAGCTGCTGACAGCAGCCAGCGGTCCCCAATGATGGTGGCTCCACAGAAATGTCTTGAGTCTTCTTTCAGGCTGACTTGCCAAGGGATTTCTCCTCTGGAAGCATCTGTTCCTCCCACAATCTTGCTGGGTTTAGAGAACCCAGGTCGTCCTCCACACTCTGAACAAAAGGCAAAGCATGACTTGTGAGTATTCCTAGCAGAAGACAAGCAAGGAGAGACTTTGCTCTCTCTAACCAGTAAGCCTTAGCAGGGACAGGTCAGGCCTGAGGTGTGAGACATCTACCCAAGCCCTGCCAGCTGACAGTGCCAGTGCCTGGTGGTGGCTGTGTACAGCTGGTCTTTCACACAAACTGCTGTTCTGCATCTTGCTCTTGGCAAGTCATCAATCCTGGGCCCTTCTTGAAGGCAGAGTAATCAGCAGCTCTGTTCCTCTTAGCCTTACCATTCCAGATAAAAAGTTAATTCTAGATTTAGAAAAATACCCTTCATCTGCATTTCCCTGCAAAGCTGCTGCGAGGGCTCCTTGGAGTGGACAGGTCATCCTGCAGACATCTGCCCTCCTTCCCTTCAGGGAGAGATGCATGGCTGCTGTGAAGGGGCAGCCATCAGTTTTGAACTGCTGGGAGTTCCTCAGGTGGCAAGAAAAAGTGACCAACAGGTTAAATACTGTCAGATGCTGCTGTGCCTCAGTGACCTGTTCGAGGCCTGCCAGAGCAGACCAGTTACACAGGCAAGATTACACAGAGAGTCACAGAAGCAAAGGAGGGCATGGAACTGCAGAGGTACTGAGTGACTTTGCCAGGCTGCTCTGGACTAGGCCAGGGCAGCCATATAGTGTCACTTGTGCCTTAGCACTTAGGCAAAGTTGTGTGTCAGAAGCTGACCTTCTGACCCTACAGAAGGTCAGCTTAGGTCAGCGGAGGAACAAATCTGACATTTGGACGGGTACCTGTCCCTCTGCCTGCCAAGCTGCACCCGCTGTGTGTGCTCATACCTTGTGTTCTTGCTGCAGTCAGTGGCCTGCTGGCAGCCGGGGCTGGTGAGGTGCTGGGGGTTGCTCCGGTGGTGGGGTTGGCCTCTTCAGTGCTGACCATGTTACTGTTAGTACTGAAGTGTACTGGAGGGGCAGTACGGGCTATGGAGGTAGGGAAGGCAGAAACAGCATCCAAGATCCAGTCTCTGAGTTTGGTAACACGTGTGTAAACCCCAGGCCGCCTGGCTTCAGCACATCCAATACCCCAACTCACAATTCCTGCCAGGAAAAACCTGCCAGATGGTTCTTGGCAAACCAGGGGCCCACCAGAGTCACCCTGCAAGAGAAGCCAGATGGTGAGCTCTCCCTGGGGATGCCCTGAGCTGGCCTTGGCCACCCTCAGCATCCCTCTGCCAGCTGGGGTCTCTCTGTCCCTGTGTATCCTAACTCACTTCATATTTGCTCCAACCTAGTGATGAGTGGAGCATCTCTGTGCTGGCCTTTGGGTGTTCCTCCATGTGGGCACACTGTCCTGCTATTACCTTGTGCCCTTTATATGCCAGAAGAACAAAGAACACCATCTGTAAAATCTAGGATTTAGCATTTCCACTGCTTTAATAATTTGTTAAACCTCATAAAGGTTAATCCCAGCAGCCCATACACAGCCAGATGATGGCTGTTCATTGCCTGATACACAACCCAGGAACACCACGTTAATGTTTACATCAGGTTTTCTTGATTTGGTCTATGGTTCTCTGGTCAGTTCTTTGGTTATTGTGGGGCCCTATGACTATCACTGATGGACCTGTGGTGTCTGTGAAGCTGGTAATGCCTTCTGGGGATAAGATTGCTGTAGACCAGCAATTAATAACCAGATGGGTCATGCTCATCACCCAATCTTGAATCTTCCGTTCTTGGCCCCTTCTCTGGTGTTTGTCCTGTATTTGGTGCAGAAATATGAAGCACTGCCACCAGAAAACTGCAGTTTTGTTTAGATGGTTTCTGTTGGTTTGAACGGTCCTGCCAAACCACAGAGACAGACCTAGAAATCACAGGCCTCTTTCCACATCACAGTTCTCTCTCCATACTGTGGAAGTATGTCTCCAGTTGACCACTTGCAGTTCCAGGCTGGATAAAGTCTAAATAAAAAACCACTCTGTTGTTCACCAAAACTGTTGTGTATGTTTTAGTTTCCACTGCTGCCCTTTGCCCATCTGGATTTTGATCTGAAGACCTGTGTGGAACATTGGTAGGGCCAGCCCTGATGACAGCTCAGGAAGAAAAGAAAAGTAGTGAATTAGCTGAAAGAGCCCCTTAAACAACAGTGCCCTGCTCTAAGCAGTAGAGAACATATCCTCATTTGTGTCTTCTGCAGTCACTGATCTGTGCTTGTGTCCAAGGCAGGGCCTCAAACGTCAAGGGGAAACAGTGACCATAGTGTCAGTTCTGCTTCTTGAAGTGTCACTTGGTGCATACTGGGAGGGAAAAGCCTTATGCGGGCAGGTGTGCCAACTTCTCTAGGCAAAGCTTACCTGGCAGGAGTCGACTTTCCCCTCCAGGTAGCCAGCACACATCATCCTGTCTGTGAGAACATGGCTGTAGAGACTGGAACATAGGTTCTGGTCCAGGAGTTCCACTGTTGCTTTCTGCAGGAACTCGGGTTTCACCACTGAACGAGAAAGACACGATTGTGAGCTCAGCACAGGGAGCCCTGCACAGGATCAGCAGCTCAGGGTACAGCCCACCCCAGCTGGCCAAAGCAAGGTCCAAGTTCCCTTCCCTGATGCCTCCTGCCCTGCTCACACCCCACCATGTCACAGCTGGCAGCCGTGCTTTGCTTACAGAAATCCTCCTTGAGGTAGCCCCAGCCAGAGATAAGGCACTTCTTGCTGGTGGGGAAGTGATGGCCAGCATCTGGCAGGCACACAGGCTGGATGTACTTAGTGAAGGTCACAGGTCTCTTCAGCTCCAGCACAGCCACATCGTAGTCAGCTGTGTCAGCATTGTAAGAGGGGTGTGGGATGATCTGTGCAATGTCCATTTTCACTGCACCGCTGTCAGAGCCTCTGAGGGAGGTGGTCCCTGTGTAAGCTGCCCACATGGCTGGGTCCTGAAACCTGCAGGAGAGACAGTGGGGGCCGTGTGAGCCTGCAGCCACAACACTGTCCTGCAAGCCCAGCTGCCTCCTGCCCATCCTGCTGTCTGCTCCAGGAGCGATGGACACTCCTCATTCTCCCTGTGGTGGGGCAGAGTGGTGCAGTGGGAGCTTGAGCAGATATGGCAGCTTTTGGAATGGGGGTGGAGGGTGGCAGGTGGCGTGACTAAAACTTACTCGGTAAAGCAGTGAGCGGCAGACACCAGCCATTTCTCTGTGAGGATTGCAGCACCACAAAAGTGCTCATTGTTCTCTCGCAGGCTGACTTGCCATGGGAACTCTCCTCTGGACGCCTCCGAGCCTCCGACTATCCTGCTGGCAGTCTGCATGGCAGGGCGACTCCCACAGTCTGAAAGGGAGGAGAAAGCCAGTGCATCAGGATCCTACCACTGCTCCCCAGCAACTCATTCTTGGGGGCAAGTGGGAAAAGCTGCTTCAGGTTTGTGTGTGCTGCTGCATATGCACAAGCAGCAGGATGGTACCTGGGATGTCATAGGGCAGCTTTTAACCTGCAGGCCTGGAAAGAGCACTGCAAAGCACTGGCCCATCACAGCATCCTCCCTGAAACTCTTCTAGAGCAAGAAACTGTAGAACAGCATCCTGACTAGTATGATGAGCTCAGCTACTGCCCCATGAGCTTCCAGCATCTCATGGGCATGTGGCTCTTGTCCATTGTGCCAGCCCACTAGGAAGGTGGATCTTGTCACAACCCATCACAGGTGGTGGGACCAAGATGTTTCCAGGGCACAGTTTCCCTTATCCTGATGCAGCCATTTACTATTGGGTTGAAAAGTCATGCTGTATCCTCCGCTCTCTTCAGTGCCTGAGAGCCAATGGTGTCCTACCTGTCAAGGTCTGCAGCAGTGGGTTGTGCCTGGCCCCCATGTCCAGGAGACCTGTTTTGAAAGATTCAGCACAGCCTGTTTGGCTGTCACATTCAGGGCTTTCTTTTCACCTACTGGATGCTGGGAGTAAGTGACTGCCTGTGTCTCAAGGGCAGCTCCCTGGGGACAGCGAGGCTTTAGTCACTCATGTCTTCTGCAGTCCACACAGCAACTCTCCCCTGGCTTCCCTGGGGCAGCCACCACCGTGTCCTGGTCATTCCACTCCCTGGCTGGGCCAGAGTCCCTGCAGGATGGCCCTGGGGGCAGAGCCGCAGCTTCTTTTGAGCTTGCAGGGTCCTTGGCCACCAGGCTATGAACAAGATGGGGCCCAAGCATCTTTTATATCTGTATACAGGCTGCAGGAAGAGGAGGAGGAGGCTGCAGAGTACAGATGGCTCTTCCTGCTGCCTGGCTCTTACCTGATTTCAGTCCAGGACTGCGGGGAGAAACCTTGTTGAGACCTGGGACAAAGAGGAAGGAATCAGGATCAGCAAGGACAGCTCCGTCTCGGGTTCTGGAGCTGTGCTCCTGGGCTGGGGCTCCCACAGGCTTTGCTGCATCTTCCTCTCCTGTCTGCCTCTTTCTTTGCTCGCCCGTGGCCATTGTGAGGCAGGGCCCAGGTCCCTGCTAGGGATCCTTGCTCTGCCACGGGGCAGGGGAGGAGCAGCACCCTACTGCCCTGCAGGCTTTGGGGTGACTCTGTGTGCAGAGGGAAATTCCCAAAAGCTGTGGCACTGAGTTGCCTCTCAGGAGCAGACTCTGGGGCTGAGCCTATGCAAGGCTGTTTGCCTAAAGCCAAGGGGACTCTTGGCACCTTCCATTTGGGCAGCACAAGGCTCCCAAAGATCCAGGGATCCTGCCCGTTGTGGCAGAGAGTACGGAGGAACCCACACCTTCTTATTTCCCAGGCACGTCTGTTTTAAATTGGCTGGACCTGGAGTCCTGTGGTCACAGTCACAGAGGGAAAGGAGAATTTCTTGTCAGGTGGTTTCACGGAGTAATTCAAGTATTCAGAGAGTAATTCAGCAGCCTGAGCTGTAGTTATTGCTGCAACTCTGAGGTCTGCCTAAGGGCTGCTGTGCACAGGTAGGTACAGACAACCCAGCAATTAATCTGGAGCTTCATCCCCTATCCCTCACACTGGTTCCAGGTGCTGCAAGAAAAGCCAAAGCAGTTGCAGTTTATGCTTTAGGTTCTGTTGTTGCTGTGGGCCCCTCAAGCTGCTCTTGCAGGGCAGAGCAGCAGGACACCATTGGTGTTGGAGGGGTATTTGGGGACCCTACAAATGTCTGTTAAGCAGCAGCCAAGATCTGGGCTGGTTTCTGCTGCTGTCTGGTGAAGCTGGAGCAGCTGGGAGCCAGGCAGACCATTGTATTGTTTTGCTGGGTGCCTGCCAGCACCCCCGTTTCTAACACTGCTGCTGGGCAGGAGGCCTTGACTGGACATGCAGAGCTAAAGCCCTGCAGCAGTTTGGCTGAGATGTGGTGGCTTAGCTGTGTGAGCTCGGGTGCCAGCAGCCCCAGCACGGGCCCCTGCTCTGGCTGCCCGCGGCGGCAGGAGGGCTGTACCTGTGAGAGAGGCTGAGGAGATGGTCCCGTAGGCAGCCAGCGAGAGACCCTGCTTGGGCAGGGCAGCCGCCAGCCCATGCCTGAGAGCTTCCTCCTCCGAGGCAGAGCTCAGGGGCTGGGAGTCCTGGGGGGCGAAGAGGAGGCGGAAATGGACGATCACACTGGAGTTTCCATTCCTGCTGGGAGACAGAGAATTAACAGCGACCTTGGCTTCATGACCAGTACAAGGGACAGGTTCCTGTGCTAGCTGTCTACAGGGAACTCAAAGGAAACAAACCCTATTCTTAATGATTTGATTCTTAATAATTTAAGGTTTCTCTGGAGTTGTGCTCTGGGTTGAAGTGGTCATTTGAATTCTTTTTTCCTTTGGCCCAAAGCTGTGGTTGAACAAAATTGTTTTTCTCTGCCTTTCTGACTGCATTTCCAAATGAAGTAATCCAGAACATTGTTGCAATCCCAGATAAAAATCCAGCCTTGACCAAAAACCAGTTTCTCTTTGTATGAGCTTTGAACAAGAGCACAGGTGTGAGTTCATCTTCCTGGTGAGGTTTGTCAGAATGCCCTGAAACATGAGCTGCAGGGTCTGCAGGGATAGCTGCCTACACTCACCTGTAGCCCAGGATGGTGCAACCGGTGCAGCTCCAGTCCAGCTGGGAGTCCTGGAGACTGGACAGAAACTGCAAAGCAAAGAGTGATGGTCACACACTTACTGGACCCCAAGGAGGTGGGAATAGATGATGCCTGGGATTTTGCTGGAATCTGCAGCCATTGATGCATTGTCTCGTGCCTCTGCAGGGAGCAGAAGCACCCATGTCCAGCTCAGGTGTAATCTTTTTCCCACCCTGGCTTTGGTGATGATGAGGTAGATGAGATAGTACATCTTTTTTTTTATGCCTTCTTGCCTCATTTGCAAGGAATAGGCCTGAACACACATTTCCCACTCCACAAATGTCTCTCAGGGCCCTGACAGGGCCTCTTAAAGTGCAGCTCAGCCCCCCATGTACCCTGCTGATATTTAAGAAGTCCTAGTTTTCCTCCTGCCCTTGGCATACAGATTCTGCTGGTGCTACCACCACAGTATTTCACAAGTCTTTTTTCAGAAGGCCCAGACCAACTCACCAGCCTCTCAAGAGCAGGTGTCAGCACCCTATAGTAGTCGGAGTTCTCCATCTGTAAGCTGCTGTTGAATGTGATTCCTTGCAGCTCCACTGTGTGCTCGAAGCTGGCCTCTCCCGCGGGATGGCAGGCTGCCAGAGAGGGAGGTGTCTGTCAGAGGCAGCTTTCCTCACTGCTGTGCAACATGGGTATCATCACATCCTTTAAACCCCCTGGTTTTAGCAACTTGACTGTCCCTGACCATCCCAGCTGCCTCGGGGGTGCCCCGTACCTGGACTGGGATACCCTGCACACGTGCAGTAATAGCATTTTGCACTGAACTTGTTCGAACTTGAAAATAGTGGATTTTTGTCAAGCCTGAGACCGAAATTAATGAACAGATGGGTACAGCCTGGAAACCTGAGATTGGCCCTATCCTTGCAGGAGCAGCCTCGGGAAAGTTCTGCTGGGTGCTGAAGCCAGCTCAGAAACTGTGACTGTGCAGGTGGGATCTGTCAGTCGTGCCATGCGGGGGTCCCCACCAGGGTGCTGGCCTGAGGTGGCATCTGGCCATGGGGCAGCAGAAGCAGCAGGAGGGACGTGGGAGAGGGAAGGAGGTGGTGGTCATGCTCTGGAGTGGGACAGTCAGAGAGGCAGCGATCGGTGGCTGCAAGTGCTTGTGACAGGAAATGGCAGAGGCAGCAAGGTCCAGTGATGAGAAATTTTAGTCACAGAGAGGGATTAGAGGATAGAATCATAGAATCATGGACTTGTTTAGGTTGGAAAAGACCTCTGAGATCATCGTGTCCAATCATTCCACCAGCACTGCCAAGGCCACCACTAACCCACATCTCCTAATGCCACATCTACGTGTTTCTTAAATCACTGAGGGATGGGGATTCCACCACTGTTCTGTGCAACCTGTGCCATGGCTGGGCAGCCCTTTCAGTGAAGATATTTTCCCAATATCCAGTCTTAAACTCCCCTGGCAGAACTTGAGGCTGTTTTCTCCTGTCCTGTCCCTTGTTCCCTGGGAGCAGAGCCCGACCCCCACCTGGCTGTGCCCTCCTGTCAGGGAGTTGTGGAGAGCAAGGAGGTCCCCCCGAGCCTCCTCTTCTCCAGGCTGAGCTCCCCCAAGCTCCTTCAGATGCTCCTCATCAGCCTTGTGCTCCAGCCCCTCCACCAGCTCTGTTCCCTTCTCTGGACATGCTCTAGCCCTTTAATGACTTTCTTGTCATGAGGGTCCTAAAACTGACCCCAGGATTTGAGGTGGGGCCTCAGCAGTGCCCAACACAGGGGCACAGTCACTGCCCTGGTCCTACTGGCCACACTATTGCTTCAGCAGACCAACATCCCACCCAGCTTGGGGTTGTCTGAGAACTGACTGAGGGTGCCCTTGACCCCCTCATCCAGACCATTGATAAAGGTATTAAACAGGGCTGGCCCCAAAGTGGCCCTGAGGAGCACCACTGGTCACCAGTCTCCAGGAGGATGTGACTCCATTCACCACCACTCTCTGGGCCTGGTCATTCAGCCACTTTTACCCACTGAAGAGCACACCCATCCAAGCCAGAAGCAGACAGTTTCTTCAAGAAAATGTTTATGGAAAATGGTGTCTAAGGCTTTACTGAAGTTGAGGTAGACCAGATTCAGAGCCTTTCCCTCATCCACTAGGCAGGTCATCTTGTCATAGAAGGACATCAGACTGGTCAAGCAGGAAAGGAATAGAGCATATGTATCATGAGACACTGAAGATAAAGTGCTCCAAAGTCACATACTGAGAACATGAGCTGACTACAGCCCTTGCAGTTTTTGTGCAAACAGGCAGAAAGGTGACTGCATTTTGTCCTCAGTAGGAGGATCTTGAGGATTTTTGCTATAAGCAGTGCAGACCACTTCTCTTTTGGAGCTGATGAACTGAAAGGACGTACCTGGCTGCACACTCACCCAGCAGGATCCCCAGGCAGAGGGCTGTTGTGCTGCCCGCCACGGCAGCAGCAGCGGTTACCTTCCAGCAGCAGGGCCCCAGCCTCCTTCTCTGGGTGCCTTGCCCTGGCTTTACCTGGTCCATGCTTTCTGAGCAGCTCTACAGATGGGCTCTGTGGTTAAAAAGAAGAGGAGGAAAATTACAAGACTGGGATGAAATCTGTCATGCCAGCTAAGGTTACCCCAGGAGCTCCAAACAGTGCATTGCCACAAGAAGGGAGAGGGTGGATACACACTGCATGTGCCTCAGGCTGCAGTCAGGAGATTCAAGTTGTAGGACCTGAAGAACACTTCAACCATAGTGGCTCCTCCCTGCCTGGTTCCCCTTCTCTGTCTTCCTAGGAGGCCACCACTGAGTGGTGGTGTCCACTGTGCTCATGCTCACAGTGGCCGTGGCCGGTTTCGAGGTCCTACTGCCCGCAGTGCCAGGGTGAACAGGTGCCACAGCTCTTAGCAAGGGCCGAGTAGCAAGGGGCTTTTCATCTTGGCTTGCTCCTTCTGCCTTAGATATCACCCCTCATGAAGATCCTAAACCCAGCCAGTGCCACTGGGGGATGCTTTGGTGCTGCCCAGGAGTCACGGAGCTGCAGTAACAGGCAGAACAGTTGAGCTGTAACATTCTACTTTTATCTCAGAGTGATCTTATAGGTCTGCAAACGTGACTAGACTGCAGTCACATCCTTAAACATGAAATGCAGTCTGAATAGACAGCTCTGGAGAGAGACCTGCTTGAGAATAACGGACCAGAGCTAACTGGCATTGAATACTTCAGAAATCTTTGTCTGCTCCTGCTGGACCATTCTGACCTGGCTGTAGAAGTCTTGGCTTTAGGCTACTTATCTCCCCAAGGTGCATGTTACATGGATTAAAACTCTCTAAGTAGTAAACCTCACTCTGGAGTTGCTTACAGGACAGATTTCAGGATGAGGTTTCATACAGACTAATGCTATTCCACATTTTTTGCAGGAATTCTGGAGGAATTGTAAAATCACAGTGGGTGGCAAGGCCCACTACAGCATTTAGCTGAGAGCTCCTAATGCCGAGCAATGCAGAACAATTAGTATGTCTTTAATTACAGCTGTGCTGCTATCCTGATGAGCAGATTCTCCTTCCCTGTGGCCAGCACTGCCACTGGTGCTTCCAGTATTTTACCTTTCCTGCCTTCACCTTTTCCTGGCCTTTGCTAGACTGGTTTCAGTATGCCATGTTTTTCCATGCACTGGAGATGCCCAAATGGGATATGGTGCTCCAAGTATGAATTCAAAAANTTTGGTTTTGGTTTTTTTGTCTGCAGTCTTGCTAATATGAGCCATACTAATATGGCCTTTATTTGCACATCCTCAACAACCAGGTATCACTAGAAATGAAACCAGCCTGGAATATCCATCGTTACTCCATCATTCAGACAGGTTAGTGTCTGCAACAGGCCTGATGAGACAAGGAGGGACACTGGTTTTCTGTGGTCCTAAAATGTATGAAATTACTGGGTTAATATTTCTCCCCTACAGGCAGGAAGAATACACACAATCCTTCTGTTCCAACTGGGAGGCTGAAGTTGTCTCAGACAACTTGTGTGGTCAGAGTGGAAATCCACAGAAGTCCAGCCTTCTTGGCCAAGGGTCCAGAGCTCCTCAGCTTCAGAGTAAGTTTTCTGAGGACTCAGCCTCTAACTGCTGGGAAACTCAGATTTACAGGAGACACCAGAAAAGCCTTGGCAAGGCACAGTCACCTCTCAAGCTTACTCTGTCTTGGTATCGACAGCATCAAGAGTATAAAACCCTCAACAGATCTTCCTTCCTCAGTTCCAAAGTCTGTCCTGCCGAGGAACATCTCACCTGGTCACTTCCTGGCCACGCAGACGGTGCTGGGAGAGGTTGGGCTGCCGCAGCAGAGATTCACTACTGCTGTAAATCAGACTGAGACTCCAGAGAAGCTGCAGAGGAACAGCCTTTTCTAATGCAAATGCATCCAGCAGTGAAAGGAAGAGGGGAGGAAAGGGACACAGGCAGAAGCAGCTCCCTGTTTCAGAAGAGCTTTTCAGTGTTTTCCAAGAGGCGTCAGCAGCTCTTTAAACTGAAGCTTCTAGATAAGAGATTTTAAAAGGTCACTTCTTTGTGAGGCAACAGAGAGAAAGGGAGAGTCTGTCCAAGATGCCTCTTTTTTTCCAGCAGACATCCAAATATTCTTTTTCAGCTGTAACTGAGCCTGCACGGATCGGATCGGCACTGTGGCCCCTGGGTTCTGCCAACAATATCTCTGTTTGACAATTCAGCTCTGGCTAAGGGGAGACAAGTAGGGAACTTTTTTTCCAGTGGTCCTTGTGACCTGAATACATACAGATGAGGGATCCCTCCTTCCCTCTTTCGGTAGGTTTTGGAGTCACCGTCTCTCTTGCAGTGGGCTGAATGTGGGCACTCAGAAATCTAGTCCAGGTGTGCTGACCAGTGCAACAGTGGACTTCAATGGACCTCAAAGGTAGGACAAATGCATCTGAGAAAAAAAATAAACATTGCAGACAAAATTGGCTCAGGGTGGTTGTTTTTTTGACAGTACAATCTTAGTTGCATGTAAAAGTCATACTACACTGAAAGGTACTTGGAACTTTAGAAAGAAGTTTGTATTAGTGATTGCAGAGCCATTTTAACTGGAAAAAATAGAGTGTTTAGAGAAACTTTCTACTTCCCAAAACAGTTAAAACTTGTCTTTGCTCTCCCTTTTAGCATAAGGAAAGTTTATTTTCTTTTGGTGTCAGTGGTGTGAGTTAAAAAAGAATTAAAAGGACGTGTAAATGGAAAGCCCATTTTGCAAGAGCAAAATAGAGATTGTAATTTTTTCTACTGAAAGATAATAAGGATCATCAATAAATGCATAGTGGAGATCTGCAGCAAGAAGCTATATACAGTGAAAAATATTGTGGCATAAAATTAGATGAGCAAAAAGTAAATTTTGCTAGTGGGGCAGAAATTCAGAGATTATTAACAGTTATGAGTTTCCAGTAGTAATACTGAGAAGTAAAAGCACATTTATGGTTTTTTGTCAGCTTATAAATTGTGAGTGGTTATAAAATATGATGACCCTGAGAGCAGGGTGTGGGGAAGCCTGACCTAAGAGTCCTCTCAGTCCTGTCTCAGTGGGGTGTCTTTTCACTGTTACGTTTTAGCAGAGAAGGCATGTCTGATGTGCAGCAGAGACTCAGCGAGCGCTGTCCTGCCGACTGTCACCAACTCTGGTTGTCCCTGAGGAACTGCCGTGGTGCTGGGAGGTGGCCACCAGTGCTGCTCTGCTGCTGCTTGGCAGCCCAGGGTTTATTTTCTCCACTGAGTCTGAATTTTGCTCTAGGGCAGCCTTGAGTCATTCCATAGGATTTCCTTGGAAGACGGATTTTATTTCTCAGCTGGTTCAAGTAGGGAAATTGTAAAATATAAAGTGGTATGGTAAAAATATTCCTTTACCCAATTAGCCAAACTGTCACCAACACCCACTCTTGTCAAAGAGGACAAGTACCACGTGTGTGTGTGATCTCAC
>VYXC01007083.1:386175-401638 GCA_013397175.1 Platysteira castanea | reverse complement strand
AATATTTCTTTAACTTCGAGATACAGTTCTTTTTGTGGTTTCGATAGCCACATATCCCACTGTCCTTCCATGATCCCAGACGGAGCAGCCAAACCAGGTGAACAAGGAGAGAGAGTCAAGGAACTTTACCTCGCTGAGTTTCTCCTGAGTTCTTCGCTGCTCCTCAAAGCTGTTTCAGAGGTTCAGGGGATCGTCCAATGTCCCTCGTTGGGCACCATCTGTTGCAGTCCAGTTATGGCCTCTGAAAGCAGCCTTGGCTCATGGAAGAATTAGGGACACGGTCTTTCATAAGGTGTTAATCAGGTCTTTATTTCTGGGACCCGACCAGCATGGCTGGCCACTAGTACAGACTGACTCCGCTCCCCGGGGAAACCCCCATCGCTCCCCGGGCGGGCCACACAAAACATCCAATCACAAACACAACTCGAGAACATGTGACCTGAGAGCAGGGGCTCCCAGAAACCCCGTACTCTGCCATGCGTCCCCCAGGCTCCCCTCCCACCCTGGGAGAGCGGG
This sequence comes from Platysteira castanea, assembly GCA_013397175.1. Classification (NCBI taxonomy): domain Eukaryota; kingdom Metazoa; phylum Chordata; class Aves; order Passeriformes; genus Platysteira; species Platysteira castanea. The sequence continues at coordinate 401,122 of VYXC01007083.1, read as the reverse complement.
GGGGCGAGCCCCAACACTTCCAGACTTCTTCATTTGGTGAATCAACAGCCCATTAACAGAGACAGCTTTGCCTAGGAATACTATGGGCAGAGTTATCTCTGGTCAAAAAATTTTAAAACATTTTTTGTCATTGGCTGTATTAGTAGTAATGGAAATAAAAATCCTGTAATCATAAAAGTATTATTTCAAAGACACCTTTAGTCGACCCTCCTGCTCAGTTAGTCCATCAACAATTCAAGTCAACAGTTGCTTTGTGCATTAAAGTCTTGAAAAGCTCTAGGATCAAGATACCACTTGATACCTGTTCCACAGCAGCACTAGTCTACTATGTAAATGTTTTCTCCTGATATCCAACATGAACCTCCCAAGACGCACCCTGAGAGTATTATCTCTCGATTATCACTTGCCTCTGAAGAAGCGAGTTTATGTTCACCACCTTTGCCACACTTTCAAGTAGCTATAGACCACCCTTGTACGCTCCTCTTCAGTAGAATAAACAAGCCCACTTTCTTCACCCTCTTCTCGTGGGACACGTGTACCTCAAATTACAGTAGCAGCCCCCCAATGGACTTTCTCCAGCTACTCAACACTGTGCTTAAAGCAAGGAGCCACACCTGGACACAGCAGCCCTGTATGTCTTCATCAGCATCAAGCAGAGAGTAACTTCCTTCAAAGGCACTAGCCATGCTCACCCTAAGTGCATGGTTTGACTTCCTTAGGATGAGAATACCTTGCTGACTCATATTCAGCTCGACACCCGCAAGGATATCCAGTTCCTTTCCAACAGCCCTGCTTCTCTGACAGTCAGTTTCCAGCCTGTAATGCATGGATTATTCTACTGCTGGTACAAACCTTTGCATTTCTTTTGTGATTAAATTAATATATTTCTGTTTTCCCAAGCCTCAAGTTCCCCAAGTTCTCTCTGGATTCAAGTCTTAAGAGTTTAGTATGCCAGTCCTTTTCACCCCATTTGCTGTCATCAACAGATCTGATAAAAGTGCAGTCTGTGTCATGACACAGGCCAGTGATAAAGATACTCAGTTACCTGGGCTCCAGTACTGACTCCAAGAGCACTCTGCTGCTTACCAGGAACCAAATAGATGCTTAACCAATGACTGATACATTTTAAATATGAGGATGCAGCCAATGTTCAGTCCACTTAATTATCCTTATTTCCAGTACATACTTCATGAGCTTCCAAGTGAAAATAATGTGGCAGATGGCGTAAGAAATCTAACTAAAATTAAGGTATATTGCATGCACCACTCTTTCTGCTTCCTCTTCCTCATTTCATTGTAGAAAGTAATTACGTCAAGCATGATTTAGCCTTTAAAAGTCCATGCTGGCTGTTCCTGACTATCTGTTTGCCCAGACAGCCAAAATTTAGACGGATATTAACAGGACGCAAAACTACTTCATGCAGAAACTTACTAAAACTTGGACAAATTTACCACTCATTGCCAAAGAATGGACAAATCCAGACAGGTTCTAAACACTGGGAAGAGATAATTAAACCATGAAATCTGTAATGGACTTGTGGGATGTGACTATTAATACAGGATTGTTAAAATGTATATCACCTGAGAGAATACTTTAATGCTAATCGAGTTTTATAGCACACCATAATTCTAATGACTCATGGCTCAGTTACAAGAAAGAGGAGCATTTGCTATCACAGGCACTTACTCATGCTAACTCCATCACCCAGCTTAGAATCAGAACCATTTACTGCTAGCATTAATTATAAGCTCAGATGAATCTTTTCAATGTAAAACTCTCTTTTAAAACCAAGTTTCACACATTAAGCTGTACGGAAGGAACATTTTTTCAAATACCTTAGCTGCCATTCCCAGATAAAATTATGTCATATGATTGCATTCATATTCTTCTCCATGAAAAGCTATTTTCATCTTAAACTAGGTGGTCTACCTGGTAAGGCTACCATTTTTCCTACAGCAGTGAAGTTAACGAGCAACAATTAGAAAGCAGGTGTTCAAGTGCAGCTTTACTAAGCTTCCTGACTATGAACACCTGACTATGCTTGCTGTGCAGCTCCATAGACCATTCCAGAGATTCTACTCTGATTTCACAGTAAAGCATTTCACCTGGTTTCACCTGAAGCATCTTCATTTTTTGCAGTGCTCCATAAGTGAGACATATGACCAGGATTATATCACAGAACAAGGTGATCTCCCTCATAACTGCAGTTATGAGTTACTTTACAAACAGCTTAGCTATTATTCTGGTTATGTACACACTTCTCTACACCCCATTGGTTTAACTCTCTGGAGTTAATGTCCTGTTAAGTGGTAGAACTGGGCAAAATTTGGGGTGACCATTTTGAATTAAGAGTGACAGCTTTCAGAACAGAAACATGAAGCAAAGTGAAAAAGAATAGAACATAGGACTGGAGTGCCGGGGAAGTACATTAATACAAAACTGATACCCACCTTTTCTACAGGAAAACAAAATCATTGAAATAAAATATATATTTTTCTCATTACAGAATAACAAGAGATTCACCACGCTGTGAGATGTGGATGAGAACAATCACACATCAAACCTTCAGCACAGTTAAAATCTCTAAATCTTCAGGTAGGAGCAATATGAGTTTAAGTGACTACACGGCAAGGCCACCCTGGTCAAAACACACATAACAGTAGAAACAGCAGCAGAACAGCAGCATGCTCAGTGTCAGAAGGAGAATTTGTAACACTTAGACAAAAAAGGCCTTATGGAAGACCCTTGGTTTTTGTTGATATTCTTCCTGAATAATTTTAAGAATTACAGACTTTTTTTCTTGGTTAGCAAAGGGGAGAAACTATGAGAATTGTTTTGATCAAAGAAATTCGTAGCACTAAAAGAAAACTTTGCAATATAGGTGTTGGGAGTTTAGGGAAGCTGGAAGATATTGTATCTCAGAAGAATTTGTACATTTTATCTTCTAAAATGTATGAAAATATACTATTGCATACCATTTAGCTTCCAGGTTTATAATCATTTAAGAGGAAAGTTCTACATGTCAAAATGTGATAGTCTGGGGTGGAGTTTTTTTAAGAAATCAGGAAGTTCATTTATTTTTCTAATCACTACCTCTAAGTATTTAAACATACAGTTTCACTGAACAAATCTTTGGCATTCCCATCACAGTGATGCTACAAGATGTTCCTGTGAACAAACTGGCAGAGAAAGAAAAAAAAAAAGAGGTGTAAGAGGAGCAGAGGGATGAAGAATGACAAATAAAACTCAAGTAAGATGTGATAAATATGTTTGAGAAAAAAAATTGTCCAGAGTTGGAAAACCTTTCAAGTATTTGTGTTCTTTCTAAAGACAAGGAAGTAAATAAAAATCTAAGTGAAAGAGGGGAGGGGGAATAGGAAAGTTTCATTGTTTGTTGGTAAAAAGAAGTCTCCAGTTAAGAGCTGTACACTGCAGTTCCTTCTGAATAAGAGAAACACATGAAATTATGTACCTTCTACCATATGACTAAGGTAATGATCAGTCAAGAATAAAACAAATTGTATCAATTGCTACTCTGACAAGTGTTAGACATTTAAATTTACATTTGTTACCTGTAGCAGAGACTCCAAATTACACTGGGAAATCAGAAAGATAACAGACATTACCATCAAAAATTCAGTTGTGAGGATAACAATATTTATAAATGTAGACAATAATAATGCTATCAGTTGCTTTAATGATTCTAGCACACATATTTAATGTAATTGCCACCATTTACATGACTCATCAGCAGTAATCTAATAAATTTTCTAGCAATCAAATATAAAAATGACACTATTCAAATAAGTACTTCTAATTCAACTTTTCAAAGGCAGAATGAAATGGATAGCTAGTCTGAACCAGACTCTCAAATTTAATGTGTTCTTTTGGACATTTTTTCCCCCAAATGACTGCAATAAGTTCCCCCCTCCACATCAGAATCTCTTCTCTCCTCAAAACCCTCTCCAAAAAAAGAAAACAGGAAAAATTTATAAATTCTGTAAAGATTTTCCTCTATACTTTTTAATAGTATAGGTGTATGCCATTTTAAGAAACTTTGGAAAAAGGGACTTACTATGAGCTTTCTGGAGGAGAAATGGGTGTTATTTCCTAGATGCCATCATGCAAATTACCATTCCTTCCAGCACATTGTTCTACCCTGCTCTTCCACAATTTACACATGACCATGACACCTAAGTAAGTACATCTTTGTATCATCAGCCTTTAAATTACATTTGAACAAATTCCTCTGATAATCATAGAATGATGCAAGGAATGGCTTGAGTTGGAAGGAACCTTAAATATCATCTAATTCCAAATCCCCTGCTGTGGGGTTGGAACTCAAGTACACTCGTCAGGAGAAATTCCTTTACCTGATACTTCAGAAGAGCTATTGGCATTCTGTAGATACTTTGGACTGACTGCAAGACGTACCTGCACAGGCCTGTGGCTTCCATCTCAGAAACATGTGCTCTAATCATACTAACCTAACACTGCGTGGGTGGTTGGTGAGAGGCTGCCGCGTTATCCCAAAAGTGTCCCTGGCAAGGAATCGCTCCGGCGGTGCCATTTGGCACACTAGCAGACCGACTTTCACACCCGTGCCAATGTGAGCACGAAAGCACACGCTCACACTCAAGCTGCATAGCTCATGCGTTACCAGAGACAAAGAGTCAGGAGGAGTTCCCCGTATAGAGTTCCGAAGGGTTTATTGCAAAACCACGATGAAGGGATCCACGGATGAAGAGCTCGAACTGAGGGCCGTGACAAACATTTAGGGATACAGAGAGGAGGCGGGCAGAGCACCAGTAACCAATGGTCTGAGGGTACAGGGGCAGAGATAAGGCGGGGTAATACAACAGCAACCAGTGGGGAGAAGGAAGGGGTGGAGTGGGGCTGGATTACAACCTTTTAAGGGGTAAAAGGGGAGTACAGCCAATGGGCCGACCAGACAGACCAAATCTGCATAGAATCACAAAGCCTGATGGGGCAGGCTCTTCTCACCCCGACTCAGGGGGTGATCTTAGACTTCGGAGCTGGCCCAGCAATGGGCCCCTCCTGCACTGGAGCTCTTTGGCCTCTCAGCCATCACAGCTGCGGGCTCAGCTGTCGCAACACTAACCATTTTTGTACTTCATTGCCATACAAAGGTCTTGAGCATTCATTTGTAAAAATTACTTTCCAGTCCTGGGTTAAGTATTTCCTAAGCTTTCAAGTTCATGACAAGTATGAATGACATAGAATCTGGATGGTTTAATCCTCCATTCTTATACTAGACCATCATGAACAAACATTACTGCTTAAGCTACCAAAATCCACATGCCTACTCCTATTTAGAGACTACAGTCACCAAGTAGAACAGCACAAGACATTAAGTTTGTATATATTTATTTTTAACTGAAAGTTTGATGCAGAGAATGAAATACTAAAGACTGAGAAAAAACACAAAATCATTCCATATGAATAGAGGTGGTTTTACCCTACATGTCCAATAAGGAGAAAAAAAAAAGTCCTACAGGCTGCTTTAGGAAAGTTTCAATGCATGAGGGAGAAAGGTGAAGGAGAGCTAGGTGACACTGTTAGGTCCTAGGGCAATCCTGCAGTCCGGTTATGGCCTGCACCCTCCCTGAAGACAGCTTTGGCCTGTAGAAAGAATCAGGAACAATATTTTTGGTAGATATTCATGGATGTTTTATTTCTCTGACCGCATGGCAGCCAGGAGAGACACAGACTGGCACATGGTAACCAGGTCAGGCAGGAACTCTGCTCGAAGACCCAGGAATCATGGGAAAACCACAGTTTTCGGGGCGGGGAAAACACCTATAACCAATAACGAACAGGATAACTTCAGGGAGCTTGGAAACCCCGTGTAACCATGCTTCAACTCCAGGGCTCATTCCCCAGGAGGGGGCACCCCGACAGGGCAATGTAAAAATTCTCCCATTGATCTCTACTGCTGCTGCTCAGGGTACAGCACATGCTTTGCCCGGCTCCCCAACAGTAGATTTTACCAAGATAAGACTATAGCTGGGCTACAACCATTTCTTAGGACATTTCTTCAGAGTAGAACGAAGCCTCTGTTGTCCAAATAAACAGCTGCTAAATTTCATTGCCGCTATGCTGTTTTCTCTGTATCAAAGTTTTTCAATGAACCTCCTTCTGGTCAGTCACTAGAAGAACAGGGTGACACCTTTTGAACTTGATATTCACTTTCTTACTCTAATGTGCAGAGCATATGAAAGTAAGTGCTATTTGTTCCTGGATAGCTCAGAAAGACTGTGTGCTGGAAAAACAACTGCTTTACTATTTATGTCAATCATAACACCTATGAATATGAGAGAGCTGCAGTATTGATCAGTTCAGACTACTTCCATCAATACAATATTAAAATGTATTGCAAGCACTCAATGTAATATTAATGACAATCAATAATAAACGTGTTTCAGAATGCATTTGAAAAGTCTTTCTGAGCTGTAATCACTGCTTTTGTGTGGCTAGCCACTGGAGGATATAGAAGAGGGCTTCGGAAAGCCTTAAGGTATTTTCCTGCATGTGGAAATTGTCAAGTAATAGGAGATACACATGCTCCTGTTGTATACTTACTGTTCCACGCTGATTGCTAATTACTTTCCACTACAAAATAGTTGTAAAATATGTTATAATTTTCCCATGAGTATCATATTTACTTCATTGCTATTTTCGGTTTTCTTCAAGCCCCGGTAGCTTCTACAATTCAGGTAATGATTCTTATGGCATCATTTTCAGCTTCAGAAACCATATTTTTGCATTCATACTTCACAAACAGAGACAGTTCATTCATATCTTAACCTCATTTCAGAATGTGTATGGGCAGAATGCAGAAAAAAATACATTAAATAGTGATGGCCAAATATCTCCATTTAACAGTCATTTCCAAGAAGGACAATTCTCATCTTCTTCAGAACCTATATTTCCACTTTAAATCCCTTCTCATCACTAACCAGAGATAACTGGAATTAGCTACTTCGGTGGAAATCAAATATTCTTTTGGTTCTTGTCATATTTTATACTCTGCTCTTTAGAGGTGGGGAGTAGGGATAATTTCTTCAAAATCTCAGTAGTCCAATATTTTTTTATTCAGAATAACTTGTCTTGATTTTTTTCACTGTTGTTCTTCATTATGTTAATTCCATTCAATTACGCAGTGCCCAAGGTGGTTATTCATGTGAGAAAAAGAGGGAAAAATATAGATTTGTAGTAGGAACAGGTGTTTCATGAATCTTGTGGTTCATTTTCCTTCTTTTCCTGAGTGAATTAAATTTGTTGCAATCTTTGAAAAACTATGGGTTGAGCTTCCTTCAACATAGGAAGAAATGAAACCTACAAAAAAAATTTTTGAATTTGGTATGTTCCTCCCGTGTTGCGATTCACTATGACTTCTGCAGGTTTGTGTGCTATAAAGCAGAGAAAGCAAGTGATTTTTTCCTTCAAGTGCTTTAATTGCCATTGAGGTAGGCAGCTTGGTAGACCTTAATGGCTGGAAACAGGCATGTGAGTTGAAAAGTTGCTTAGAACATGTTCTATTTAAAAAGTTGAACGACAACTGTCCCTGTGCTCTGTTATATGGTCATCACTCTTTCCAGTGATATTGGACATGGCCAACCACACTGACCACAGTGTAATGTGATACAAAGTAAATGGTAGTGCTGCTAGGACACGAGTTTTCTGTCAACCTGAAACTAAATGTAAGCTAAGGCTGAATTTTCCAAAATATTTTGAATATGAGCCAAAACATTTTTAGAGATGTTGTGCTACTTGTCAATTAAATTCTCAGAATTTTTAGCATTAACTCCAGGATGTAAGAGTTTTTATTTCAATGTCATTCTTTCGTTAAGTAGTATGCTTCCCTCTCAACCTGTGCCATTAGATTTCTGCCTCATCTCATAAAGTGCTTATATCTGAACAGTAAAAATGAGTATCATCTAGTTTCATGGCTACGGGATCATATAGGGAAGTGAGAGATTTGGATATCCAGGTTATTTATTGATTAGGCATTCATAGAAAATTGAACCATATCAGTGGGAAAGATGAGATGAGCAGTTTCCTGAGAGGTAGAAAATGAAAATTCTAATAATTTTTGGCAGTGGAAGAAACCAGTGTGAATCATGTGTGTGTTTTATTGACCCTGTGCCATTAAGCTTTTATGTGAACCAACCTTTCACTACCTTAAAAAAAAAAAGTCAAAAACTTAAAAAAAAAAAATCAGTAGGCCTATTCTTTAGTTCCAACCTATTTTCTAGAAGACTGAAGCAAAATTAAAATAAATCCAGATCCATCAGAAAAGTTAAGAATGTGTTTGTTATAGAGAGAGTTGTGCTTAATCTTGATTTGCATGCTTTTTGAATCTAAATCTAACTTTCTGTGAAACTGATATTTGTTAGTACAGGTAAAACTGGTCAGAGTCCATTCTGCCTCTTTCCTACATGTTCTGCCTCTTTATTACATGTAAAAATTAACCGTGCTTGTGCCAAGATAGACACCTAACTTGTATAGATATACAAAATCTGTATCAAGTAGATCTTTTCTGTATGCTGTGTATTCCCACCTGGGTAGTTGTAGCTTCTTTTCCATGTCTGCAGAGTAGAGGAAAACAACAAACAAAGAGCCCTGTCCCATGGAGGGTTGGCTAGTGTTTGTTCTGCTTAATAACTTTGAGCTGTTTTCAGAAACCATTCTATCAAAGGGTTGTCAAACAACTCTTCTCAGAAGAGCAATTATCCAGACGTAGTTCTGCAGATTCTCTCTAGGCATCTTCAGGCTTGTTTCCAGTCTAATAATTTGACATCAATATGTCCTATTCTGTCATTTAGTGTAATGCTGCCACTAAACTAGCCACCAGCTTAAGGAAACAAATAAGCTGTAAGTTACCTACACCCATGATGTCCTTAAAAGCTTTGTGGAAAAATGGAGAGCACATAAGAAATCAGCCATTAGGAACTACTGTTGTAAAACATATAAAATATTTATAGAACCATAAAATAGTTCTTAATGCTATGAAAATGCTGTCAGGAAAAATTAAATTTAAGTAAAAAATTACTGGCATTCAAACAAATGTAAAACTAAGTGTTTAATATCTGGGATGAAAAAAGCTTTGATTCATAGTTTAAGACAGAGAGACTATGAATAAGACAAATGAATAAATATTTGAACAGCCTTGTTGTAAAGAATACTCATGTATTCATTTACTCATTCCTTCAATTCAGTTGAATTTTCAGATTTCAGGTTTGCATACCATATCAGTGAGACTAAAAAATCAAATTAGGACAAAATTTTGTTGAAAATCTTTTGCTGGAAACAATTAATGGGCAAACCCTTGTAAAAGCGACATCAGAGAGGAGGTCTAGTTTATTTGTCAGGAGTTAAAGTGGTTTAAGTGTCAGAGTTTATGGTCCCACCCATCTTTTTGCTAAATGAAAACCCTTTCTTCCTAGAGAAGTTTGTTATCATGGTATAGATAAACTATTTAGGTCTGCAGTATGTGTATATATGTAATATACCTATTTATAAAATATTTGTGGAAGACACAATTTTATTTCTGTACCAGACTTTTGTTCTATATTATCACTGAAATAATTCTGAGTGAAATAGAGGTTAATAAGTACAACAATTTGGTGTACTAGAGTACAATACAGGCATTAATATGTTTAATAGCAAAAAAATATTTTGACCAGCCAATATAGAGATTTTGATATCTCTGCAAATAAATCCCCTAGTTTATTTGGAAAATGGTTTGTGTTTTATTTCTGAAAGTGTTTTTAGACTGCTCTCTATCTAGTCTAGGATCTGGAAACTGAAATATGAACATTAATCTTAGAATCAGTAAATGGGCAGGTTTAGTGTTTCACAAGGAAAAGAAGGAAAAACCTCTTTTTGTGACTTAATTTTGAGAGGAAAGATCACTTGGGTATCAATAGGGGACCAGATACTGTTTTCTTAAGTAAACTTCAAAGAATTTTAGATACAACAAGGTTCTTTGAATTGCTTCATTAATGTCTTGGTTTCGGTTTTTCATTATCTTTGTGTTGGTTCTTTCAAGGTATTCTTCATTACTGAAGCAGGTTTTAGAATATAAGCATTAAGAAATTCACAGTTTTTATCATGGAAGTAGCAAAATACAGCTGTATTTTTTATCATTTTTTTTTGTCTTTTTGTTTCAATGCATATTTTAGTTTTTTCCTTCTAGTTTTATTGCCTCTCTTTTTGGGGAGGGTGACTATTGGACTGCTTCAAACTTGGTACCTGAGAGGGATTTAAGGTTTCAGATGTTACTTTATGTTTTGCTTCTGCCAGCGTAGGTGGTATTCTTGTCCCTTTAGAAATGATCTCTGCAAATGTGAAGCTATTGTACAGATGGAACTTTATTAAATGATTTAAAAAAAGGAATACTCTTGGGTTTCTAATATAGTTCCTGCCGTTTCTTCAGGGTTGTGTGCAGCTGGATTGAAGCCTGTAGTCCCTTTCCTGCCTCATCAGGTGGTACTTACAGCCTGTTGTTCTATGAAAAATATCTTCTGTTTATTTCAATGAAAAACAAATCTTTTCATTATCTTTGGATTTTGCATTTTTTTTATAGGGATGCGCTGAAAAAAACATGCACAGGGATGAACCACAAAATAAATCAGTTGGTCATCTAATTCCCTTCCCTAGGGATAGGATGGTACTGAGCCCATAAAATCACTTAATTAGATAGTGATACACGTTTTGTGGTTGTCATTTGCAGTATTTAAAGCAAAAATAATAACAGAGAAAAAGAATTCACCTGTACTGACCCTTGTGTAATTATACAGTGCAGTTCTTTCTACCTTGATTAATAACCTTGACAGCAACAATTTGGCCAGATAGTAAAATCTGGTCATAATGGAGCAATTTTTAAATTTAACATCTGCGTTCTTAAAAAAAATGACACTTCAGGCTTTATAGTACAGAAGTATGTAGATTCTTTTGAAATATTCTATTAATTATATTCAAAATCTAAAATGCATACCCAAAGCTGGTTTGTCTCTATAAGACTTGAGAAATGCTGATAAACAGAGCAGGTGAATTAACAATACTCTCTTCTATGCAGAATATGTGGAAAACCATGTAAATATTAGATTTCATATAAAGTATTTAAAGTTGAATGCAATGTCAGAGGCTGTATTTTTGTGAATGACGTGGTGAGGTTTACTAGCTCAGGAATGCTTGCAGTGGTTATGGATCTTCACTGAACCATAAGCAATGGCATTTTGAACTAGAAGAACCCTAGAATTTATAGAAGCTGGTAGTTACCAAATATGCCTCCATGCCCTCTTCTGAAGCTATAAAGCAAAACTCCACCCAGCACGATGAAATTTCCAAAATTAAATCCTTGAGAAACTTTCCATGTAGAGCTCAAAGATAAAAATTTTAAAAGGCAGGTGACGGATAAAACTCCACAGAGTTTTATCACTATGGGTGATTGTCTGAGTGCCCAGGATGATGTTGTAGGCTTCCTTTTAGGTACTCATCAGCTTTGATAGAATTTTCCAGAATTAATCTAGCCTTTTCTAAAGGATTAGGCATGATGCTAAGTCAAAGATTTTACACCATTAGATTGGAAAAATGATGAACTCGTTGCCTACTCAGTAACTCTAGCATCTTTGGAATCATTTTCTGTGGAAATTGGAAGGAAATGGTTAGGTTCTTGTACACTAAAGCAATAGTGTGTGAGAGCTGCACTGGAGGGAAGGTTACAGCAACTGAACAATCAAGTCTACATAAAGGATATAAGCCTCTGCTAGTGCTGTGTAGACTTCCTTACTTGGGCTAACACTATCTGTCCTTTTTTCTCTCCCTGCTTCCTCAATCTGTTCTCTCGAAACACCTTGCAACTACCTGTGTTCAGTCATCTCAAGTGAGTTACCATCTTCCTTTACAGAAGTTTTAACCCAATTCAGAGCACAGCAGCTAGAGTAAAGGTAACAGGTAGCTTCCCTCCTGCTGCAAGGCTACAACCTTCTAACATCAGATAAACAATGTTACAGTACACTAGAACACAGCAAGTATTTATATAATTCACTTTATCACATTAGCAAAATTAAAAATGTTTATAAGCCTACGTACAAGAAATGCATGTGTGATGTTTGACTTACTAAATCCTAGGAGTATATCTAAAAATATCTAAATATCTAAAATAACCTGATCAGAGAAACTTGGACTATGATGGTAAGGGAGGGTAGAGGGGAAGGCATCCAATAAAGCTATGCAAAAATATCCAACCATAAAAAAGCCTATTAGAAGAGTCACTTAGCAGCCTTAGCTGCACTTTCCCAAGATGAATAAATAAGCAGATATTTTCCCCCTTTCATGCATGTGTGTTTTGAAAAAACTGTATGCAGTAATGTGAATGTTCTAGACTTGGCATTTCTGGAGACTAAGATGCCAGATACCGTCTCTTTGAGGTTTCAAGAACTCGATGATTTGATGAGATGTCTATAACACCAGAGTTCTTTGTGGACATCTATTTGGTAGACTTCACTTGTTTCACCTTCAGTCTTCCTGAGTATCAAGGCCTGGACTGATTTGCCAAAGTTGAGGACCTCGTGTTATCTCATGTCTCAGACCTTGAAGCTTAAGGAAAATATATACTGAAGGAACCAAAGACACACTTCAAAAGAAGAAATTCATCTATTCAGTCCTTGCAACAATAGTAGTTGTTATGACAGCTTGCATAGGATTTGACAGGTATGGTGTCTGTATCCAGATAATTCTTCCTCTTCTTGCCGAGTGACAAGGGCAGTTGACTGATACCTCCTGCCAACCACAGTCAAAAAATAAGATAAAACTTAAAAAAATATAGTAATGGAAATCCTCATTAGGAATTATTTATTTACACTTTCTATTGGTCAGGCCTGTAGGTAATAACAACTTCCTACTACTATCAAATAGAAAAAAATTAACTGAGAGATGTGAAAGGGAAAGATCTGCAATGCATTGCTTAACGTGTTATACAGTACTTTTCAGTATGGAGAGAATCAACAAAATGGGTGTAAGCAATTCTTTATTTCTCACAAGTTCTGGCTAAATTGCAATATTCTTAGGACATTGAAATGATAATATACTCATGCTCCATGGAGTGCTTATACTATTTCCACAAATAGTAATGAGAATTAACAGGGAAAAAGAGATCTAAGCAGGTCCTGAGGTGGGTTTTTCAAATAGATTTTATTTTGATGCTAGATGAGGATGAGTCTTTCAGAAATATAAACAGATGTCCACTGATTTAATTTGGGTTGTTTTCAAATTTGTTGAAGGTGCTAATTCTAACTTCAGGTTGAGGTTTGTGTCCACATGCTGGTAGAGAGTGAGGAAAGATTATTAAAATGGTGATTAAAAAGCAGCTATGAAAAATCAAAACTGTATTTAAACTCTGCTCTCTGAATAATGAGAAGACTCTCTGAGCTTGTAATAAAAAATGTTATTAGCAGTTCAGTGAAATGGGTTGAAGAAAATCTAAAGCAGGCAGCTTGCAGTCACCAAAACATTAGAAACCACCACTAAATTTAAATCCAAAGGCTGCAAAACAGCATTGCTTGTTTGGCATGTTCCATACTCAGCATGATGTGAATGGATCTTTGCATTAGATGGATTCTTGCATTTGGTATAACTAAAGGAAGTTGTGTTTAAGCAGGAAATTGGAAAGCAGTTTTTTGCAAGAACAAGTAAGACAAATCTGCTGGAAGAAAAAAATTTTAGGAATGACTACACTGAGCTGTTAAATCTTTTGAAATTGCCTGCATAAGGCTACTAATGATCAGAAGAGTCATCAATAAGTAAGAATTTGTCACTAACACCTCATCCATTGCTAACCTTAAATTCCTGATATTCAGGGGACACATACAAAACTAGCCCTTGTTTTCTTCTAAAATTCAGGACTTTGTTTGAGTTATGGATTAGGGTTTGCATGCAGATGGCTGACCCTGACCTGTGGCACCACTAACAAGGTAACAACATGAGGAGTTTCAGGTTGCTGCACAATACAAAGGTAGACTGATATTTGTGCAGATGACCCACCTTGACCTGTGGCATCACTAACAAGACAGTGACATGAAAATATCAGGACATTATAGACAACAAAAGGGGGGGGAGGGGTGCATTTACCTCAGCAGAATTAATAACCAGCACAGAAATTAACAGAGTATCTATATCATAAATACTGGATCGTGCTAGAAAATCAACCAAACTAGAGCCACTGGAAAAAAGAGAAATGGGTGTGTTCTGTATTTGGAAAAGGATGGCGGTGATACAGGGAAATTATTTGAGAGATAAGGTACTATACAGTTAAACAAACCTTTTGATAAGGGTGGTTTAAGAATCCCTTGTTGAAAGTCCTATATCTGATAAATGTATTCTGGAGCAGGATGATACATCTGTTGTTTTCCAACCACACTTGTGTATGACTTCCAAGGTTGGAGGGGCCTGGGATGCTTTCCCCAGTGCTGGCAAGGGAACACCTAGAGGGTATTTCTTGCCATCCTAACACTTATTCATTTTATAATACCTTGTAGTTTTCCCAAACTTCAGCTTAGGCTTCAGTGTTCCCCAGGTTACTGTGTACACATCTGTCTAATGAGCTAAGAATCTTCTATGTTCCCTTACTAGTTCCCTTACTCTTCTTTCTCTTTCCTGCTGGTACAAATAATCTTTTCTCTCAGCTTAATTAATATAATCAAATTAAGCTCTGAGCAGTTCTTCACAATGTAGATATTGATATATTGATATATTTATATATATTTGTGTGTATATATATGATAAAAATATTAGACTATATTAATATAGAAATAAATAGTGTAATAAAATATAATTTTACTATCTATAGCATATATATCTAATAATATATAAATATAATATAAACCATATTTATTAATATATTCTGTGTTGGATGTCCCCC
>VYXC01007083.1:321041-385040 GCA_013397175.1 Platysteira castanea | reverse complement strand
TATTATTAATAATAATAATAATAATAGCAACAACAACAACCAACAACAACAACAACAATGTAATGAAAAAAGATATAACAAAACCAGAGAGTAATAAAACCCCAGAAAGATGAGTGATGCACACAACCATTGCTCACCACCGACTGAAAAATACCTGGCCTGTCCCTGAGCAGTGATTGGGCCTTCCCAATTTACATACTGGGGGTGACATTCTATGGTTTGGAATATCCCTTTGGCCAATTCAGGTCAGCTGTCCTGGCCATGCTGCCTCCTGGCTTCGTGCACACCTCCTTGTTGGCAGAGCATGGGAAACTGAAAAGTTCTTGACTTAGAGTAAGCACTTTTCAGCATCAACTAAAACATCAATGTGTTATCAACATCATGCTCATACTAAATCCAAAACACAGCCCTGTACTAGTTGCTAGGAAGAAAATTATACCATCTGAAATGAGGACAGTGAACTTTTTTCTTCCTTTTAAATTGCTTAATATGTTAAGACTACATAACAGGCTTCCTGTTCCTTAAGGGGATTCCTATTAGGAATGTTTTTTTTCCTCCTTTCAAGTTTGCCTACACTTCGTGGCAGTATAGTTGAGAACTGGAATTTACAAAGATGGGATATAAAGAACAGAGGTGTTAAATTTTGCTGTTGATTGAATTTGTTTTCATAGTTTATGAAGTGTTATGTAAGTGACATGAAAATAAGAGGGCTCAGTGTGAGAGACTACAAAGTTTTTGGGTCATGTTTGCCCAGAAATTTTGGATTTAGCTGTTTTTCCTGTTTTCCCCTCACACTTTGGTATGAGTTACACTGGTCTATGAAACAAAATATGGAAATTCAAATCTCAAGAAAGTACAGGAAAATTTGGTGTGTAATGTGAAGCACTCAAATTTTCAAAATATTTGTTCTGTTGTAAAAAAATACATTTTTATTTGGTTTTATTAGCACTGATGTGCAGTCTGTATAACGGGAAGGTATATTTCTCATTGTAAGTCTTTAGTTTGTATTTATGGCCACAGAGAGAAAAAACACTTCGTATTCAGCTTCAGGTGGATAAACTTTGGGCTTTGCGTGCAAGGCTCCACTTCTATTTACTTGATGGCATGCATTGAAACTGAATACTGAGCTTCTTTTCATGCAGCAGAGTGGGAAGTTGTAATTTACCCAGTACTGATGGTTAAAGGCTAAATGCATTTCTTACTCAGAAAATCTGAGCTTGCAAGTAGGTGAAAACTTGAGGGTATGTTATTACTTGAGTCAAATTCAAAGCAACTTTAAATCAGGCTATAAAACTATGAGGATGTTTTTTTGGGAGGGGGGTATGGGGAGGTGGTGTTCATCTTTTGGTTTTGGTAGAGTGCATTAAAGGCTGTGTATGTCAGAAAACTTGCTGCTGAAATTCCACAGGTGCTCTCATGAATATTATTTAGTCTCAGTTTTCAAAAACTCTTAGTAAAATGCTATAAATTGGACTAAAAGAAGTCAAAGAAATTAAAAAGCAAACCTTCATGCTTTTTAGGGATACCTGTCTTCACAAGACAGTTTCTTTGGATAATTCTGGTTAAATATACCAAAACTTACTGCACATTTCTGAACATTAGAAAACTACAACAAAAATGTGTTCAGACAGAAGCAGAACACTGAGCATTTGCAGAGAAGACATTAGGGAATAAAAGTATCCTGCTGTAGTAATCCCCTCCATCTAAGCCAGCTAAGTACATGTAGCTTTGTTCATATGGAGAGTTAAATAAAATTTTACCGGAAATAACTTTTTCTTTTGCACCTGTTGTTCTTGGAAATAGCCAACAGAAGTGCCTGCTCTTTCCTGATCATCTAATGTGCAATGTTTCCTCCTCCCTTTAACATGGGTTAATAGACATCTTTAACAGAAAGGAAAAGCAGGAGAGCATCCTCATTGGTTTTCTTACAGGTGTTGGCTCCTGCCAAGGTAAGTAGGGAAAAGCCTGGATGCTTAATCAGGGTGTGAATACTGGTGTCCTCAGATATTCTGGGTGGTCCATGACAATGAACATCAGAAGAGTCATTTTCATCACTGCACAAAATTAGCTATGTAATGTCTATTGTTCTCTAATTTCTCACTCATCACTCCAGAAATGTAATCCCAGGTGTCTCATTCCTATGCAAGCAGATGTGGAAGCTCATAAACAGAATTGCAACCTGAAGGAATGAGTTCTCAGATCTTTTGGTTGCCAGGGAAACTACATTCTCAGTCTGTGTATGTTTGCAATAGCTTCCTTTCCAAAGCTGTCTAAATTTCATGTTGTGGCACTTGGGACCAAACTATGATTGAGAAATAGCAATATATGTCTACTAAATGTTATCATTGATTTTTAAAATAATATTTACAAAAATAGGTCATACATTATCTCAGAGTATGCATGATTTTAACAGATATGTGACAAATCTGGGAAGTATTTAATAGATGTTTTGATCCTTCTGGCTACTTTTCTGTGCTCCACTTACAAGTCAGTCTCCATTAGAGTACAGTTAGGTATGTCCTGACTGTCTAAAGAGGTACTTCTCAAGAAAAAGTTCTTTCAGCAGAAACTGTGTTTTTTTCCTCCAAACAGTATATTTTTCCTGATTACTTCGTGGCAGAAAAGCAGCATGGGGGCTCTTGAATCATGCTACATTAGTAGGGACACTTTAGATCCAGGGAACTGTCTTTTATGTGAGAGAATTTGCCAATTTCTTTATAATAACTCAAAATCTTGGTAGCAATCCTAAGTTAACCTACTCTGGCTAATATTTAGAGCTTTCTTTAATGTGCTAGTCCTAATGTCCTGTTTTTCCCTTTAGGATCATAAAGTTAAAATTCAGACAGTGAGAAAGTCGAATTTCCAGACAAAGATATCAAACACTTTTTTTTGTTTGTTTTAATTAGTCAATGAATAAATTTTCAAACTCTTATCTCTAAAATGTATATGGATAGTGACATAGTATTAAATTCGTGCTTGTTCTCCATGGAGGCAGCTTGTGTGACCCACTGCCTTTCCTGTGCACCATTTGTGAATCAATGCAGTTCTCCAGATTCAATACAGCAAAAGCATCTGTCCTGTGCTGGTACATGGTGTGCATGCAGCCTATTTCTAACTAATTTTATTCACAGCAGCAGCAATCTTACCCACATTATTTCCTCCTGGGCAATGAAATACAGAAACATTTGCTTTTTCTTCTTCTGTGAAGGACTACCACCACTAACATTTATTATTTTTTAGGTTTGATAATATGAACAATCATAATAATTGGGCATTTTATCTATAAAGGCAGCTATTGTAGGAAGCTATCTGGAAGATTCTGTTGTGCAGAGGCTCAAAATGATCAGTCAAATCCAGACAGCATAGAAGATCCATCAGATTTCTTGTCTCTGAATTATTTCAGAGTAACAGAATGTATTATCAATAATAAAATAAATGAAGTAAATATCTTAAGAAAAACAACATAATTTTAAAAAGTTCCACAGGAACATTAATTCTCTTTAAATGTGAATCAAAACTGACGTAGAGTTTAAAACCAACAGGTGCCAGTGGGAAGGAAAATAGCCATAATGTGAATTAGTGACAAGAGCTAGGATTTGAAGCACTTGAATTTGAATAATGTTCATGTAGCTCAGTAAGAGAAAATATTACTGAACTGAAGGTAATTGCTATGAGCATTGCAAAAATAGAACATGTATTTCATGTTTGTAAAATTAATATAAAAATGATGTCATGTATATTAAAAGACTGAAAACTGAAGGGTTTTAACAGCCTGGATGCCAACTGGAGTTCAAGTTATTTTAGCGTCTTGTATAAAATTCTGAGGACATTGAAAAGACCATAATTAATCAGTGACAAATAGGAGAAATTGCTAATAGCTGGTTCTTCTGTTGGTAAAGTAAATCAAAAATGTTACAATAAAATATTATTAAATGAGAGATCCAAAGCAAAATACAGCAGTTCAGAGTCTGGATGAAAAGGTAGTATGTGGAGATGTATGTGATGTTTGTCATGTTTTATGTTTCTTGGTGTTTGATGGTAAAATAAAAAAAGCAACTTTTAATTATTCTTCAAGAGCCTTTTGAGGTGGGCAGTATTTGTATTGCACGAGCTGGTGTAACTGTGACGCCACTCTGTTAGCATAGAGGGAGATTTTGGGTGAGTGAACCTGTGCATCAGGAAATGAATGAATTATAAACTCACAAACTGATCTGGATCTGCCATTTGTTCATTTGAATTTGGAACCCAGTATCCAGTAAACTGATTTATTTGAAAAAAAGCATGAATAATTATTATCAGATTAATGGCTAGATAATAATAAAGCTGATTCTTTCCTTTTGTTTTGTTTTGTTTTGTTTTGTTTTGTTTTGTTTTGTTTTGTTTTGTTTGTTTTGTTTTGTTTTGTTTTGTTTTTTTCTTTCCTGACAGAACATATAAATAATTAGTTCAAAGAATTCTTTGTTACAGTGGTCTCAGAATTTACAATATGTGCCTAAGTCAGTGACCTTGGGGGACTATTAAAAAAGTGCATCCTACTATAATGTTGTGCTAATGTCTTTAAGATACCTGAGAAACTGAAACAGTTTATGGAGGAGTCTTGTAGTGTGGGAAGTATGGAAGTATGTTAATACATATTTAAATCTTTACATTATGTGGGTATTGACTTGAATGGGTGAGGAGGCTCACAGGAGCTGAGAACAGCAGCTGGAGTGCTGTGCAGAAGCTGCTGACAGAGTCAGATCTGTGTCACTGGACTGGCTCTGTGGTGGCTATGAAGAATGTTGCAGTGAGTCACAGTTGAATGAAACATTATTGTATATTTTAGTTAATATTTTAAAGGAATTAACAAGGTGGTTTGAGAGAAGAAAAACATAGGTCTGTTGATAACAGAACTATAAACCTGCTCTAGTGGCTTGTGCTGATGAAGGGACAGGGTATTTATATTTCTATAATCTAAGTTGATGGTGGGAAAGAAAATCTTCGTGCACCAAATGGTTGACTGAGCAATATTTAGTGCTTTGACTGTTGAGTAGTTGAGCTCATGTCACTCCCTGCTTTCATGCCCTGGGTTGCAGCCTGTATGTCCAGATAAGAGACTTAATTTTCTGAATTTCAACTCGACTAACTCCCTGAATATCTGGCCTGCTTGAAGTAAAAAAACCTAAATTCCAATTTTACATTATGTTTATCCATCTTTTAAAGACCAATTTTCAAAATTTCATTTTCACTTCTCAGTGATGTCTCCCTACAACATCCTTCAAAATCAAAAGGTGTAGTGCACCAATAAATTTGCTGCCTTTTGTTTAAAAGAATCTTTTCAAATCACATTGCTGTATTGCTTTTCCCTGTCCTCTTCCTCACTTTCAAAGTGGTCATGATACGGTTATTTGAGATAAGTAAAGCTCCTTACTAAAGGGAACATTTATTTCAAGTCCCATCCTGTAAAGCACATGAGGCATTAACAGCCTAGAATCTGTCATAGCTTTTTCCAATTTGTAGGTATATATTTGCCATTCTGTTTTCAATTACCATGTAAGTTTTCTTGAACTGCTTTGTGTATTCTACACAGGAGATGAGTGGTGAGACCTTGAAAGATGAAAGAGGGTGTAGTGGTTTTGTTCACATCTATTTACTCTAAAGGCTTGTCCATCAACCCACTACAGAGGGTGAAATGCCTCTGGGAATACTGATTTAGTAAAAAAAAAAAAGTTTTTGAAGACTACGAGTTCACAGCACTTGAGTGCCCCTAATTTCTAGCCAAAATACACACTTTTTATTTGGAGAGGAATTGCACAGACCAGCTGTTGGTTTGTCTGATCACCTTCTCTTCTGCTTAAATGAAACACCCTTACATGCACTCTGCTGCTGGCACCATAGATATCAGTCATTCTACCATACTCAACAGTGAATCTCTTCTGGCTTCTTCTTTAGTGTCTTTGACTAAGGGTAGAGGGATATTTTTGTTGTTTGGGATTTTTTAAAATAAATCAGGATTATTTTACAGTGCACTACATCCTTACAGTAAGAAAATTACTGAACACTAGTCTATGCCATTGAGGTCTATTTTTATAGAAATTTCTATGGCTTCTATTATTTGGCAAACAAGCCTTATTTATTTCAAATTTGTCAACTCATTATACATCTTCTCAAGTCGTGTCTTATTAGAAGCAATCTGATTTTGTTACTAGAATGAGATGTTTCCTTATTAATTCAGTGTTCCCTCACCTGGAATTCAACAGGATTTTGAGGCTTATTCATTCTTAAATGAATTCTTGGGTATGAACTTTGGAAAGGAATATACTGTTTCCAGAGAAAATGA
This sequence comes from Platysteira castanea, assembly GCA_013397175.1. Classification (NCBI taxonomy): domain Eukaryota; kingdom Metazoa; phylum Chordata; class Aves; order Passeriformes; genus Platysteira; species Platysteira castanea. The sequence continues at coordinate 378,721 of VYXC01007083.1, read as the reverse complement.
GAGTGAAAAAGACAATGGGCAAAGTTTGTCATAAACTTTACTTTAATGGAATATTAGAAACAAGGTGAGGTATCAACAATGTGTTCTGTCCCTTACCTACAGTGTAGCACTGTCCTTGCGGATTTTTTTTTTACCATTCAGTAACTGCAAGGCCATTTGCCTTTCAAATTAATGACAGATAAACTTCTGCACACTTTCAGCAGGACAAGTGTGCTCCGATGCTAAATCACCACTAAAAGGCTAAAACCATTAGCTATCACACCAATCTTTCCCTACAGAACTGGTGTGTCTGCAGTTGGTAATAAATGTGGGATTATTGACAAACTGGTCATGTTTCTGAGAACTCCATCTTCTGGTCTGTTCTTTTCTGCTGCTTCAATAGCATCTGTTGCAGTGTTTGCCATTATTAGCAGAGTCAGTCCTAGATATCTTGGTTTCAATTTGATCATATAAATAAAAGTCTTTTCAAGTAGGGGTTTATATCAAAATATTGCTTTAAGTAAATAAGATGCAAAAAATAGCTCTATTTTCTCTCTGGTTACAAAGGTTTTAAACTTCTTTAAAAGTATCAGAAGTTATCAGTTGTCACTGCAGAATATTCTTCTGTGGAATGGCTACAGATGTTTATGGGTATTAGAAAACCAGTTTCAGTGGGATGTAGAATGATGTTTTGAGTCAGACAGGAAAATGTTAACATAGTGAAAATGCCCTTTGCAATGCAGGAACTCTTTTTATTAATACTTCATTCTTTATGGAAACTGCATTGCAAGGTCATGGTTTGAAAAAGGAAAACAGAGCAAGATACTGCCTTGTTGCAGTATCAATGTATTGTGTTCATAGAGTAAATGTGCATTTTTTAGTGATTTTTTTCTGTCTTGCGTTGTTACACTTGAGTGAAAGGTAACTATGGAGATACTGAAATAGAAGGTCTTTGTAGTAGTGGAACTCAAAGATGCATGGAGAGCTCCAATATTTTACTGGTTCAGAGTGATTCTAAAGCTAAAACTAAAATTAGGGTGGGAGTTTTTCTGCTTGAGGTGAATTCTTCTGTAAAGTTGTTGGGGTTTTTTTTTTACATTAATTTATATTTCTTCTGGCATATTGTCAAGAATAAAGAGAATACGTCCAATTTAGCTAACAATTATACTGTTCAGCTTATGGACAAAGAATTCAACTCTAGTGAGACTTGGCAGAATGAAATTGGAGCTCACTCCCTGAAATTCTTGTAGATTAAGATGGCCTAAGTAACCTGGCAGTTTCAATGCTTCACACTGCATTCAATAGAGGAAAAAATCTGCATAAAAATCGTCATTGTTTCTATAAGATAGAATTGTATTTTTCTCAAATCCCAAATTCTAAGAAAATTAAATTAACAGTTCTTATGTTCAGAATACTGAATAAAGTTTGCCTTCTTTACATTTTATGTAGATTAGCTCAAACACAGAAAGATGTCCAGTGCAAATAGGCTTTTTTTTCTCATGTTTTTGTTTATTCCCATAAACTGCTGCATTAATTAGGTAGATAGGTATTAAGTATCCCAGAAGTGGTGGAACTGGAACTGCCATCATGAAATTATGTTGGGAGTGCATTTTCTTCCTGTTAAATCCCGTGGGAATAAGATGGAAAAATTGCACTTCTACCTCAAGGTGTTTTCTCTCCCAGTGCACATTTTAAAGGCCAGCATCAGCATTGCCTGGGAAGAGACGAATTTGACATAGACCTGGAGTGAGTAGTTTTGGGAATCAGTTTGAATTTAGCCAAATATTAAGAATCCTTGATACATTTGGGGTCATAACATGGAAGGTAAAGTGCTAGGAACAGAAGTCTGCTGACATAAGCACATTTCCATTGAGGACTAATTATTCCTAAATTAGTCTGCTTAATTCCAATGCCTTCTCTGAGTAATAAGAAGGATTGTATGCAAAACGTAAATAGTCCTTGCATTCTATGTCCAAGCTGTTATCTTTTCAAACACATAGAACTTCTCTAGTCATAAGAAACCATTAAAAATGTCCTATCCTAAGGTCATCCCTATTCTGCCATCCTAATCTAAAGTCAGATTAGCAGTTTGTGAACTTGAATTAACTGATTCGAGGTAACCTGATTTGAACTGACTGCATTTGCACTCTCACCATGCATCAGATATTAACAGATGAAGAAGGATTTTGTAAGATGAATTTCAATGCTGAAATTGCTGGAAGAAAATTTTCTAGTTTTTAAATGTGAAAAACTAACAAGCAAACTAACCAACTATGTAACCTTTCCCTTAGTATCCCCTCTTTTGTTTGGAAAATTGTGTAAGACACAGGAGTAACATTTAAGATTTGAAAATATAGTTTAGGAAAGAAAAAATGGAGTCTGTTCTCAGTGGAAATGCAAACTATGAGCATAGCTAGGATGTGCTGTTGCAGAGCAACTGGATTTTCAGCCTGAATGCTTGAGAGTTGTCTGTTTACAGTAGCATAACAAGCTGCCAGTTGTCCTTCTGTTATTTTTTGCTTTAAAATGATCCATGCATTTCATTCTTTCTCTTTGCCTCTGTGTTCTTGGGGTTTTTTTTCCTTTCTGCCAAGTATTTCAATCTTGTATCTTCTTCACCCATCCTTTTCTTTCAGTATTTTCTGTCAGCAAACAATAACATTGTAAATCTCGGGTGGATATTGCTATGAGAAATACTTCTTACTTCTGGTCTAAAAATTTATATCATACCACCTATAAATGGAAGAGTTTCCTAAGTTGATCTTTATTCACCGCTGAGACAAACTGTAGAAACAGACCTCTTTCAGGATGACTCTGTCTGATGCTCCATGCTCTTTCTTCTCTAGCTGTGGATCATAATACATATTCCCTAAAAATTAATTTCCCAATGCAAACAGGGTTGTTGTGTGTGGCAATATAAATGAGCATAATTTTCTATGTACAGTCACAAAAAGGATGACTCCTCAATAGGACTGAAGTGTTTTTCTGAAGAAGAGGGGAGTGAGTGCTTGCTAAACTGTAGCTATAACCTGGCTTGATGGATCAGAATTTGAGTGAGAATAGTGTTTAATGAGTAAAAAAAAAAAAAATTTCTTTTGGTTTAACTCTTTTACTACTGAAGATTTCCAAACTAGCACTATTTGTAAAGTAAATGAAGATAGAATATTGTCTTCCTTCCACTGCTTTGTTCTATAGGCTTTCTGATACTGTTTTTCTTTTCCAGAACATTGGTAAAGATTTTCTTCTGATTAACTGTGTAGAAAGGGGTATAAATCCACTATTTAATAGGTTTTATAATGGAAGCGTGTGGTAGTCCCTGCCAAATACACTTTCAGTATTATCCTAACTATTGGACATCATTGCATTTTCATGGGCATCTATGTGAAAATTGTGGTTCTCTTAGTAAAAAGCCACATCTTGATATTGAAGAGACCATTTTTCCTGGTATAAGGTTTTTATTCTATATTAAAAAACTGCAAAGACAACATATTTTGACATTCATTCATTATTGCTACAATACTTGTGAAAATTAATTATAATTTTAACAACTTATAATAATAACGTAATGAAATAATTTAATTTCCCATAAAATAGATCCTTCTCTAAGCAGTCATTAACTGTGCTCTCCTTCCACATGCATTTCCTCTGATTAATATTTATGAATCATTTTATACAGATTGGTGTTCAACTTCAAGATCCAGGAAGGGAGGGTAAAAACAGAAGGAGAGAAGGGAATAACTACAATAAAGGCTTTTTGGATTTTTTTTTTTTTTTGTGAAAACACTGAGGGGACACTTGACAAATTTAATAGCCTGACACTGTAGGAAGAACCACTGAAAACCATCCATAGGAAATACACTTTCTGATTCTGAGGAAATATTTTGGTGGGAACATATTGATTTTTTCTTTGCTCTCAGGAGATACTGTCCAGCCTGCTTTTTTGTCAGTTTTCATGCCGTGCTGCTCCCTTGTGCTGTCAGGGGAGCAAGAGGGTCCTGACAAAGCTCTCTGTTTCTATTTGAACCTAACTACACAGTGATCCAGTTCCTGACTTCTCGGCAGCTTTGTCTTCAGCCTGCTCAGTTTCCCAAAGAAATGTCTCTTTAATGAGTTGAAGAGTCCTGAGCAGCTATGTCCATCATTCAGTCACAACATAAACCACCTGTGTCCCATTATATCTAGTCTCACTATGAAACTAGCAATTAGCTGAATTTCATATCACTGATGTGTTTGTATAACTATTTCTAGAGTTTTATGACATGAAAAATGTATGTACTGAGACTCATAAACTCAGATGTGATTAATGTCTCCTTTTCTTACCAGTTTGTCCAGAAGGAATATATCTGCCCCGAAAGTGCCCTGGCAAGCTAATTCATAATAGAGGCCAGTTACCCAGGCAGTTAGCACTTCAAAAATGTTTCTGCACGTCACCAATATTTTGTCAGGTGGCTTTACACTAGCAGGGGATTCATGAGTCGATATCCTGATCACATTGATCAGGGTTAATCTGGATTATAGGAAATGTGGAAAGATATACTCACATTAAGGTGAATTCCAGCAAAGATTCTTCAAGTTAGACATTGCAATCTGGGAAGCAGTTCCAGAGGGATGTCTGCTTTCTAATGAATGAGACTTCAGATCTAAGAAACACAGAATCCCTTGTTAGCTCATAGCTAAATGAAGCAAAGAAAAAACTTTGGAAGTGAAAACCCTAAGTGGCTAATGATGTGTGTTCTTTCTTGACTATTTCATGTCCAGTTTTTCAAATTAAGGGAGTGAGATTTTTGATTTCATGTTTTAGAGAATAAAACACCTTCAAGATTTTCTTTTGCATCTTCTCTGATATGACAGAAATTTCTAGAAAATTGTGAAATAACACGAAATTCTTCTCCTGGGAAAATGATGAGAAACACAGTCCTGCCCTTGTGCAGCTAAGATCTCTTCTTTCAGTGTCTAGCTGTGAGAAGATCCTGACTGTGTCCTCTCCTGCAGTTCCCACGGTAGCTGAGGACAGCAGGTAGCTGAGAAAGCCTCCTTGGTCTTTCTTCTCCAGATTGATCTAAACCAGCTCTGTAAGTGTCTCCCCATGGGTTCTGTGCTCCACCTGCCCATATAGCTGGGCACTCATTGCAGCTTGGTAATTAATGCCCATGCTGTCGTGGGGAACCCCAGCAGGGACACGGGCCAAAGGCTGTGGCTGCCCCTGTGCGGTGGTGCTGGGGGTTAAGGTGTTAAACCCCAGGGCTTCCCTTCAGGTCCTGAGCCCTAACCTTCCCTGATGCTCCACAGCCTGCTCACTTACTCCTGCAGCCCCATACTGAGAATTTTGCCCTGCTGAGCAGGAGCTGCTGGCCTGGTTGTCTCTTCCACTGACCCTTGTTTGTTCTTCATTTGCTGGGACTCACTGCCTCTTCTTCATCTGAATTTTTCCAGGTGAGGGGTGAGCTGTTGCCAAACAGAGGCAATTGTCTTTAATGAGGTTCTTTTAGATGTTCCACAAGGAGGTTTTAACATTTACTATCAAATTTACTAATGTGAATATATTTCGCATTACACTGAGTTTTTATTTAGCAGAGGAGTACAGCAATGCACTCCATAATACAGCAATTGAGATAAATAATTTAATGATGGTACAAATGTATTCCTATTACCAGTCTCCGCGTCCTGATGCTGGGTATCTCCAGTCACTGGCAAGGAGTATGTGATTGAATTGAGCACAAATTTGGTTTTTTTCAAGGATTGTTTTATTAGTTGTCCGGTTTTATACTTTATGTTGGGCTGAGCCACATACACACTTTCCCCTGCACACACCAGGTTGGTCAAACACCAGAAAGACATTACTCTCTACTCGTTATCTCAGGGGAAGCTGTTCATAGAAACTGATGACTCATTGGAGCAGCCAAAAATCCAAAACAAAGGTGACCCTCCAGTTCCCCCGCGTTTTGAGACAAGCTTACCCTGCTTTATAATTGGTGGTCATCCTTGACATTCTTACGTTTGCCCATAGAAAAGATTTTGAGCCTATCACTCAGCAAAAGGAATAACTGCTAGGTTGCAGTGTAAGTATTTAAGTGTTTTGCATGTATTTAACTTCTATCCAGTCCCACCAACAAAAAAAAAGGTTTATGTTAGCTTACTGTAGATTTGGCAGATCATAATAAATGGCCGTGAAAGATACATTCTTCCTTTCTCTTTCTGTGGGCCTTTTCTTCTTTATGTGTCTTGGATTTTTTTCCATTTTATTTTTGGATTATGTGTGCGATATTCAATGCGTACTTTTTACTGTTGTAGCAGTTATAGTCAGTGAAGCAGTGAGGACTTCATGAATTATAGATAACTGTTACATCCAAGAATCTTAGATGAATAATAGTATTATTGGATAAAATTCAAAATCCAGTAAAAGTCAGAAATGTGTTCTAATAAATGAACTTAAGTCTTGTATCTGCCAAGAATGTGGAATACCATCCAAATACCAACTAAAATAACCTAATGTTAAGAAATCAGTCTGCAAGAAAGTTTGCAAAGAAGAAGGTGCACTTACTAGAGGGAAGATGTTTTGCAGCTGCTGTTTTGTCCATTACTTTTGGCAGTGGTGGCAGTGCAGTTGAAATGGCTGTAATTAGTATAGTCACATAATTGTTATTCTCGTGTGTCTCAGCCTGAGACGAGGCTGTTCACTGACCTAGAAGTATGCAGTACTCATGGCTCCAGTGCCCGGCCTATTCTCACACATATCCTCACATACTTATAGCTGTTTTGAGAAATATATTACAGAGCTCACTGAGTTTGGGGTTGTTTGAGTTTGTTTTAGTCAAATCCTAACCATGAAAAATTAGTAATTATATGTAGATTACTACTGTGATTTTTAGCTGCACAGTTTGTGCAGGATTAAGAAAGTGTGTAAACTGTGATGGGCTGTTGATTGTGTGGGAGCATGAGAAGGGGGGACTGTTTGAACGAATCTGTGGCTCAAATGATAAGACATAATAGGTGTGATGTATTATTAGTGATTTATAAGTAAAACTTCAAACAATAATATACTAACATCAAAACTAAGACACAGAGTTACTTAGTGATTTCTTTCCCAGATATTTGTAAGAAAATATATAATCAAAGCTGAAAATGGTATATGTTCCTTTTATTTATTAGTCTCTAAAAATTAAGTTATGATGTTGAAAGAAGCAGAACAGAATTGAAAAATTAAAACCAAACATATTTATAGGGAAATTAGAAAAATCTCAAAACCATATGTATTATACAATCATTTGTATGTCAGTTTCTAGGGAACTGGGTAGACTGAAATGAACTAATGAATGAAAGCTTTTCTGGATTCTGTTAGTGGTGGTCTGATCCCATATTTAATGCTTTCATGAGCTTTAAATGTTTTCTGTGAGAGGACTTGCCTTAAGGCTGGTTCACTCACCAAAGTGACAACATGGTGTGTAAAATGACCTCTTGCCCATGGCTGGTTGCAGGAACAACAGCACTTTGAAATTACGCCTCTGGGGAAGTTATAATGGTTTTTCAGAGGATTTGTACAAGCAACTTGTACTCAGGTTCTTGGCCTGACCGTCCTCAGTTGGTATCCCAACTTCATTTTAAACTGGCCTGCTGGAAGCCCACATGTATGTCATTTACTGGGTTTTTGTTCTACTACCCTGTTTATCTGGGAACTCTTTACAGAAGGCTAAGCTGGGTGAATTTTTGCATGTTATACCCCGTGTCTGTACAGCTGAGAAATGACTCACACCTCTCAGCTGCACCAGCTGTTAGCTGGCTGTAAAGGCTTAAATGTATCTTGCTGCATTGGCACCTTAACGTGCAAATTCACAACTGCAGTTGCCAACAGAGTGCTGTGCAATAATGGCAGCACAGACAGCTTGTTCCAAAGTGCCCTCTTGACTGTAGCCTTCCTTCCAACATAAAGCTGCCTTCTATGCTTCTGCCATTCTTGGGCATCTTTAGAGTTGGTCAAGCACTGCATCTGAACTGCCCTATGTGAGCATTTTTACAATTCCCTGCTGTATCACCAGTTTCCTGGTGGAGGTCTCGAACTCTTGGTGCATTTTTGTTGCCATTTTCATAAGATAATTGGCAGACCCTAGATTAACCCATGTATGTGTGCTTGGTGCTTGAAGCACAACCCTGTGCTAAACCGTCTGACTGCATGCACATTTTAATGTTATCAGTAGTTTTTACATTGTTTTTCTGAGAGAAGCAAGTTACCTTGGTAGAAGATTGATTACCACAAGAGTACATGTGCATTTACTGAAGTCTCTGCAGTCAGAATAGTTTGACTGACATTTTCCCAAATCACATCTCAGAAGTTTTACCCTTTTTATAGTTCAAACATTGTAGTAGCCAAAACATTGAAACAAATATGATAAAAACTTTCAGTTGGCTGATTATTACATGCTGGATGGAATATTCATTTTGAATATTCATTTTTAAACTTTGGTTCTGTTTCTGTTTCTTTGGGGAGGAATAAAATTCTCAACAGTTTTACAAGTGTGTTTTCAACAGCATTAGTGAAATGTAGAATGGAAAGCAAGGTCTCTCTCTTTTTTATATACACACATTTTATTTTTGCTGAGGAAAACACAGATGTACAAGAAAAAGGGCTCTCTAAAAGAAATATTTGAAAAGAGTAAGTACAGAGATTAATTTTTAATCTTGATTACATGCAAATTCAAACAACTGTTTTTGAAAAGTGTAGATGTATATGCCAACTCAAGTATTATTCCCATGCAGAATGACCATTTATACTATTGTTATTTTATAGGGAATATAGCTGTGAACAAAATGTGATCGCTGATTTGTTTGGAAAAACAGGTTTTGAGCTACCTGCATTTATAACACAGATCTAAATATGAAACTAGACTCTGATATTAGTGTCTTTCAAGGTTTTATTTTTTCCTTTTTCTGCCCTCTCCCCGTCCCCCCTGAACTGGGAAATTTTATAATCTTAAAATTATTATTAAGCTACTATTGTATCTTTTTAATATTTTCTGAATGTCTGTAGAATGCTATATCAAGTGAGTTAGACAGGATTTTACTTAAATGAATCACACATTTTATATGGAATTCTAACCACAGTTATTTAATTTTTTTTTTGTGGAGATAATAAATACTGAAACTTTAATTTACAGCACTTTATCTCATTTTTGTAACACTAATTTTTAAAAAAACCACCATAAAATAAAACTATGTAAAATAAGTAGTTAATTTGCTTTTGCAGATTCATTTGGAAGAAATATTTTCAAGCCAGAATCCTTGTCTGCACTAGATAGATGTAGCAGTAATATATTCCAGCATGTGTTCATGGAAATAAATGTAAAAGACCTTCTCACAATGCCTTTTTCAACCTTGCAATAAAGTCCCTTAGTTGATCATAAACCATAAACTTGTGTAGCTTTGGTGATATATGTTCTGTCAATGAGTCAGACTCCTCAGCAATGAAATAATTATCCTGATCAATAGAGTAAATTAGGAATAAAAGACAGAGTGTAAGAGGAAGATGCTGGGTAGGATTGAATAGGGTGTTGGTATTTAAGTTGTTTGATCTTGCTGTAATACAAAACCTGACAAAACCAAAAATAAAAATGCCAAGATTAGCTTCTGTTGAACAAATTTTATTTCTAATCTTAAATAAATAGTCATGGTCGGTCAAACCAGAAAGGTTGCACTCAAAAGACCTCCTGAAGTTTAATAGGACTTAATGTTGTGATTTTTAAATGCTGCAAGTGGCAGTGACAGCCTTTGTAAGCTCATCCCAAACTTGAAGATAAAGCTCTATGGTGTATCAGGTATGTCAGAGGTAAGAAGCCTGGGCTAGAGGAGCCCTATGGATTGGTGTGGGGTTTTTCACTGCTCAATATCTGATAATTAGAATTAAGGAGCCTGGAAAAAAAAAATCTGTTGAGTAATTTGCACCCGCTGTAGCACCAGCACACGAAGAATGAAGGGCTGAGTCTCAGTCTACCTCAAGCTTGTCCACCAGTTGCAAGCTTGACATAACTGTATTTAAAGCTGATGATTGTGTGGAAGAAGCTGTGCAGCTTAGTGACAGTAGGGTATTTTAAGTCATTTGACCATTTACTAAGCAAATTAAACACTAATACATGGGAGGTATCAAAGGCACACTAACACCTTACTAGAGAGGATAAAAATGCTCAGTTGGCTCCTTCTACAGCCAGCCAAAGAGAGCAAAAGGTGTAAAACCCCCCAGGATGACAAAAGGATGGAAATGCTCTCCCTAGAGAACCATTTAAACTGACAGCTTGGAGACAAATAGGTTTTGCTGTGGGATGCAGGGGAAAGAGCAATTTGCAATGGGTCAGTCATAAATTCAGGGATTTTATGGAAGGCGATTTTGCTGTGTTTAAGGTATTATGGGATGCTTACAGGAAAGAGCAAAGGCTTGGAAAATGAAGGATCCAGGTGGGTTGGGATGAACTGGCATGGGAAAAGAGAGGGGCCAAGGGCTAAATAGGTCTGGTCATGTTTGAACAACTTGGTGCTCAGTAAACTTGTGTGACAGCTCTTGTGCTTGAACTGCAGTTTGTCCTGTGTTCTCATTAAATCCTGATTCTATGTTCTTTGACTTTCTCAAGGGGAGCACTGAAGGGGGAAGAGCACTTCTCTGCTTTCTGGTGACAAGCATCAGGACACAAAGAAATGAAACAAAGTTGTGTCAGGGAAAGTTCAAACTGGACATTAGGAAAAGGTTCTTCACTGAAAGGGTGGTTGGTTACTGGAACAGGCTTGCCAGGGAAGTTACCTTAGTTTGCTTGCACCAAAGTTACCAGAATTCAAGGAGTGTCTGGATTATGTTCTTAGTCATATGGTTTAGTATTAGGTGGTCCTGCAAGGAGCAGGAGTTGTACCCAATGATCTGTATGTGTCCCTTCCAACTTCCGCTGTTCTATGAATTTGTGATTGTAATTAATAACGAACTCAAATTAATTTAAGGAAAGGACAAAGATTACCTTGCATGTTAATGTTATGCCATTACAATAGGGAAGGATTTCAAAATGGGCCCTGACGACTTATTGTGAAAATGTTTCCATCATGATCTACCCTTCTAAATTTAGAAGTCTTCAGGTTTAGGATCCCATTCTATCCTGTGGAGAAAGCAGAACTTTCAGAGTGATTGTCCTAGGTTACAGTGTAAGATGTACCCAAAAGATTGTATTCTATTCACCATCTTCATAAGCTGTTAAAACCGGTGGGACAGTGTCCCTCACCTCCTTGATGACTCACCCCTGATAAACTCATGGGGTTATCTCTTGTTAATGGGCCAGCTGTTAACTCCAGGTGGGGCAGAGTTCTTTATCTCTCCCATGACCCATCCTCCCTCCAGGGAGATATCTTCTGTTAATGGGCCATCACCGTATGACTGATAAGGTTACATCCCATTGTGAGATGGTCTGCCCAGAGGGAGGAGCCAGGCGTTCCATCCTGGATATAAGCTGAAATTTCGAACATCAGGGGGGGCTTTCCCACTGGATTCCCAGAGGAAGACCAGACCCTTCTACACTGCTACTAGACCTTCAGAGGAAGACTAGACCTTTCCTACAGAGTCACTGCCTCAACAGAACCATCACTCCAGGAGGACTGCAGCCACCATTTGATTGGACTGCTGCCAACCCCCTGACTGTCAGGGGGTCAGGTTTGTACTCTGACTCTGTCAGTGGGTTGTTTCTTTGTACTATTAAATTTATTTTATTTTTCCTATTAAATTGTATTTCTGACTTGAAGTCTCTCACTAGTTTGCTTTCAAACTAGCACAGTGATCCATTCCATCCTAAAATTAATCTCCATTTGGAGGTGTGTTTCTCTCTAGCAGACAGTGGAGTCTGGATGACTGATACTAGGAAATTAATCTCACTCAACTAAAAGTAGGTAAAATGAATCCAATCTAAATGACAGCTTGAAGCTATGATAGTTTAGGACATGACAAGAAATTTTGTCAGTTCAGTGGAAAACAGGCTGACTGTCCATAGCATAGAGAAAAAAACCTTAATGGGACATTGACATTAGATTTCAAAGGCAGATTGTGTTTACTTTATCATTTTAGATCAGTTCACAATTATGCAGTTGAAATGAATCTTTTGAAGCACTTTCTGTGCTTTGGTTCACATGGTGGAGTAGCATTTCTTTCTGATGGGGCTGAACCAGAAGATGCAGTCCAATTTGGACCGCAGACCAGACTAGAGTTAGTCTAGAGTAAGTCCCCTTAATGCATACAAGTGCAGGTTTCCAGTCCTCAGCTTCAGCTGCTTTGCTTTATTAAGCACCAGTAGGTTTACTTTATAAATACAGTCCTATAAAGACACATTAATGCTAAATAATGTTTCTTCAACTCAGCCTGAAGGGAGGGGGTCCTCACAGGTTGCAGAGGTACAAAAAAGTTCTTGCAGCTGCCTTCACTTTTTGTATAGTAGACTTTGGTTAATATCAAAAGTGACAAGACACAGTAACCGTACAAAAGGAAAATCCATCAAAATGTTTACTTCAGCTGTCTCACACATTACTCATGCCTAAGAAATAAGACATAGAAATGCTTCCATCTGCTCTACCTCTTTTTTCTGCTAACATCAACTTTTTAATATAGCAGGAAAAATTTAAGTCATTACGAATGAGCTGTTTTGCTCAAAACAGATTTTTAAGACCTAAAATTTTCACTATAGAACACTATACTTAGGCAGTCAATTTACTTCTCACACTGTTAAAAATGGTTAAATGTGGAAATCTAGACTCCGTACTTAATATTTAATACCAGTTTATAATTTATTCCTCAATCAATATTCTGAAGTTTTGGAAAAAGTATTTGTTATTTATATTTCTGAATACAATAGAAAGGATTAGATGAATGAAACATACACACATTTTAAAATGCCTGTAAGAAACCCACGTATTTAGAAACAGACTGGTTTTTTACACATTTGCCCAAGTACTTGAGCATTGATTTTCTACATGTTAATAGATGCCTCAGGATGAGTCTTGATGCACCCAGCCAAATCTCTCTCTGACTCCTGCTGCAAACCACATTTCAGAAGCTTTTTCAAGCTGCAGGTTGCTAATATCGCATAAGGAAGAAGTAAATTACATTGTTATGCAGCTGTTTTGGGTAAATGAAGATTTTTTCACTGCCAGTGTTATGCAAGATGAAGCTGCTTGGCTATACTGTGCACTTCCAAATTTTAGCGATGCTGTCACAGAACTGTTCTGGCTGTTCTATAGAATATATTTAATCATGACTCCATTCATCTCAATATTCTGCCTTTTTTCTCATCTGTCTTATACTCTGTTAGAGGTAGCTGTGCCCACAGGGGTCTAGGCTCAGGGAATTTCTCCTGTATCTATGAGGCTGGTGCAGTTCTGTCTCTTCAGGCTGTAGTGAGGCTGAGCACATGTTCCCCAGCAGGCGCAAACACACACCCCCCCCACCATAAACTGCACCTATGACCAGGCACACAGACTGAAACAGAGAGAGAACAGTGCTTTTATCTGCACCGTCATAAACACGGGACTCACATAAACATGCATCGATGTTAGATGACTGTTCTGCTCTTAGATTCCAGCTGAGCAAGATTGGAGTTTTCTAGCTGCAACATGCACAAGCATAGACATGATGACTCTCTCAGGTAGCTGGTGTTGGACACAGTTGACCGAGTGGCTGACACCTACACCCTTGTGTCCTGGAATTGTTGTCCCCTTGACCCTCAAATCCCTCAGACCCATGATCCACCTTTTGAAGGCACTTTGATGTTACTTAAACCTATCACTCTTCTCTGCTGTCCAACTGGACATTAGCTAGTGTTCACACAGACATACACACAGGAAAGAGAAGATAGTGTCACTGTATGAGGATGCTGTCAGCCTTCTCTTTTTCGGGCTGAACAAGCTGAGAGACCTCAAGCACTTCTCCTAAGTCTTGTCCTTGAGACCTTTCTCCACCTTGTCTCTCCTGCCCTGGACACACTCTAATACTTTGATGTCCTCCTTATATTGATGTACCCAAAACTGCAGACATCCTTCTTGGATTTGGGAGTGGATTTAAGGTACGACTGCAATTCCTTGCATCATAAACAGATACTGCTTAAGGGAGAATATGCTTCCGAGTCTTCCATCCCCACCCTAATTCCAGAATTATTGTTGCTCTAGGGCTTTCTTGCATGTTGCTGAAATCAGTCTCTTCAGAAAAATGCATTGTACTACATTAATTTTCTTCCATAGCAGTTTTGTCTGGTTTAGAATATACTTGCTTAGTGAGGGAATTGGAAGAGTGTTTTCCACATATGCTCATGTATTGTATCTTGTTCATACTAAGTACTTCTTTAAAAACAATATATAACCCTGTTAAATACAACCTATGATAAAAGATGGATTATCTCAAGGTAGGTTTTTTTCTGTTATTTCAGTGATACACCACATGTCCTCTCTTGTTATCTCCAGCTTTTAATGTGAAACTGCAACTACTGTCCACAAAAAAGGAAAGCTATGATGTTGCAAAATGCTGAGGAGTGCTATAGCAGTGATTCTTAAAGGACTTGAATGATAGGAGAAAAGTCTCATATTTACTACTTGTCTGTGTAGTTAGCCAGGGAACTATTGTGGAACTGCAGTATTTCAGTTGTGTGGGTAACTGTACACAGGGAGGAAGGCTGTGCAAGAACATAGCTAGGAAATCTGAAACACCTGTAGAATCCATTAACTACGGATGACATAATTTGAGTGGGCATCCCAGAGATATGGGTACACTCAGCACACATAACAGAAGTTCTTAGAATGTTTTAAAACTGGGTTTAGTTATTGATTATAGCTTTAATGAGTTTTTACATGATAAATTCTCTGCACATTATATCTTTGAATATTTCATCTACCTCCTTCCTTTTATTTTTTATAATTATGTATATTAACCATTTTGACCTTTTTTCCCCCCTTGTGTTGAAGTGCTTCCGAGAATGCCTCACTTCAGAAGCCTAATGGTGATGCTGGTTACATTTCTTCCAGTGACATAACACTTATACAGAATGTGCAGGATACAAGCACTTTTCTGAGCTATATCCAATCTCAACAAAATGACTACATTTTTCATCTGTGATCAAAATGACCTAATTAAACATGTTAGCAGTCACAGGGGGTTTGAATGGCTAGCAGAACTGTTTTATGGTTGCTTTCAATAATTTTGCTGGAATAATTATTTGTCTGATCAGTAGAATGGATCCATGGAGGGAAAGTAAATGTCAAGTGTTGTTCTGTTTTTTCCATATATTTCCACAGTCAAAGTATGCTGCATTTTTAAAAATGTCTTTGGCTCTATCACAGTAAGCAGCCAGATGGCAGTTGGTCCATGTTAACTTGAGAGGAGAGAAGCAGAGGTCAGATTTAAATGACTGAAATCTTCATTTCTGAGTATAAAGAAAAAAAAGAAGGAAGGAAGGAACGAAGGAAGGAAGGAAAGAAGGAAGGACCAACTAGCTATTTTTTAAAACAGGCTTTCACAGTGATGCTAATGCTTGCTTGCTGGCAATGGCAAATAAAAAGAAAAAGAAATGGGAAAATGCTTGAACTATGGGAACCATGACATGCAAATGACATGCAAACTAAACTTTGGCATTGTTCCTGTGAGATTTTCTAAAGAATTGTAGAGGGAAGTTCAGAAAATAGATTTTTTGATTACAGTTTCAAACAAATATTTAGAAAAAATGTTCACATAGAAGTTCACTAAGGACATATTCATAAAGTCATCATTTTGGGTTGGAGAAACTGTTATGAACTTCTTTTTGTTCTCTCACTATTGATACTTTTCTCTTGAACAGTAGGAGATATCTCCTTCTCTTTCCTGAATGACTTCCGGGTTTCTACCATATATTGTTTGCACATTGTTTTTACAGATATGATTGTCTTTCCTGGGGACCTTAGTCATAATAATTGAACCTGAACCGGGGGTATATATGGACTTGTACAGCTCAGTTACAATGACTGCTGAAATTTGTACAGGACAACCCCTCCCTGATGCAGTGTTTATTTATTAATGGTGCCAAATCTCTCATTCATAGTAGTTTTTGTACTCTATGTCATTCATTAATGATACAGGGTTTTTTTTCATTAGTCAAAGCAGTTGACACACAGTTAACAGTGTGCTTATTTATTTATATATGCATACGTGAGTGCATGTATGTCTGACAAACTCTTTTCCAGTCTTAGGCTTTTCCTTGCTTTGTCAATAGTTCTGCATTTATAATACACTCGGTAATTGTTAAGATGATTTCAGGACTGAGATGCACAAGTGTGCTTTTTTTCTTTTATGAAGGACTGGGACACATAATCAGTTTGTGTTCGATTTCATTTTTTTCCAACAGTGTATTTAAGTGACAAACTTCTTGTTACATATTGCAATACAGCAATAACCTGGAATTTTCTCTGTGGCTGATAGGAGGTAGCTACTAAAAGTATAACAGTGATACAAAAAACATTTTTTCCCAGACTTCTTTGTAATCTTTGTACCAGCTAATATTTTCTCAGCTTGACTTGCTGGTGTTCCCAGTGTGAACATCTTCCACAAATGGAACCAGGCATCCCACTGCCACTAGTTTGATAGGAGAACAAAATGATCTACTCATGACAGCAGTCATCCCTGGAAAAATGAAGCAAGCAGACATGGCTCCTTGGCTGGTACAACCTTGCAATTTCATCTCTTGTCAAGAGCTTACTGCACTGTGTCAGCTTTAGATTTGGACATTAATAAGGTACAGAAACAGATATTCTCTCTACAGCTGCTGTCATTTCATTCCTGAAACTGAAGCAAATGTCCTGAATTTCATGTCCTTACTGAGGGGATTGCATGCTAAGAAAGCTACTGAAGTTTCGTAAAATGAGCACCCTGGTTTTGTCAGTTGCCCACAAGAATAATTCATGTTGGCTTTTTCATCTTTCTCTCTAAATGTGGAAAGGTCACTGAAATTAACCATTTTGATGTGAAATGCTGCTTTTTAATCTATCAACATCCAGCGAAGGCTGAATGCCACTTTTCTTATTTCACAAGGCACAAACACAGCTGTCATATCTTATGCAGTAACACTCCTTTCCTTACTTTTTACAAAAATGATCAGAATATCTTGGAAGGAGTTCAATGGTTTTCATTACAGTTTTTTTTTTTTCTTTTTAATATGATATAATTTGATATACTATTGAATCTTTTTCATGAAGAGGTTTAGGAACGCATTGTGCTTGAAAAATTATACTCTATGTAGGCCATATGTGTATTGCTTTCACTTTGGTGACTTTGGATGGGAATCAGTGAATAAAAACTTCAACTTCCTTTTACATGAGTGATTCATCCATTTCAAATGTGGGAGCCTTCTTTGACGAGGCAGGAAGGAGTCAAGGCAAGATGTCAGGCAAGAAAAACTAGAGAGACAATACTCTGATCCTCTCAATTCAGAGGGATAATCCTGCACTTACGCCACGAAGCGTTGATGAGGCAGCGGATGGAAGAGTTAGGAGAACTGGATGATGATGTAGAGTTTTTGAAGAACTTTGCAAACGAAGAGCTGTGCTATTTCCATGTGCTAACTGTGCACCTGGAAGTTACATCAAAAGGCATTAGCTGACCATCTGTGGATGTTCCTTTTAGGATGCTAAAAGGTAACTTCTAAGATGTATTCTAATGGGATTTAGTTTTCTCCTAAACTACCCCTATAAATTTTACAGTAGGGTGTTTTTTACAGGATAGGTGAAGACTTTCTGTCTTCTGCGTTAGATGCAGTCTGTGACTTTCTGTATGTGACTTTTGGGAAGGTGCTTTTGCACGTGTAGGGAGAAGCCTGTTGTTTTTGTGAGTGAAAGCTTTGAGGTAAGCCTGAAAATGGTATGTGAAAGGAATGTCTAATACATAAATAGAAAAAGGATGCTTGGCTCATTTGAGATTTTAATTTCTCAAGAATTTCATGCAAACACCAGAAAATTACAATGTGTATGGATAATTATATATCGCTTTGTACGTAGAAGGGCTCACTTGAAAAGACTTTTTTCCTCATAAATTTACCAAGTTTCTAACAATTCTAGTAATCTGCAGAACTCAAAAGCTTTGTGCATGTATCTGACTTGAAATTACTTCATTTGGTATATTTGATGTCAAAAAATGTTTTGCCTGGGAGAGGTTTCTGTGAAATTCTCTAATCTTTGAAGTAAATTTACACACATCTGCTTGTTAGATGAATATCCTTATACAGTGTTTGCTCTTTTGTCACCCTCTACCAAAGTCTCTAAAAGAATAAAAAAGAGAAGAAAAGAAAAGGGTAGACAACTGATTTGTAAATGCAGTTGCAAATCATCCTGGGGTCCCTTCACATGTACATACATGCAGAAACTTGCAGATAATGAAAAGGTGTTTCTTAAAGATGCATAGTCATTCTCAATTTTTGTTCCTCTACTGACAAGCAATGATTTGTTATTCTACCAGACCTGTTTTTAACTTTTTTTTTGCCACTTGACTATCAGCCTTGCAGTAATATAAATATTGCAAGACTGCTTCATAACTATCGAGCTTTTGAATGAACAGATTTTGACAAGAGCTCTTTAATTGCCTAGAACTAAATGGTAGACTAGTAAACTTTATTCAAACTTTGTTCTAGTGGTTCCCAAGGATGGTTGTACAGAAAAGCCTTTGTCTCTCTGCTTAAAGTAAATATAAAACTGGGCAAAGTCTCCTGGTATTCCAAAGTGGTGGAATACCAAAGGTGGCACTCTAATACAAAGGGACTGCGTAGATGCCCTTTCGCACATATTTTGCCATGAGTAGAGGGGTGGGGTTTTTATTTCTTTCATTCTTGGGCTCTTGTGCCATACTATTGTAAAATTTATAGTGGCAGTTTAGGAGATAACTAAATGTTTAATTTTAGTCTTCTCATTAAGGGCTTCTTTTCTTGCTGTTGTAAAAGCCACTGGCATGTAAAGGTACAGCTTATGATATGGAGACGGGCATGTTCTTTCCACCAGCAGAAGAGGTGCATTTTCACAGGAAACTGTTTTTCAGTAAAAGTGCTGTAGTTCTTTAGTGACTCAGACATGAACCACAGTCACTAGCACTATAATGTTTATATCTCAGTATATTGTGAAAACACTGACATTTAAGAGTAATTTCTTTTAGGAAAATATAAGGGACTATGTATTACACAGTAGTTTCCCTGAAATGTGAGAAGTATTAAGTACAATTTCACAGAAGAGATTTAGTTCTTTGGTTATATCAATTATTCTGCCTAAAACAGACAAAGTAATTTCTGTTCAGCTTCTTTCCTTTCCCATGTCCTCCTGTTTTTCTCTGCACTACACTGGAGACAATATCCTTTCAATATTTTTGGTTTTTCTGTCTTTAACCTTTGTCTACCAGTTACCAGGTTCATTTCTCTAAAATAAACTGATTTTAAGAAAAACACCAAACCATATCAGAGCCTTCTGTCAAAAGAATGGTGAAACTGATACGATGGAGTAGCAACCATCAGTGTCATGGAGAGATAGCCAGGGTGATAATAGTTTAACACCAATCTGCTGTAACCACAGTCCAGGCAACCATGCCCTTGGGCAGGATCATCCTTTTAGTTTAAAGTGGCTGGAAGGTAACTTTCCAGAGATATTTCAGCATTACTCTGGCTGTGAGGCCCTCTGCTCCCCAGTGATGTCATCTACTTCCAAATGTCAGTGCAGTGTTTGAATGCTGCCTGTACTTTGATTTCATACAACATTACTCTATAAAAGCTAAAGGTTACTGTTCTACTGGTGGAAAGTGTGGCAATGATTTGCAAGAGCAAAGCTAAAATCATAAAAGGAAGGAACCCAATAGATCAGGGCATGCCCTAAGACATGCTGGTATAAAATTAATCAGAAAAGCCATTCCAGCCCCTGTTGCCCCTCTCTACCAACTTAAAGGTTGGGAAAAATGGAGGAAACAATAAAGAAACCATTTCTGTAGGAGACAGATGGTATCTTAAATGTTTTGAAGACACAATTAAGCATTCTTATGGTAGGATATCACTTTCTGCAACTCTTCCAAGTCTTGTAGTTAAATTATTGAATATTAGTGTTGCGTAGCTAGATAAAGATTGAGGAGTGTGTGTGATTGTTTGTTTATTAGAATGAATCCTTTAGGTTACTGCACAGGATAATGCAAGTCCTTTGTATCTGGTCAATTAGCTATTTATAGAACTGAACAACAAACTTTATTGCAAAAAATTGTTGAGGCACTGAAAACAGTTTTAGCAGTAATTGTAGTGCATGCATATCTGATTATGGAACAAGCAGCCATATGGAATAATAGCTGTAGGAGTCTGCAAGAGAAATGGTGTTACATATCTGAAGTTTTCTTTTTTCAGCTCATTTATATTAAGCTGTAATTCCCTGAGGAGCTGGGAACTAGAGCTGGGATGTCTGGTATAGAACTGAGGCAAAGCTGCTGGAGGCCTCGGGGAAGAACAGTTGTTCCTTGTGAAAGGTAGTCAAGTATCAATATTGAATATTCAAATTTCAATATTGGATGACTAGAAAGAAGTTGGCTTCCTTGCCTCTGGTCATCTGTGTCAGTACAGTTAAGATATTATACTAACTTATATTAATATATCCGTAAATACTGGCTTTGAAAGCTTTCCTTGGCAGCCATTTTGTAACCTCTAAATTATTGAAAGAATAAAAGAAATCTTCTAATTACTTGAGTTTAGAGTAATTTAATTGGCAGCTTCAAATACATGAGATATTTTCTGTATATACTCTTGCAATTAAATAAAAAACAAAACAAAACAATATCCTTTGAATTGCCCCATTATCTTCCACTGATTTAATTTGTACACAAATGTTTATAGCATACAAAAGTTATATCACCTTTCATTCTGTAAATGTATAAATGGATGTGGACTGTCAGGTATTGGGATCACTAATTACATGTAAATAACAATTTTTGACTCCAAATTCTCTATTCTACTGAGGATTTAGGTGGCTTTTTTTTCAGGTAGTGAGTGCAGATTGTCTGTCAAACTGAGTTTCCTTCCACCAAGTCCCCCCACATATTTTAATGAATACTTAATAAGGCAAATCATCCCATGTCTGACAGGCTATGTGTGCAGTGGTAATCTGTGCAAGCCAGTTCCATGTTTCCCTTCTTTTGCTCATTTACTATTCTGTCTCAGTGCCTGAACACAAACCTCCTCTATCACTGCAGCTTAAATGTAGCCAGTCACTTTGACGATCTGACTAATGCTCAACAACAAACATGAAGATAAACATCTTCTGCCAAGAGAATCTCCATCAGCAGCTATTGTGCACAGATGTGGGCTAAGCAGCAGCTGATTTCTTTGCTGCCCTGCACTCCACATCAGCAGAATCATGCTTGTGACAGTTAATGTGTGCAGTTAATTAAAATTAATGATTTTAATGACATGCTAAAATCAGAGGCAAGACCATTTAGACTAACTGATTATCACACAGTCTTCCCATATTTTAAGATGGTTTCACCCTTTCCCTTCCTTTTGAATTGTAGAATTCCTAGAAATATCTTTGCAGCAGCAAGAGTACCAGTACCAGGCTGACAGCTAAAGATGAAACGTAATGTTTGATTTCTCCCAACATCTGACATTCTGTGCAAATGCCAGTGTGTCTGTTTGAGTTCCCTTCAGAGTGTACATTCTGTTTCCCCCTTCCTCCATAGAATATGCAGGATGATATTTAAGAAAGCATAGTTCTGATATTAAATGAAGTACAGGTGATTAAGAGCAAACAGAATGTCAAGAAAAGGTTATGCGTTAAAATGTTCGTCACTGTAATTCCAAATCTTTTCAGTGAACTCCTCCATCATACTCTAATAAAAACAGCTTGCTGCATAAAAATTGGTTTCTGAAAATCTTTGTGCCAGTTCTTCCCTAAAAACAACACAAGTATTTATTCTTGGTTTATCCGGAGCCTTCTGTTCATTTTTTAGATAAATTAATAGCATTTTGCCCTAGATCTTGAACCTCAGCCTCAGTCAGAGCAATGGGTTTTAGCTTTCAGTTTCTGCCACCAGGCTGAAAATCTCTATTAGAATCATAGAATATCTTGGATTGGAAGGGACTCACAAGGGTTGTTGAGTTTGACTTGTGGCCCTGCACAGGACATCCCCAAGAGTCACAACGTGTCTGAGAGCATTGTCCAAACTCTTCTTGAACTCTGTCAGGGTTGGTGCTGTGACCACTGCCCTGGTGAGCCTGTTCTAGAGCCCAACCACCCTCTGGGAGAAGAACCTTTTCCTAATGCTCAACTTAAATCTCCCATGACAATCTGTCATGCTGTTCCCTCAGGTCCTGTCACTGGTCACCACAGAGAAGAGATCAGTGCCTGCCCCTCCTCTTCAGCTCATGAGGAAGTTGTAACTGCAATGAGGTCTCCCCTCCACCTCCTCTTCTCCAGGCTGAACAGACCAGATGATCTCAGATACTCCTCATATGGCTTCCCCTCAAGGCACTTCATCATCTTTGTTGCCCGCCTTTGGATGGTCTCTAAGAACTTAATGTAATTTTTATATTGTGGCACCCAAAGCTGCCCCCAGCACTCGAGGTGAGGCCCCCCTAGTGCAGAGCAGAGCAGGACAATCCCCTCCCTTGCCCGGCTGGCAATGCTGTGCCTGATGCACCCCAGGACAGGGCTGGCCCTCCTGGCTGCCAGGGCACTGCTGGCTCATGTTCAACTTGCCACTAACCAGGACCCCCAGGGCCCTTTCCATAGCACTGCTCTCCAGCTTCTTGGTGTCCAATCTGTCCATACACCCAGGGTTGCCCCATCCCAGGTGCAGAATCTGGCACTTTGTTAAACTTCATATAGTTGGTGATTGCCCCTCTCTCTAATTTGCTGAGTTCTCTCTGCAGGGCCTCTCTGCCTGAGAAGTAGTCAACCACTCCTCCCAAATTAGAATTGTTGGCAAACTTGGCATTGTGACCAGTTGCTGTGTTTACCTTCAGGTGTTTTTCAATGACTCCCAGAGTAATCTTCTCCATAATCGTACCAGGCACTGAAGTGAGTCTGACACAGGCCTGTATTTTTCAGGGTCATCCTTCTTGCTCTTCTTGAAAACTGGGGCAACATTTGCCAGCTTCCAGTCAACTGGGATCTGTCCATACTCCTAAGCCCTTTGAAAAGTCATGTGATCACCTGGAATAATCTTTCCAGTAGTTAAAAAGGCAATCTGTAGAATGTAACCACTATTTTCTGAAGAGAAGTGGTTGTTTCTGAGATTGTTTGGGTTTTTTGTTTTGTTTGTTTGTTTGTTTTCTCTTTAAGGTTAGTTTTTCATCATTTAGCTCCTAGGATTGTCTTGCCATACAATCAACTTGATAATAGGTAAGTATGAAGAAAATGGGGTGATTTCCTGGTCAGAGTATGGGACGGTGAGGGGGCAGGACCACCCCTTCCCATAGCAGCTGCCTGCTAGATTGGTTTAATCGTCCTGTGACACAACAGCTCCGTGTTGAGCCTTTCTTCTGACATTTTTTGGTAACAGTAACTTTCAGCATAAATTTCCTTTAACTAATCCACAAATTATATTTGGTTTTTTTCTTAATGTTTTGCTATTGCAGTACTCATAAGTTGTTAATTTTTGCGAGGATAAATCAACACAAGTTATCTGGGTTGATACCTGAAAAGTTTTCCTCAACAGTGAAATTTAAGAAGTTACATCTCCTGAAGTTAATCAGACTACTAAGCAGAAGAGTAGCAGCATTTCCATTTCATTTTCTTCCCTAGCTAAATCAACATAACTTGAGTTTTGTTTTCAAACTGAAAAAAATATCCTTTAAGCAGTGGTACTGTATCTTGTCTTCCTCACTTTTCATGTAAAATCTCAGTTTAAAACACAGGAATTCAAACTGATGAGGGTAATATCCAGGCAGAAAAAACCAACAAACACATAAAACTACAGAGTAATAGTATGGAAAATTGTGTATTTTAATAAACCATATTTGGGGACTGAAAATTAAAAAAGAAACTAACTATATCCTACTTATTGCCAGAAAAGAATAATAAATACAAAGATAGCACTAGAGAGGGAATGTAATTACCTGATGACCACGTGTTGAAACCTATCATAGAGGGGAATTTGAAGGAGAAATTACAAGATGTACAGGCTTAGAGATCGTAATGAACTCCTCTGCCATATTCATAGACCTAAATTCCCATGTTGCTGATATTAGATCACAGTGTATTTTTCTGTCTGCTGCTCTACCAATGATCCTTTTATAACATTTTTGGAAGACACTGCCCAGGGAAGTGCTTGAGTCACCATCCCTGGAGGTAGTTAAAAGATATGTAGATGAATTAGAGACGTAGTTTAGTGTTGGACTTAGCAGTATTGGATTTGTGCTTGAACTTGATGATCTTAGAGGTTCTTTCCAACCTAAATAATTCTATGATCTATGTCAACTTTGTCGTCTCTGCTCAGAACAGTGATTCACTCCTCTGACTTAAGAGGCAGATTTCCTAATACATCTAGGAAGTAATCAGTGTTTAAGGGATTTAGGTATGGAACTGGATGCTCGGACTTTCACAGAGTCCTACTGTTAAACATGATGATTCTGGGAACATCATAACAACAAAAACTGTAGGCAGTTGTCCAGACCTTGATGTCTGCACAGATTATATACATGAACACATGCAGGTTTTATCCAGTGCTCTCTATATCAGCTCAGAAAAATAACTTTCCAGAACCTCAGTAGAGAGACATAAACATAATTTTTTTTCTTTATTCGTTTAAAAAAAATTTGCTAAAGCTTGGCATACAGTACTAGATTTTTTTTTAATTGAAAAATCTCAGCACTGATTCTAACTTCCCTATTTTGCCAGATATCTAACTTACTTCTTGGCAAACAATAATTACCCAAGCAAAAATGCTATGTACTACTCCAAAGAAAAAAGAAGCCTTAAAAATCCCCCTCAAATATCAGCTTCTAATGAACTACAAATCACAGAGGTTTTTGTCTCTTGCTCCTTGGTTTTAAAATAACTAAAATCTGTGTTTGCTTACTTAAATGTTTACTTTAAATTCTCAATAACCAAAGTAAAGGAAACTAGTTTGTGTTTTCTTTTACTTTGGTCAAGTGTTAGGCTTAATTGCTTGCTGAGTTGACTGATACGACATTGTAATTTAAAAGGAAGATTATAAATGTGGCTTTGCCTGGTGACTTCTGGGAAATGTTCTGAAAAAATAAGCCTCTTAGTTTGTGTCAAATGTTAATGATTTGTTTATAAAATAAAGTGGGGCTAGATAGAGGCAATACCACTAACAGAGAGCAGCTGGGCTTGCTATAAATGTGGTTTTCTTTTTGTGGATTGGTTAGAAACTTTGCCCTGTGGCTGGTTCTGCTCCAGTAAATGCAGATACTTCAGTTAGAAGTGGAGTTTTCATCTTCTCTTTAGGTACCAGCTGAAGCCCATATATTCTAATGAGAGAAGGAACTTATTTTGTTGCTGTATATTGCATAAAACAGTTGGAGTTTTATGCAAAAGATAATGCTAAATTTTCCCAAGGGAAGAGAGGGAAGCAGAGGTATAGGGAAGGGGAGGAGATGCTCATTTATAGCCGTCTGGCATCGCACGGTTTGCTTGATGATGTAATTACCCTGTTCTGTACTGTTTTCCAATATTGCAGGTGCACGATGTCTCAGAATCCTGTGACACGCATGCTGCAATATAACTTAGTGTCCCCACTGTTTTGTTCAGCACTTGTTGGCTCTCAAACTTTTTATGGCAGCATATGGCTGTCTGATGTTAGCATTTCACCATGGACAGCATAATGAAGTTCCAACATATTGCTCCCCATAGCCTCGTGCCAGCTAAGTGGTGGTGAACTTGTCTGGCAGATGTAGTGCTGCTTCAGGAGAGCTTGACATGAATGTCTGGAATGGGAAAAAGGACCCTCTCCACCTTCCCATCCCTAATTAAAATTGTACACTCTTAGGTTTTGCTCCAACCCTACTTCGGTTCTGGCTTCTTTTGATTTTTAAAATATGTAGAGTTTGCTGGTTTTGCTGGCCTTTCATGACGTGTCCATGGTTTTGGTTTCTTTTAGCTCAGCTGGTGAGGAATAGGATCACAAATGGGAATTTTGAAGTTGTGGTTAAATGTCTTAATAGTAACTAGCCCTATTACCTCTTTATTTGGTTTTAGTCCTATATTGTTACAAATTTTTACTAGCTTTTGTGTGAAAGGATAAACTGTTCTTACATTTTTCCTCTTCTGCTTCCACAGCTTCCAATATTTATGGTCGAAATATTTTGACAAATTGATAGCGTTTTAAATTGTTGACAGATACAGGCAAACACTAAAGATTTTGAAAGTTTAATAAAATACCATGTGGCCTGCATACCTACAGGTATTTCTTAGGGGGGAAAATACTGCATTGCTTAGGAGTTTAATTTTTGTACTTAACCTATTTTTGGCAAAAGGAACAGAAAGTTCAGTGGAGGAATGGTGATATATCTAAGTGGAAATGTTCATATAGGTTTTGTAAAAATGTATATATTTATGGAAATAGACTGGAATATACACATTACTTATCTCATTTAAACAACTGGTGATTTGGAGGAAGGTATTTGTTGCAGTGCACGGGGCAAGAGCCCCAGGGTCCACACCAACAAATCATTGGTGGACAAGCTCCCAGAGCACTGGAGTCTTTCTGGGCACAGCGAGTTCCCATGTTCCCCCAGGAACTGGGTTTTGCATATTGTTCTGTCATAGGTTTCAGATTTCCCCACCCAGTTTTATGTATACCCTTATGCATACCCCTTATGGAATATGTATGATTTCTGGAAAGTTCTGCGTATTCGGTACCCTATTTGTTAATTCAAATAGAACCCTCCCCTGAGTTTGTCCCACTGGATGTTTTCCCCTGTCACCTCCGAGTTTACTGAACCCTATTGGTTGTAACCCTTTATTCCACCCCTTTTCACCCCCATAAAAAAAATCCCCGAGTGGCTTGGCTCTTCACTCTTCTGCTCTTATGTTTCACATGCAGTAAAGGATTGGAGCTGTGCAGAGAGTCCCTCTCTCGTCCTTTGCTTCTGCCATTGCTTCTTTTACATCAACTCACAGCCTGCTCCTTGCGAGGAAGCCAGCTACGTCTGCTGTCCTGCAGCTAAAATCCTGCCCCAGGGACACCTTGTGCAGTCAGACGCTGTGCAAGTCCTGGGCAGCTTGCGCCTGCATCAGTTACTAAGCACTGCCTGGGTTAGGAAACTGGCTTAAAGTTTTCATTATTTCAGAGCTGCTGTCATACTTTAAAGACAACAGTGCTGTGGTGATGTGTCTTTTGATAGTATTAAGAGTTAAGGGTAGTTCACAGTTGCTCTCATGCTGACCTACAACTTTCAGCCATTTGTTTAATATTTAAAAAATTTTAAAATGAGGCAGTTAGAAGTATTCTTATGCATGCAAGAGGAAGGGTCAACCTTAGCCACTTGGATGGAATATTTAGGGGACAAGCCCCTCACTCCATGCCTGGAATTTTCCTAGGACTCAATCTTCCAGTTAAATTGTCAGAAATTTGGAATAGTGTTGTTTGATAGTTTAGTAAGATAGAACTCAAAAATTCCACTTGTCAGTTAAGTCCAGTATTTATTATGCAGTCATCATGTTTTATACGTTTCTTTAAATAAATTCACTGATGATCTTCTCAAAAGTAATGGGGTATTTTGGTATTGCCTCTTCCCCTGCAAGTTTGTTCTGGTACCTGAGTGCTCTGGTGGTTATATGACATTTTCTGTGTTAAATTCATTCTTGGCTGGTTTTGTTTGTTTGTTGTTTGATGGAGTAGCTTCATTTCTAGATGCATTTAGAGCCAATATTTACATCCTATTTCAGTTCATCGTTTGTAGTGATTATAAAGCTTATGTGGCATTGAGGTTTATGTAGCACAAATTTAAACCCAGGAAAAAAAAAAAGTGTCTATTCAGACTGATAAGATTGAATCAAACCATATCCTTGATAGCTGGTTTCAGCTGTATAACTCTAAATCCATGAAAATCACTAAGTGCCATATGAATGCTGGAGGAAATCTAAGGCTGCAGTCCAATGATGTCAAAATTTTAAAGCATAACAGCCTAAGTAGCTGCTATGAAAAGGTCAAAGAGCTGTCCTGGACAACTCTGGACAATTTATACTGAGTAGGTAATAAAAAGACAGTGGAAACTACTGCTCATGAGGAGCTTAGGTTGACTGAATTCCTATTCAAGGGACAACATTAATTTTGATTCTAGTGGTAGAAAAAGAATCAAAGTAAGTGTTTTGTCATCTTGCTATCTTGTGATATGTATGAGCTTAAGGGAGCAGTTTCTACTGTAATAAAAATTATTTGGTTTTATGTTAACTGCATGCTAATATTGACTATTAGTAGTGCTGGTCTGAGGAACAACTGAGAAACCACAGTTGCTGGTCTTGCTTTCTAGTGTCTTGAAGTGCTGAATAGAACATTTGAATCAAGCCTGCAGATCTGTTATGTTTCTTGTTTCTGTTAGGTAAACGGTCACTGGAATGACTAGGAAATACTGTCTCCTGCCAGACACAGTACAGCTGCCAGAGCCAGATACAGCTGATGTTTCTCAGCAGATAGTCTGGGGGTTTTTAAGAAAGACCAGAGTGATGGAAAGGCTTTGTTGTAACTTCTGCCCTACAGCAAAAGGAGTTTATAAAAAATATTTTAATAGATAAGAATATATATCTTTATAAAATATATTTTTATAAAAGATATTTTAAATGGATAATGTACTATTTAGACTATTGTGATCGTCCATTTAGCTTAAGAGAGAGACGATTGGGAATATAATGGTGCTATATTATTCTTGCCTGTAGCTGTCAGGACAGCAAACACCCTCCCAAATATCCTTCTGTTCTGACTGCCAGGTCTACAGAACAAATTTGATGTGGCACCTGTATGGCCTTGAGTTAGCTACATGTCTGAGCAAGAGCCTTGATAGGCACGTGTCCCCTTCACTTGGGTGATGCTTTTAAACTCAGGCTGTCTCCACTGGGATCTGCCAGAGCAATGCTGAAGCCGTGCCTTTGCCTGGCCATGTGTCTTGCTGCACCTTGGCTTGCTGGCTGGCCTTAGACTTGCCTCATCACCATGGGCTTCTCTGGAGATCACTGGGCTTCAGCAGAACTTTGTCACCATCCTCAGGGTCACTCTGTTCTTTTGTGGGTACTGAGTCTGTGCCCATGCCATTTCAGGCTTGCTGCCACACTCAGGTGTCAGGTCACCTCCCTTTACTGAGTAACTCACTCTTGCTACTCCCTTCTGATAGCTGCCAATATATTTTTTAGCACAAAGATCCCCAGTTTGTGATCATGTTGGGGTGATTTGCAAAACAATGGATTTTTTTATAGCATAGCTTTTCTTCAGTTCCATGATAGAATTTTTATGATAAAATGAATCTGTTCCATCCCCTGATACTCAAGGTTAAAGTGTATGGTTTGATCCTCTTCCAGTTTTTGATTCAGGGGGTTTGATGGATACAGCATGGTTCTTTTTTTTTTTTTTGTAATGTTCTGAAGAATATTTCTATAGTGTAGGAATGTACTCTAGAATATGGATGTGATTCCAGTAATCCTAAAGGACTACAGTGCTCCACAAAATCATTAAGGTAATCATGCATGCTGACGACTGTGCCCTTGAAACAGACACAGCAAAACATGCATCTGATTAGGAATAAATTGGCATAAACTGGAGATAGCCAGCACTCAGTTTATACACTGGCCTATGTAAAACACATTATATATAGACTCATAATTGTAGCTGGACCACAGAGGGTTAAAGGTATCTGCAGATTAACCCATCTTTTCAACACTTTATTCAGTACTACCTTCTCATATAAGGCACTGGAAAATCCAGAACCAATGCCCCTTTAGTTAATGGTCAGACAAAATTTGGATTCAGTGTTACCTGAAAATGAGTCCTCTGTTAGGGTGCCAATACTGCCTTTGGTGTTGATGGATATATGTGGCTTCCGGCTGTGTTTAGGTGCATGCTGTCTCACGTGTAATGCAGCAAGGTATAATCTGCAACAGTAACATTCTGGAGTGCTGCAGGATCCTCAGGATTGAAATCCTGACAGTCACGGGGTATTTTTGTTGTGCTAGGAATGTGTTGGGAATGAAAGACATTAAAATGCTGAAGCAACTTTTCTCATGCTGAGGCTGAAGTATTGCAGTGAGTAGCATGAGACTGAAACCTCTAGCTGGGAGACTGTAGACTCCCAGCTAAGGAGCACACAGACATTTTGGTTAGTGGGCTCAGCTAAGGAAGTAGAAGATGGGTAAGGTTACAGGATGGGAATCAGAGTTTTCTGGGTAGGGGGTTAGAATCAGCATTTTCATGTTTAGTTCCTTAAAGCTCTCCTTTACCTGTTTGCAAATTGCACATGAGATTGGGTTAGTCAAATTTCTTATATGAAGGAGAATATTCTGAGTCAGGTCATTTCTGATTAATGAAATGCTACAGCAGCAGTCTCTACACTAATTGGTACAGAGACATAAAACACAAGACTGGTTACAGGCCTGCAGAGAGTCTTTAGTGGCAGTGATAATAGCACAGCCCTGTAATCCACTGCATAGTTCTGAGCCTGTTTTTATTTGTGGCTTTCCCTAGCATTCAACCCAACGACGTCTTTGTTTAGCTACTTCCCTCTGTTTTGGCATGTATAATAGTTACTTTCCCTTGCTAAAGCAAACCTTTTTGCTTTGTACTATCTCCGTCTCTCGTTTCACATCCTTGTACAAAACACTGTGCTAGGGCAGAAGATGCCTGTAGAAAAGAATGTTACAGCATTGTAAGGCAGTGTGCCATACCAAATCACTGACTTTGTTGTCAGATGCCATGAAGTTCTTTGTGAGCTCAAAGTCTGTGATTTGATAGGGCCTTTGTGAACTCAAACCTGGAATGGGTACTTAAAGATTATGTGTCAAATTTCAGATGTCACCAGAGTGAGAGACGTTACCAAAGGTTGCTTAGTGTTGTTAAGTACATTTTTCAGGTGACACTAGGAAGCTTATGGGTAGGCGGAATATGAGGGATGTGTAGATACTTGGAATGTAAAGATGTCTGGTTTATGGGCGTTTATGGTTAGTGGGTATTCAAGATAAAAAGAAAAGACCAGAGACAGAAAGAGTAATAAATCCCACCTAGATACACAAACACTAAGGCACAGGAGATAAAAGAGACCAAAGAGCATATCTCAGATGAGGGACTGAGGAAATGCAACTGAGGGAACAACTCAAAGCCTTGGAGATTAATATTTTGTAAATGATAAGTGGGAGATGTTTATACCTGAGATATTTGAGAAGGCTTGTGGGATTTTGTGAAATTTATAGTGGGATGTTATAGGGGCAATGTGGGAATGTACAAAATTATTCTATGATGTTAGGGGTTGAACCAAAAGCAGGGAAAGGGTTGGAGGTGGGTTGGAGGAGGAACAAGCATGGGAAAATGGAAATAAGGAGGACAAAAGGAGACAGTCCCATTTTAACTTGCTTGCTGGTTGCCATGTATGTTTGTCTGAGCTCTGTCCCCGATCACTGTAGTTTTTAAACATGTTCTTGTGGTTCTTAAGGATGTTCTTAAACTCCATTTCTAACTCTATTCTGTGTGATCTTGCTGTCTGTGTGGTGGTGCCTCACTAGCATACTTTAAAGTGGACTGGCTGACAAGTGGGAGGACATCAGAACCTTGAAAGACCCAAAGTTAGACCTGGACAGGGACCAGGTCTGAGACCAAATTTAAATGAGGCCATGGGCTTGGGCTCAGGCTCTGATTGCTACCCTTTTCCCAAACTTCCTTCTGGTCTTTAGCGTACCAGAAGCTTCAAAGGGGAGAAGAACCCTCTAAGGTCTAGAAAGCACTTTAAAAAATCTAGATATATGGTCTGAGGTACAAATGGCTCCAAACATTCAAGGTTGATGGTAACACACAAGGGAGATATCAAATGCCTTCAAAAGTAAGGAAAACTCACTAATACTGCAGTTGTAACAGGCTGTTACAATATCATTAACAGGAAACACTTGTCATTAGCAGTGGTCTTAAACACTGGGTGCCCTCAAGTGGACTGGCATTAAAAAAACCAAAAACAAAAAAAAACCCCACCAAAAACCACTTTCCTCTCCCCCTCATAATAATCATCAAGAGACAAAAAAATAGACTTGAATTTATCTATCCAGCCTCTGTGGTGCTGTACTTCCCCACCCCTTACTAAATACCTGCCCTTCCCACATTGTTCTCTGTTCCCTGCCCCTAGTCCTGACCACTCCCTCAGATTCTCCCTGTTGGTCCCAGTACCCCAACTCCGCCCATGTACCGCCCCTGCGCCCTGAGACCATCAGTCCATGTGCTCTCTCCGGCCTCTCATCCCCATGTGAAACCCTCGGTCCATGCCGTGTGCTTCCCCTCTGCCTTCGGGAGCCAGCCTCTCACCTTGTGGCCCTCTCTGCCTCTGGGAACCATGAGAATAAACATCCTCTGAGGTCCCCATGCGGGGAGCCTTCTCGCCTCCTTTATCGCCACCGGGACTGCAACAAGTCTCTGTTTGCTTTCTCTTCCTTAGTGTAGGCACATTCAAGGAGTTAAAAAGTTTTGTAAACCAGTCAAGGCTTCCTGGGGATCACCTAGCATTTAATAAGCTCCACAAACTTTTGCAGTTATTCCTTTCTTTCTAAAAAATAGGTAATTAGTTAAAATTAATTCATTTTCTTGTGCTATCACTGATACAAGACAGTGGAGATTCCAGATTTTCTCATTTATACTGTCAAAACGTGACTTGTGCCATTAGTTTCTGTCATTTTGTGTTTGCTAGTAGATTCTCATGCCATGAACCATCAGCATACTCATGCTGATTACCAAGCCTTGTCTCCTGGTCACTCTTATGTATTCAAGCTTCGTGGCTGTAGCTTTTGTTCTGAGAGCAATGTGCTTTCTTTCCATTATTGGAGATGGAGAAGGAAAGCATCTTCTAGATGAGTTGACTAGCAGAAGTAGGGATAAAAAAAAACCAAAAACCACTTGAATTGTCAAGGACCTCTGTGCCTCCTGACCCCTAAGAAAGTAAAGCTCTTTCGGTGCCTTGCTGTATTGAGAATCAAGGTCCTTTTCCTTTCTGCAAATTGAAGTGCTGTAACTCTCTGTTGCTAAATGATCCATGTCAATTATATTTTGCTTGAGTACATATTTTCCCTCAGTTCAGTTGCAGGATACTGTAGCTTTTATGGTTTGAAATTCAGCTTTTGACTGGACAAGTAAGTCTGACTTACTTGCAGTCAATATTGTTAATAAGTAACAGCTGTCTACCTTGCCTTATTTGACAGAGTTTTCTCCATTATTTCCCTTTCATGAAGTATTCTTGTGAAATAAAACTAAAGTTAAATGAAGAAGAGAGAAATACTTTTAAGTTGCCTTATATATGCAGACCAAAGTGACAGTATGGCCTTCTGTTTTTTATGCAAGTGGTTTGAAAACAAATTTTACTTGTGCTACTGACAGTATCATTCAAATAATCTAAAGGCATTATGGTCACACTTTCTATGCTAAAGAACTTCACCATGGCTATAATCTGCCTGTTGACTAACATATTAAATGTATAGTGTAGCCACAGCTGCAAAAGATAATGCAGGGAAAATTCGTTTCCCCTTTGAGATGTTATTTCTTGCAACTGAAAAGAAGAACTGTAGGGTGCTCTGACTCAGTTACTTCACCTATATCCAGATGACGTTACAGATCAGATTAACAAATGTAACCTGTGAGTGATGCAGCAGTTTGTAAAATTTTGAAGGCAGCAGAAATTTGGCTTAATACATGTTGTTCATATTAGTCTGAAGTTCAGAGATTTAGGTAGAATATTTTTTTCTGTGATCATTTCACTAGTGATTTCTGTAAAAAAAAAAATTCTAAGGTCTTTTTGTTTGTTTGCTTTTAATATTATGTAGAAGAGAGAAAAGTCTCACTCTACATCCCAAGTTATTCCTAGAATGAAAATTATTTAAGGATCAGTACTTTTATAATATTTTGTCAACAAAGGCTGGCACCTGGCATTTTATTAATTTGTGAATTTAGGGAACTTAAGCAATACAAATAACGTAATGTTTCTTGGTTTTTTAAAAATAATATGTATATGCTCTTAGTATAGGAATAGAGAATGCATTAAATAAAACATTTAAAGCTAGGTTGTTTTATCTGGGTTTTTTTATTTATTTCTAAGTACCCAGGTGTAGTTCTGATCATCAGTCTAAAAGCAACCAATCTTGCAGAAATATCCGGTCTTGTATAAATAACAGAATTACTTGCTTTCTTGAGAACTACAGTAAATGATTTCTTGTCTCTCTGAATGCGTTTTCTATGCAAGTCAACCTCAGAGACTGGCAATACTTGTCTACCATACTCAAGAATAGCTGGTTGAAGAACAGAGCAGATTGCATTGTGTATCAGCACCTTTGATTGTTGTTCTTTTATTTTATGTCTTCATCAGTTGTTTTCCTTAAAAATACTAACTTTTAGGGTTTTTTTAACCGTCATTCTTCCCCATTAGTCTGACTCTGTCCTGTGTCCTGACTAATGTTCTTCCTTTTCTGCTTTAAGTAATCAGACACTGCACAGCTGTTTACCTGTGTTATCTAGCAATAAAGTAATGCTGTTACTTTATATACCATCAATATTGAGCGTATAGTAGCAACAGTGTTAGTGCAGTGGGATGCTACTGGGTAAATATAGTATAGAAAAGTGAAAAAATAGTCTTCTAGTCTTTGTATCTTTCTTGAGATAAAACCAAATGTAGTGGAGGGATGGGAGTTTCTTAAACAACAAAGTGGCAAAATCAAAATTTTAAAGCCCATCAGAATTAAGGGAAGAGTTTCATGCTTCAGAAAAGTGTGTTGTATAGATGAGACCTGCATGACAACAGGCAATCCAGACTATGTGGCTGAGATTGGAAAAAAGAGCAATTTGAAAAAGAAAGAGAAACCAGAGTTTCATCACATATAAAAAATACTACAATATCAGCATGATAATGAGAATTCTTTGTTTTAAACTGCTCTTTGTTGGAATAAATAAGGTTGTTCTGATTTTCCTGCAGGCTGTCCCTAAGGCAATCATCCTCCCAGATGCACAACAAACATCTTTTGGGAATACTTTTTTATTGCCATCCAGGTTACTAGAATAAAGCAGCACTGTTCACTTCTCAAGAGGCAAGTACATTTGTTGCTGTCCAAAGTAAAGAAAATCTGGATATTAGCACGCAGCGCTGTACAAAATCTATTTTCTTCATGCAAGTAAAGTATTAGTGTATCCTTTGAAAATGTTGGCTCTTGTGAATGGACACACTGTAAAGACAGTCACAGAATCTCAGAATTGGTCAGCCTCCCTGCTTGTGGTTAGGAGGGACCACAGTGGCTCATCTGGTCCAACCTCCCTGCTCAGGCAGGGTTGTCTTAGAGCACACTGAGCTGAAATACATCCAGATGGTTCTTGAATGTCTCCAGTGAGGCAGACTCTACAACCTCTCTGGGCAATCTTTTCCAGTGCTCAGTTACCTATACAGTGAAGAAGTTCTTCCTCTTGTCCAGGTGGAATGTCCTGTGGATCAGTTTCTGCCTGCTGCCTCTTGTTCTGTTGGTCTGGAACACTGAGAAGAGCCTGAATTCATCTTCTTGACACCCGTCCCCCCCTTTAGATATTTATACACGATGAGGTTCCCTCTCAGTCACCTCTCCTCAAGGCTGAAAAGTATTGTATTTTCATATGACAATAATTAAAAAGAGGAGAACCACCCAAGACACATCAGAATTTAGTTTCTCTCAGCTAAGGAACTCATTTCTTTGTGCTATGATATGCATTATAGGAGTCAAAAGAGATGCATGTAGCTTCTTACAAAATCTGACATTACTCTGGAGATTAAGGACTAGAGGAATCTATGTGTAGTTTATAATTGGATTAAAATTTTGTATAAACATACAGTCATAAGTCTTGAGAAGAACTGTAAAGACACAAAATTTCAGACTTGAGAAAAGCTGGAGAATCTGTATTCAACTGCTTGTGGCAATGAAAACCACTATGGAAAAAGAAGGTGCATGAACCATCAAAATTTGAGAAATAGATGATTGTAGGTGAGGAACTGTCTTCACCCATTTTTGGACTACAGCTTTGTGATCTGATTATCAGGATGATGAAGACATTTCAAATAGATGTGTCCTGAGAGTGCATGCAGAACTGTGACCTATAGTAAGCTCCAGGATATGTTTCGGAGAAAGTGAGTGTGCTGTAGAGAGTCATGTTACCTTTTTCTCCCTGTTAATCTGGCCTTAATAACAACTCTTCTAAGAAGCTGTTCTTAACAACCTGCCTTGCTATGCTCATTTCTAGTCCTGGAAGAAGGAAAAAAGTGAAGAACTGAGGCAGTGATTTTCAGAAAAAAACACTATTTAATTTGCAATTATGATAGGATGATCTGTATGAAAAAATAGGACTAATTTCACAGTATAATAGTTCTTTTAATAAGACCTCTTCTGTTATTTTTAATCTTGTGGGGTATTGCAGGGGTTTTCATCATTTCTTAGCAACAACAAATTTTTTTTCCTTTCTGGGAATCATTTCATTGCTGTTGTTTTAGCTGACCACAATCAACTGAGAAATGTCTATAAGTACTGATACTTTTGAAGCACCATAGTAGTTATAACTGTATCCCTCTTAATGAAAAAGGTAGCCTAAATCTTCAATCCTTTTCTTTTTTTTTTTAATGAACCCTGAGTTTAAATAAATTATTATTTTTGCAATGAGACATATTTTTTTCATTAATAATAACTGGAGTGCACATATTTGCAATTCTGTAGGTTAACCATTTTTGAAGCATTTTTCAAATATACTTATTTTGCATTTATCTGCAAAGCAATTTGATGTAGCATTGTTGCAGCACAATAGAACATGCTGACAGATTCTGATGGATTTATTTTTTGTATTTTGTCTTTTTCATAAAAATATATTACTTTCAAGCGAATTCAACATTGAGAACAGAATACAGCCACTAATTACTGTATCTAGTCTCCTTTTCTAAAAAAGTTTGATTTAGGACTGCAACTTTATACTAAAAAATAAAAGATGTAAAATTTGGGATTTCAGGAGTAAAAGTGATCATGACATTTTCATTGTGCAGTAGAAACAAGTAATCTGGAAGATAACTCCACAATACATGCAGCAAATTATATATAATTTTAACAGTAACTTGGATATCTTGAAAAATATAACAAATTTCCTGCAGTATAATTTAGTGTGTGCAGTTTACCACAGAAAAAGGAACAGGCAGATCTAATAATCAGTGTCATCACAATTGAATAGCCCTCAGCAGGTCTGAACAATATAATTCTGCAATTTTCTGTTTGGGTACAGTTCTGAGACTAAATCTGTCAACTTTTAATACCAATAATATCCCTTTAAAGCAATTCCCAGCAGAGATAATTCAAACCTTTATTTTTTGTGGACTTCAAGTCAATAAATCCTGATAGCATGACTTCCAATTATCTTTGGTGAGCCAAAAAATGTTTCCCCCAAGAACAAAGTATCTTCCCACTTTATTAACTAACATCACTGTTTTTCCCAAATGATTAAAAAACAACAGAAGCCAAGACATTCCATACATTTGTGAATATCAGAATATCTGAAGTGGTACTAAAAATGTGCAATTTGTAATTAAATCTATGACATTTTACAAAAGATTTGCCATTGATTTATAGAACATCAGGTCTCAACATTCTTCCATTTGACTAATGAAAGCCTGTAAGTTCAAATTGTACTTAGGAAGCTTTATTTTCACACAATCACACAATTTATCTAGTTGATAAATTTCACCATCAAGACTGTTAGCTTTACACTTACATAATCAATTTTCAAAAGAAACTTAGGAAAGCATAAATTCCTTTGCTCATGAAACAAGGACACAAATCTGATATTGCTATTTTTCCTGGTTCTTGGAGTAACTTCTGGGTAATTCCGCACTCAGACGTTATTGACCCTAAATTGTCACACAATGTAAGTCCAGGTTTTGCTTCAAAGTTTCATTATTTCCTAGGGTTTGCTGATTTCCTTTTTTTTCCAGAAACAGATAGTGTTTATTGCTATAGTGTAATAGCAAGTAATTCAAGATCCATACAAACAATAAGGAATTGTTTATTTCACAGCACTACAATGGTAAGTTGAATAAAGTGATCCATGTAGGAAAAGGAATATTATTTTTCATATTAAGACATCAGCTAGAAAGTTCAAACCCATTGTGATATCTCTCTTCGGCTGCATTTTAACAAGAATTGCCAAGAGCCTAATTAAATTTTTACAAAATATTATACTGCTTCTTGAGGGTGGAAATCGTTGTTGCTCTTATTTTCTTTCTGGTGTAAATATGCAGCTTTTCTCTTTGCTAAGGAATTGAAGAAGCTTTCCCGGAAACTTCAAACTTAAAGACATAGCCTAGGGTGTTGACATTTTCAATTCAACTTCTCTTTTTATTTCAGAATTTATTTATCTGCCATTAAAGTCCAAGCAGTGATGCCAAAGCTTTCCTCCCTATCATGAAATACAACTGTAAAAGCCATATTCCAAGAGGTTAACATTAGAAAGAAAACTTGTTATAAATTGGCATGTTAAAAAGTACACAGGTTAAAACTGGTCCCTCCTGATCTTTTGTTCTATCCTTTAACATGAAACCTATTATTGATTAGGAAACTATGGGCAAGTAATGCAGAAATGACATGAAATAGTATTGGGAAATCACAGTCTAACATCTTCAAATGTAATAAAAAAAAATTTGCTGTTGTGAGACATAAAGATATTTGCTTCAAGAATTCCAAGAGAATCTATGATTTTACTG
Organism: Platysteira castanea; assembly: GCA_013397175.1. Taxonomy (NCBI): domain Eukaryota; kingdom Metazoa; phylum Chordata; class Aves; order Passeriformes; genus Platysteira; species Platysteira castanea. The sequence continues at coordinate 339,836 of VYXC01007083.1, read as the reverse complement.
TGAGAATAACCAGGTAAACACATGAACCATTAAGAAAAACAGCTAATCATATGCTGAACATTTTCCATAAGCAAGAACTTTCACAAATCCTCTTATACCATACATGTCCTATTAAGATCATCAATATGAGAATTGCCTGACATTTCAAATTAACAGAAGATGTAACTGGCTGTAACCGTATTAAGCTGTAACAATGTTGAAGCAAACAATAATAAACTTGCATTATATTTGAAATTCAGACATTTACAGAGGGCTAAATTTAATTCATGTAATATAGATAAAATATGAAATATTCAATCAGAAGATACCTATTCATAAAAAGAAATGCCACTCATAAATCAAAAGTTCATAAAAGAATAAATATGAAAATGAAAATTGATTGCTGTTGGAAATCTTGATGTAGTGGACAGTAGTTCAGTAGAATAAGAAACTAAAGGGACATTTCAACACATATATGTAGTTGATACCAGAAGTTGAGATTCTTATCTTTCACTTGAAAGAACAGTATGAAATTTAAAAGATTAGTAGAGCAGTAGGTTAAAGTAGGTTAAATTTGAATAATACATAATATCACATGTCTAAGTTTATATGGGTAAGAATCAAAAGTTAACCATGTGAGCATACTTGTAAGATTATTCTATCATCCTCATATTAAGAAAATTAAATATTCTTCTTTGGAGACACAAAGTAAACAAAGCCTAATAAATGTGAATTTCATACTGAACTGAAAGAGACAGCCATGGATCACAAAAAGACACAGAAAAAGATAACAATGGGATTTGAAGGGCTTCAGCTTCACAGAGCAGCTTAGAATATTCACCCTGATGTGCCAAAGCTGATTGAACTTTTAAGATGTCACATCCAGAGGGTGCAAAGTACTGCAGTCAGAGAGGTAAAGCTCTGTCTCCATCCTGAGTGGGAACCAGTCAGCTGCTTCAGAGTCCTTCCTTGTAGAAGTACAAGCATCTTAGAAGGAAATGCCTTGTTTTCCTTCAACTTTCTCCTGAGTGTTTTAACTGGGGCTTTTGTAAGTATGGACAAATACTTGCATTCTGCCTCTTGAGATTCACTTAGAAGCCATTTAATTTTCTGCTTCCCTAAAACAGTAGGGGTACTATGTTATCAGGTTTTCACACTATTTACTCTGAGATTTCACTGAATTTCTATTTATAATTCAGTTAGTGCAACAACTTTCTTTTCAAACCAGAAAAATCCTACTAGAAACAAACTGATCTTTTATTAAACAAAATGAGAAGAAGCAAAGTCTGACCTTGGGTAGTTGCATTCCAAGAAAATACGAAGAACACAGTAAGCTTGTAAATTGCATTCAATTCTGCAATCAAAGAGCATCTAGAATGAGAATATGTGAGTGTTTATGATATCAGCAGAATATGTATAAATACCAGCTATTGGAAAACCATGTAATAGTAAGTGATGTTCTTTGCAAGGATATATGTCAGAGTAAGGGGACTTGATAAACAATTAGTTTTGTTTTTCTTTAAAAAATAGGGAAGAAAAACTGTATGATAAAACTTGTGGTTTAAAACTTGATATATTACTTTAGTTGGGATTTAGAGTTTTTTTCCTAATTTAAATTGATACTAGCTTTAAACAGGATTACAGTTGTTCAGATTAATACACCCCTTTGTTTCTGAAGACTAGAGTACTTCTTAAACTATGATACTTCCACTTGTTTTCATGCAAATTGAAGCAGCAAATGCAATAGTGTTAAAACCGATGCTTGTGGTTCAAAAAGCGCCACCAGAAGCAAGAAACTGAGGCTACAGGAGTGACAAAACATAATCTAGACAGCAATTATATCTTAATTTAAAATGCTAAAATATCCTCCTGATTTTGAGGAGTATCTGAGAAGCAAAATTAATTTGTGAACATCTGTTCTCTACAGGACAGAGCATGAGTTTTAGTCAGAGTATATTTCATTTTAATATTTATTATGTGTTATTTAGTACAAGCTGACTCTTTGGGAAATGAGTTGTGTTACAGCATTGATTTTAAGGTAGATGTTTTATTTGTTTATTCTATGCTACATGAATGAATGAAAACTATGACCTTACTCAAAATTAGAAGACTTGAAAATGTAGTAGTGTGATTCTCAAATCATGTAGCACTTAAAATACTGGAGGCTGCTTTAAATTAAGTTCTTCATCAAAGTACTCAAGGTGCCTAAATATCTAGTCAGTCTGAAAAAAATGTACTAGTTTTATCCCAAGCCCAAGACTGGTGTTCTACAGGATTTAGTTCTTCTGAAAAAAAAAATTAACTTGGTTGATTGTCATAGATGCATAAAGACTTCAATGTTAGACAACTTTGATACAATACCATTAAATCTCAGTTAACTTTGTAAGATGACTGAGAAGGTAAAACCAATCAGGATATATTTTCTTCGGCCTCTCAGTGTGAACTAATGAGTTTCTATCGTGTCTTCTATTAGTTCATCAGAAAATGATAATTTAATAGTCCATGGAAACAAAATGGATTGATTAAAAGTTTCTATTAAAATAGAGTATTCCTTTGTTGTTAAGCAGTGTCAACAAATTCTTTTGAACCAGAGTCAGTACTGATATGAATTCACCCAGGTAAATTAATTTTCTTACTTTCTGAACAGGGAATGCCAGCATGAAATTAACCATATAATTAATAAACATAGCACTTTACAGAATCAAACAACTTTTTAAGAGGATCTATTATTTTATTTGTCCACTTGTTTGTACCTTCACAATCAGAAAATTGACATGATTATACCAAAAGCACAGCCTCATTAATCCCCTCAGGAAATTAATTAACCTGTTTTTATCTGGGAAACTGCAATAGCCCTCGTAAGTTTTGAGTGGCTGTGTTTAATATTGCCATGTAAGTCCAAAAAATGTAATGAATGATTAAGTCTTGGAAAACGAAGTAACACATTTATCTTCTGTCTGAATGAGAGGCTACAGAAAGTAAAAGGTGTTTCCTTTCAAAGGTTGAGATGTATGAATGTATATAATTTCCTTGCCATATATTATGAAGAGTTTAACAGAATTTTATAACTTAACTCCAGCTTTATGAAACTTGTCACTTTCAAAAATCAGTAATCTAAGTTCATGATTACTGATTTACCCATGACTTAAAAGCTTTGGAGTACAACTGAAAAGCTAATAATTTTGCAATATCAATTTTGTGTTCTTCCCAGAATGTTTGACCTCACTGAAGCAGAGCTCAAGTAGGTAAAAAAGCGTGGACAAACAGTTCCTGCAGAACCATACTTTGGCCAGTGTAACATGCTGCAGAATCCCTCTTTTTTTCCTGGGCAAAATAAATTATGATAAGGCAGTGTAATTCAGAAAAAAGTCAAGGTAAGCTTAGCAGCAGATAAGATGAATTTTAAATCTTTAGTTTCTTGCAGTGTGGAGAAGTCCAAATTATGAAACCTCAAACCAGAACCAAAATAGTCACAGCAGCATAAAGATGCACCTACTAGTATTTAGCACTAGTAGCCTCCTGCCAGTGAGGTACTGTGCCAGAGTCCCTTGCTTGGCACCACTCTCTGCTTCTCCTTGCTACTGCAGAGGAATGACCAAAAGCAGCACAACTTGCTCAGACTGACAGGACAAATGCTGAAAGAGGTGTGGATCAAAAATAAAACAGAGAAAAGAAGAACTGAGACAGAAGACTTTGCTGGCTTGTGAGCAAATGGTTGTGGAGGGAAAAACACATGTAGAGAAGAAATGGAAAGGTTTCCAAGCATCAGAGCAGCAAGCTGCACAGTTACACTCCAAATTCAAAAATCAAACTTTAGCCAAGAGCTCATTAGAGCCAAGATATCTACTGGGAGCTGTCACCCTTTGACAGCTGATGATGAGAGTACACTTATTAAGTCAGTTGGCATACATAAATCTCCAGAAACTTGTACTGGCTTATCAGGTCCATGCTACAGGGAGCTCTTACTATCTTCTTTACAGCAGTTCTATGAAATAATGAACTCGGTTTCATTCTGATGCTTTCACAGCAATTTTTGGTGTCCATTTCTAAAGGCATACAAGGATGGAATGTGCATAAATATTCTATGACTGAATTCAAGGTGAAGAACTATGACTCTTGGCTCAGGCTAACACAAATATCATCATATTTACTGGCAATTCGTGATCACCCATCAAAAAGCTCAACTCCTTTCCTTCGAGATTTACTAGTATGGCATCATACAGGCACATCTGTAAAACCTTATACTGTACCTGACAGTATATGGTCATAGTACAAGCAAATTGTGATGTAAAATTCTTCCATTCTGAAGCTGGATTTTAAAAATAATTTTTCAATCCCATAACGCAAATACATTTAGCAAAGTAGAGAAAACTAAATGCTCAAACACTTCAGCTACATGGAAAAATAATGTCGCTGAATCTTTAAATCACATTGCAGTCTTGTTTGAACTTCCACTAAGAGTTAAAATGGTGTTTAAGTTTATTTACAATATCAGTCAGTGTGGACAAAATTTGGACCTCTTTAATTCTTCTTAAAAGCATCCATTCATAAATTAGTTGTTTAGCTAATCTACTTTAAATTCATACACAAATAATTTGATTTAAAACTATTTATACTGTTTAATTTTATATAAAAATATTTTTCTTTATTTCTTTCATAAATCCAAAAAACAAGCTAATTAACCACCACTTGATAACTGTATTTCATAAGCACATATATACATTTATATCAAACTTCATTTTTCCTCTTCTAAGAAAATAATCCCATGTAATAAAATATCATTTCTTCAATACAAATGAATGGCGCTTACTACAATAACTATATATATGAATAAATCTCATGGACTAATAGAACTGATATATTACCTGTAAAATTACTTTAAGTGTTCTGAACTCACCTTTAATAGTATTTCTAGGATTGCAGATATCTGAAAGAAATTATGTATTCAGTTTCGTTTCTGGAGTTGGTGTGCTTCAGTGCTGCAGCCACAAAGCTCAGTTCTGATCCCCAAATTAGTCTGGATTTCTGAAGGTGAATTTTCACAGAGAAGAATCCAGCAGTAAGTGGGGCAAAGATAGCTATTTACAAATGGAGAAATGAGCCCAAAATAGTGCTAGCAATTAAAGCTCCACTAGCTGGAAACTTGTTGTGCCATCATCATTAGAGAGTTTATAAAAACAGTAAAGAAAATTCTGTGACTCAGAGCCCCATTGGTGTTGGCTTTACATAGTAGCCTGAGGTAGCATTTGCTCAGACACAACCCTTTTCTGCAAAGAAAATAACAAAGAGTGCAGTAACCTCCCAAAAGGAGTGATGACCTCTTCAAGGGTAGATTCATTTGTTCATCATGAAGATGGCAAAAATAGCACCAACTACTTTGTCCTGTCGCAGAAAGCTGTCAGTTTAGTCATAGCAACTGCAGCAGTAAGCACAAGGTCATGTAAATTGCATTTATCTGAGTTATCTGCTAAATTATATATCTAGATTATCTAATAAGCTACTTAAAAAACCAAGCAAATAAAAAGTACATATGTATGTAGAAAATCAAGTGTCAAACATTCAAAAATAATGTTCTTATGAATAACTACAATTGAATTTAGTATCTATCTCTTCCGATAGAAACTTAAAGGCAAATTTGGCTTTGAGTAGCAGGTTTGCTGGTAATAAGAAATAAAAAAAGGAATAATAAAAAAAACCAAGGGAAGACCTTATTAAACCTTCCGTAGTGAGGACTCTGCCTCAGTTACTCATTCATACTGCTCTACATTGATGTTTTTTCCTATTACAACTCTGTTGGGAGACTGTTTAGCATGAGAGTGGGTAGTGATATGCAGCACTTTTCCCTTTTTGATTCCCCTAAGACTAGGGAAAACTTAGTCTCTTTGATCAGTCTTGATTCATGTCCAAATGACAGCCCTCTATCATTCAGAATTCGTTCATTTGTATCACATCTTCATCTTCCCGCTGAGATTATTATCTACACATTAACATTCAAGAAAACTAACCTAATAAATGCACAGGCTTTGTGTATGCCACTTCAGAAATTTGACAAATGTTAAATTCACTTACATAAAACTGCTAAGGACTTTCTAAAGAAAAACTCGATTAAATTAATATGAATTCCAGTTACTGATCCAGCAAACCCCTTGAACCTTTTGGTAGGTCAGTGTGTTGCAGCAAGTGATGGATTCACTCAAAAGGCTTCCTACCTCTGTACCAATTCTGAGACTCAAGGGGTTCCTGGAAATGCAGAAGATAATGGTCATAAATAATGATGATTCACAAATCTCCCCTATGAATAGCAATTAGTTTTAACAAAAAAAATAAAAGGACATCAGTAGAATTCCAATAGAATATAATTCTTCACAGTGACATAGGTTAAGAACAGGAAGGGGTTGCTGAGAGAGACTCTGAAACCTCTACCCAGGAGGATTTTCAAAGCTCAACTGGATGACACCTTGCATGATTGATCTAACTGTGAAGCTAGCCCTGGTTTGAGCAGGAGATTGGTAAAGATAACCTGCTGAGATCTCATTCCACTTTTTTCTTACTTTGAGTCCTATGATCTACTTTTCTACTGAAAAATACTGAACAAGTTTTAAAATAAAATAAAGCAATAAATTGAAGAAATGGACTGTATGTGGAGAAGTAGGTATGCGTGCAGAGCAAAAATTTTCATTCTCAATTTCCAATGGAAATAACATGTTTTAATACCAAAAATAACCTCACTGATAACAGCTGTATCTGTAACAGAAGTTTGAATAGCTACAAACAGAAAAAAATTGTATGTACTGCTGCAAAAGTTGAAATGGCGACCATGAAATAGCAAGAATTCAGAAATCCATTCATATTCAATATATGAAGAAAGAAAGTAAATCTAGCAGAATAGATGCTTCTGTAAGGGGCGAATGGAGGAATATGCACGTCGCAAACTGCTTCATAGAACTGAGCTGGTGAATGAAAACATGGAAATTGAATGAATATATATGATTAAAAACATGAACAGAATTAAGGCCAAAGGTAACACTCCACTAAAAAAATTACACTTCACTGAAGTGGTGAATGATGGAAAGAATACCATAGACTATGTCAAACTGGGAAAAATACGAAATTTAAATAAATTATAGGAGGCAAATGAAGAATCATATAAGAAAAAAATGGCTCAGGCTTTCTGTTTTCTCTGTTTCTCAAAGATTCCTTTTCATAAACATTTCTCCAAAAGGGTCAGAGCATTTGCTGAAAGAGCAGTACCAAGCTTCTCTTCATCAACTCACCAGGATGTTGAGCATCAACGGATAGAAGTGTCAGAGCCTGACCAGAAGAGGACCGTCTATATTATTTAGAAAGTAAACAGAATGATAAAAGATATTAACATCAGTCAACAGGGGTATGGATGAATACCTGTTCTTGAAGCACTGGAAGTTAGATAGCACTTATTCTAACTGCAGATTAGGACATTTCTCTATCTCTCAATAGGTCTGCATTTACCTTTGCTTGAAGTATATGTGTAATCCAGCCCTATCCCCCTCAGTATGCATCAGCACCTTTCCCCCTACACCTTGCTTTCCCAGGCTATCCAGAACTAGCTGGAGACAGAGGCTGAAAAGGTATTTAGGCCAACTTGGTTTATGTGGTGTGTTCTTTAATTCATCTGATGTATGCTCAGGGCAATGGCTGCGTTTCAGGTGTCTTGATCTAATAAATTTTTAGGTATGCTTAGCCTTGGCCTACAGTTTCAGCAAAAATTTATGCTGTATGTGAAAAAGAAATCCAATCAAGTGCATCCACTTCTTAAATGCACATAGCTGTATTAAGGCTTTATTGCCAGCTGCAGATTAATGTCAGTAATCTTGAACATTCCTTAGACATTCATGACTAAACAGCTCTTAAGACGTCAGTTGATTGCTTCCAATCAGCAAGTTGGCAAGGGTTATGATTTCAAAATTCAGAAAAGAAATATTAAGCTCTTTCATGAGATTTATAATTACAGAGGTAAAGAAAGCCTCCTACCTAAATGGCTTTTTATTAGAACTTTTAAAAAACCCTCACAACACAGTAGTAACATTATTATGTATTGCTTTTACTCAGAATAATCACCACACTGGGAAAATAATTATGTAGTGTTCTGGTCTTTTGCAGTATTGTTGTCTCTCATTATATATACTGAATATTGCACTGAATGTAAGGGGAGTGGTTTTATTTTGGCATTTGCAGGGTTTGGGTGCTTTTTTTTTCTCTTACCATACCTGTAATCCATACATGTGTTAAGGAATTATTCTTTGGATTTTTGTATTTTCCACCTCCAAAGCACAGACAAGCAAAACTCATAAACAATTCACAAGCAGGGAACAAAGCATAGATATTTTAGGCTAGTGTTTGCACAACAGGTATCTCTCATAAGTTGTTGCCAGGATGAACATGTGGGCCTTGATATTTTGTTCTTTCTCTATTTTTAGTATGTCTTACTCTCACTGATTGTATATTTGATTGCAATTTTAGGCATTCAGTTCAGCCAGTATAGCTGCATCTTACTCGTGTAATAAATCTGGCCCAAACAGGACCATTACCTACATAAAAATTAGGAATAAATCCTGTTCTTCTGGACAGCATGTGGCCCTTTGAATAACATGCAGGTCCTTTCTCTCTCTAAAACCTTGTGCTTTACATGATATGTACATTTCACTTTTAGCAAAGAAAGAAAGCAGGAGTCTTCTTGCACATTATACAGTCTACTATTATCTTCAAAGATGATCTAATTTATCCATTATCAGCAAAGCAGAAAAACATGACATCTGGTGGTCTAATTAATATAACCACTTCCTAATAACATGGTTTTGCAAGTTCAGAGTTTACTTTCATCATCTTTTGTGCAAATAAATTTGATAAATCAAATGTTGACATGAATCCACAGAAATAGTGATCTAACCAAAGCTTTTTTAGCAAGTCATGAATTTTCTGCTTGAAATCTAATCTTAGAGGAAAAAAATCTGCATTTTTTTCCCTCTTTCAGGATGTGCTGAAAGAAAAATGAAGCAAACATGTAAAGAACTGCAGTTATTGCTTTCAGCTGTCATTTTTCACCACTTGGTGCTGTGCATTAAGTGAAAAACTATGAAATAGCCTCTTACAAAACAGAGGAACTATATTATTATTCATTTCAAATAGTCTTTAATGGAAATAGTTGCACTCAATTTCTAGTATGGTAATGTTGTAGCCAGCCTTTCAAATTATACTGGACACAAACTTTACGTGTTAGATGCATCTTGGATGCCTAGTTAGCTTCTGAAACTTAGCTACACCACATTTCCAACTCTGCCCAGGCTTATCCAAGCAAAGTATTTTGCATAAAGACATTCCAGTAACTGAGGAAATTCGGAGGAGAACATTTACTTTATTATCCATGTATTCCTTTGACTGTCCAAACTCATCATCTTTGCTCAAAAAGATCCACATGGTATTCAAGCAGTGACTGTCATGAAATTACACTTTAATGAAACTAATACTAAATTATTTTATTCCAAGCAAGGAAATATGTTTATTCTAACTAACCCTCTGTCATTATTTAATCCTAGACAGCAACTAAGTCCCACAGAGCCACTCATTCACTCCCCAAGCCCAGCATCCACTGATTATGTATTCATAAGATTGTCCATGTAATGTCCATCCCTTATAACATTATAATGTAATAAAAAGATTTTCAGTTAGTGAGCAATTCCTATCTTTGAGCTATTATTGTGGTAGTCTCAAATGACCATGAGATAATACACAATGCCAAGGACAGAAGAGGATGGGCAGATCATGTTTTGTGATTGATGCCTCTCCAGATAATCAGATAGATTGTTTGATGAGTAATTGATGGAATGTATTTAACAGAGAAATGTTACCTTCTTCTGCAGCTCAGAAAACGAAATTTTGGATGAAAATGGTGTATCTGGGGCCTCCAAAAGCATAGAAGAACCAACAAAATAGAAGAATATTTTGCCTCGATGTCCAGATGGAGATCAGTCACAAGTACTGTCCCTCAGAGATCTGTACTGGGACCAGTCCTGTTCAATATCTTCATCAGTGACATAGGCAATGGGATCAAGTGCACCCTCAGCAAGTTTGGAGGTGACATTAGGCTGAGTGGTACAGTTGACACACCTGAGGGACTGGATGCCATTCAGAGAGACCTTGGCAAGTTCAAGAAATAAGCCTATGTGGAATTCATGGGGTTCAACAACCCCAACTCTCACAGCCTGTGCTCACAGGAGAAGTGTTTCATCCCTCTGATCATCTCCTCTGGATTCACTCCGACATGTCCTTCTCATGCTGGGGTGCCCAGAGCTGGATGCAGCACTGCAGATGGGGTCTCACGAAAGATGCAGGGCAGAATCCCCTCCCCTGCCCTGCTGCCCACGCTGCTTTGGATGCAGCCCAGGACACGTTTGGCTCTCTGGGCTGTGAGTGCACATTGCTGGGTCATGTCCAGCCTCTCACCCACCAGCACCCCCAAGGCTTTCTGGGCAGGGCTGTTCTTGATTTGTTCATCCCCCAGCCCCTCTTGATACCAGGGGTTGTCCTAACCCAGGTGCAGCACCTTGCACTTGGTCTGGTTACACACTGTAAGATTCACATGGACCCATTCACCAAGCTTGTTGAGATGTGGTCAGTAATGAGTAGGAAAAGGAGAACAAAACATGCCCTGTTAAGGGAAATGATGGATCTCTGGGAAATACTTAAAATTAAAAATACCACATGGGTCCTTTTTAACATAAGTGTTGCATAGGTTGGGGCTTTACCTGGGGCACAGAAAAAATATAATAATATCATATCATATCATATCATATCATATCATATCATATCATATATAACATAGCATAACATAACATAATATAACATAATATAATATATACAACATAAATATTTATTTAATATATTAAATGAAAACTAAACCCCAGTATCTTTTCGCTTAAAAAATCAAGGTCACAGGTAATGCTCCTGCTTCCCTTTGCTCCTCTGTTACATGTGTCATGGTTTTAGGACAGAACTAGAAGAGAAAATACAAGACCGTGCTCTGGCCATGTGTTTGCGCTCAGTGGTCTATTTATGACTCATTAATATTATGTATTAAAATCACTTAAGAAAGAACCAAAAGCACTGGAGATTAGAAAAAAAAATTCTGACATATTGCCATCATAAAACTGGTTATTGAACAAGATCTTCAACAGCTTATCCATGTACATCCCTCTGGATTTACCCTTGCTGATAGCCTTCAAGCAAGGAGGCATGCAACAACTCCTGAATTCCTGAGGCATATGTTTCAAAAAGCACATAACTTAGAAAGAGTAGCAATTTTTGTCTTCGTTTAGAAGGAGCTGGTTGTAACATTTATTTGTTGTACTTCATGTAAGACTCATTATCAACATCAAATGCCTGTAAAAGCAAAATGAAAGGAACAGACAACCATTTTTCTTTTTTCTATGACAACCTGGTATTTAACTTTATGTACCAAATCTTAATTGGATAGAAATGAACAAGAGTCCTATTACAATCTGTTGAACAATGTACCTTTCAACAATTAAAACTTTGAGACCATATCTCTGAATTAAATATTTCAATGTCTTTCTCTCTTTAATTTCAGTTTATTTTCTATTAATATTTTCTTCTGGGTGCTAAGTGTGCCACTCCACAATCAGTTTTCTTTTAAAACTTCAGCTTCATTTTAATCTTTTATACCTTACTAGAAACTCATTTATTACACTGTATAAATGAAATAGCATCTTCAGGATTTCTCTTCCTCTAACTTTTAAATGTAGCAATAAAGCGAGTTTCTTATAGTGTGGTTAGACATTTGTATGTTTACTACTTAAAATTCTATTACACTCCCAAAATGTGATGTACACATATTCTCCTCGTAGCAGTAATCTACTTTTCTGTTACTACAGTCCTTGTTGCCATAACTCATCCAGTGTATTTCTTTTTTTTTTTTTTTTGCATTGCCAATACCAAAACCAGGAAAATGTGTAAGTTAAATTATATTATATTAATTTGACATAAATGTCTTTATTTATGTTTTTCAGCAATTTGATGAGCAGTCATCTACTTAACAGTAAAACTCTAAGCACTTTTACATGCGTGTCACTGATTTAGTTGTCTGATTTAAAATTTTAACGCAGCACCTTAGAATGAACTCTCTGCTGTGCTCAGATTTTAAAGGTTTTTTTAGAAGAGTGGATGTGGGAGTTGTTACTCCTCACACTTGTTAATTGTGGTGGTTTAGCTCTTCTGAAGTCCCGTCTAAGAGCCAGAAAAGACGAGAGAAGCCTGCAGATTCCGTTCCAAGGTTGTTTATTTTTTTTAATCTCTTAGCTAGCTCTCAGCCTCGGCCGCAGACCAAGCGCACGCCGAAACCTTGCAGGAACTGCCCACTGCCAGGCAGTCCTGCTCCTTTTCTACCTGTCTGGTGATCCAACCATCTTCCAAAATGTATTATTATTTACTGTTACATACTAATAAATTTTTACTAATTCTATACATGTCATTTTTGCCTCGTTCTGAATCTACCAATCTTTTTGTGCCACCATCACCAAGAAACATGGAGGAGAGAGAAGAAGAAGGAGACGGGAGAACCACACCCAAAATCCTCCATTTTAACTCCTCAGTCCCCATTTTAAGACCTAAATTCTACATTTTCACCCTGTGATAAACTAAGCTACTGACATGTTTCATCCTGCTGTGGCTTGTGTTCCTCTTGTAACGTTGGTAATTTTTCCTATGAGCTGAAATCAAAAGCTGTATTATTTTGGGCTTTCTGCCAGGGTTTGAGACCCCCTTGCTGAGGTCTCTGACCCCCCAGGGCAGCCAGAGGCGTGTCTTGGACTCCAACAAGTGGATAAGGACTCAGTAGATGTAATATGATGGTGAGTGTTTAGTAATCATCGTAACAGCAAGGTGCTGGTGAGACAAAACATGTTTTTATCTGCTGTAGCTTGTTTATTCCAAATTCTCTAGTTAGACCTACATTAAGGAGGGTCTTGTAAAGACTGGATGTCTTCCTCTGGATTTTTTTTTTCTCTCTGTATTCCCATGCATAACTGATAGTCAGCTGTGGCACTTATTAAAAGAAATTCTTACTCTTATCTCTTAAGAAGAATAATTTCCATTCCTGGAGTTTAGTGCATCTACCTATAGGCTGGGTGACTTTTCTTTTCCTCATGTAGAACCTTTAAAATGTAGATTGAGTTATAAAATTAAGATAGATTCTGTGGATATGTACAGAAGTGGAAAAATCCCAAACAAAACTCAGCACCTGAAGGATGTCTAATTTACTTATCCTTTTGCTGATGTCTATTTTTATTTCCATGTCTGACGCAGAAGGAAAATATACATGATGTGTGACTAAACAGTTTGTCTAAATCTAGAGATGGTTCTTGCAACTTTTTAATTCATCAGGTAAAAATTACTGCAGGAAAAAAATCTTTTGACTTGACTGAATTCAGAAGACAACTAAGAACTAAATTGATCTGAAGTGAAAAAGACAGAGTTAATATCACTTCGGTTTCACCCCTGAATATATCTCTGTCTGCCTATCTATTTTATTTACTCTTGTGCTACTCTAAAGTATTCTGTACGAAAGATTGGTTGATACAGGGAAGGAGAGGGACAGAAGACCCACATAAAATCATAGGTCACATAGTAACAAATGCCCTTGTGACTGATAGACATTAAATCTAGCAGGTAGAAGGAAACTTATACAATAGCATGCCAGTGAAGTAGTGGATAATCTTGGTATCCCTGGGTACTCTGTACATTTGGAATGGGAATAGCATTGTGCTGCTGTTGTATTGTGCGTCTACTAGAAGAAAGCAGTAAGGGTTTGTCATGTGTCTTGAAGTGTTCTCCCATTCAGAATTGAATCCTCAGTCCTGAACACTTTGATTTCATGTACCTACCATGACAAATAAAAATGTTGGGTTTTTTTTGTTTGGTTTGTATTTTTTTTTTTGTGGTATGAAATATTGATGTGATTAAAAAAAAAAATGTAGTCCACAAATAACTATTACATGATATCTGAAAAAATCTTAGAAAATACTATGACCAAGTGGTCTATCTTCTTGTCTCTAAAGACAGCACTGTGCCAGTAGACTATAATCCTAAGAGAATTAAAAAGGCATAGTAACTGTATCTTTACTTTTACCTCTGATTTTCATTAAGATTTGAACTCTGTGTTTATATATGAGCACTAATCTGTTGATCTATATTTTAATTATTATCCCTTGCAACAGTGAAGTAGATCTGAGCATGCTAGCAAATAAACTTTACTGATTTGCAATTTTAAACCCAGAGAAAAAGCACTGCAATAATGTTCCTCTATTCAGATGCTTCTTGTGAATGCATTCAGGGAATAATACTAAGATTTCACACCATGCTTCATGTCCTTTTCATCAGCCATTTTCACAGATTTGAAAAAATTAAATAATTAAATACCAATGATGAAAAAGGGGTATTCCATTTATATTCACAGGCTGCAACTAGTCCTGATTTATTGCTAGTAGATGTTTTTAACAAGCAGGTCAAATTTGCAAACATTCCCCCTTCTTATAGTATTATTTCCTTTTAAATTTCCTTTTTACTACAGTATTGCCCCAATATATAAATTTTATATATTATCTCCAGTAGATTGCAAGATTATGATCCCAAATGTAATTTAAATATGAATATTTGAAATGGAAAGTCTAGTCAAGAATGTGTTTGTTTCAAAATATTTTACACAGGGATAAAATGGAATTTATTTTCCCAGATATATGTGAAATGTCTGTATTGCAGTCACTGATGTTTGAACATTTATGTTTTGGACTTCCATATATAAGATGACTGTGAGTAAATGAGTTGTAAAATGGGAGTAAATGGGTATATGGACAACCAATTTTCGTTTGCAACACAACCCTGAAGAAAAAGTCAGGCTCTTTAAAATTCTTGCTTTTCAAATTATCTTAATGACTCAAAAATAAAAAAAAAACAAACCCCAAAACATTGTTTCCATGTAGTATTTTAATATTCAGTTTAATTAAAAGAAATATTGTTACATTTACAGTACCACTACAAATATGAATGAGTATTTTCAGAGTAATTTAAAATTAATCACAGAAATTCTTTGATGAATCTTTTTCATACAGCATGAGATTGTGCTTTCTGAAGCAGGGAGGTCCTTTACAATGCACTTTTTTCAACAACCCTTTGAAATGACAGAGTGCTCAGTTAATTTATTTGGGCAATTTTGCAGGTGATTTTATAAGACTAAAATGTTGACCTTTAAGTGACATTAACACTTCGAATTATTGGCAGAGGGTCTTAAATTGTTCACTAATAGTGTTTCTTACTCAACTTATACAGCTGAAGCTAGAAAACTGCCTGGTGTGCCAATTAGAGGTGTTAATACGACAGAAAGAGATGAACAGAGTGAAGACACTATAAATGTGGCTATAAGTGGTGGATAACGGTGCCTGCAAATAAGGCTGTGAAATGCTTTCAAGTGTAGCTGAAATGATTTGCAGCTTTAAGAGTAAGTGTAGAAAAAATTGTTCTCCTATTGTGAAAATGCTGTCCTTTTTTTTAGGTACTGTTGCAGTCCAAGGAGAATCTTGAAACCCTGCCAGGAGATGGCCTTTGCATCTTTTGCTAACCTTGTTAAAGCACCATCATCATTAATCAAATTTGCAATGATAAACAGATCACCATTCTGAATGTCTTCCTGGACCTTAACAGTTTAAATATTGGACTGCTGTGTCCACACTGATCCCATAAAAGATTTCTTAGGTCACTGTGTTAAAACCTCCAAACAGCTCAATGTTGCCTACTGCTCTATGAGATGAGAGGAAGAAAACATTTCCCTCGTCTCTGCTCTGATAGGAAAACCAGCAAGTTCTGAACCTCAGACCAGTGTTCCCAATTAACCACAAGCCAGATACTTCAGGTGAGTTAGTGTTTCTCAATCTGTGACAGTCACTAAAGTGGCAGAAGGTACTTCCTAAAATGATAGGTACATTCTGGCACAAAAAACCCCCAAAAACAAAAGATCTACTGCTGTGCTCACAATTAGGGACTTTAAAAGTGGAAAGAAAATTAATGGAAAGGGAAACCTAATTTTATTTAATTTTAAGTAAAAACATTTTTAGCAACGTCACAGAGGATGGCCCCTGCCCCTACCTCAATCCTTGAAAGGCATTGCAAGAGTTAGAACTAAAAAAAAAAGTTAATAAAATAAAATAGACAGAAAGCAACATGCCATAAGGCAATCCTCCCTGATGTTCTAGCAACTGGCTCACCCTAATTCAAGGATTGCACCAGGTCTAAACCTTAGACCAGGTTGTGGTCAGGACAGGACCCAGGAAGGGAGGGAGGGAGGGGGTTGAGAGGTGCTGCAACGTCCAGCATGAGCATGTCATGATGGAGGGGTTAGGCTGCTTGAAGAATCATCATCACAGGTATTGACAAAAAAAGCAGGTTTTAATATGAACTTGCAAAAGTGCGACTTTGGGACAGAGCTGGATGCCAAGGTTTGCTGTATTAATTACTGCTTGGATAAATCATACACAGGAAAATCAGATTAGAATCAATTTAGAATCATTTACAAGGACACCAGAGATGCAAAAGGGTAAGGGTGCAGAGGATACAGATACAAAAAGATGAGGGTGCAAAAGTGTTTAGTAGCATTTAATCATTGACCAGTTTACTATTTATAATGTGACTCAATGAGATTTGCTATAACAGCGACTTAATTTCAGATTAACAATTGCAAAACTCATACCATTATCAATTCACATGCAAACACACAGGCACAGAGATGTTCAAAAAACAAGTAGATATGGTGCTTAGGTTGCACNAATCAGATTAGAATCAATTTAGAATCATTTACAAGGACACCAGAGATGCAAAAGGGTAAGGGTGCAGAGGATACAGATACAAAAAGATGAGGGTGCAAAAGTGTTTAGTAGCATTTAATCATTGACCAGTTTACTATTTATAATGTGACTCAATGAGATTTGCTATAACAGCGACTTAATTTCAGATTAACAATTGCAAAACTCATACCATTATCAATTCACATGCAAACACACAGGCACAGAGATGTTCAAAAAACAAGTAGATATGGTGCTTAGGTTGCACGGTTGACACAAATGAGACTATTGATGTCTTCCACAGGAGGCATCTGCAAGTAGCAAAACCACAGTCCCAAAAGTGAGGAACCAAACCTTGCCTGTGAGGCAGGGGTGATTTACCATCATTCTGCATGTGCATGAGATTAGAATTTTTTGAGAATAATTATGAAAGCATGCTTAGCAAATTTGTAGGTATTTATTAACCCTTCGCAAGTCCCTAGGACCATGGTTTCTGTGTTGCTAAGTTGGTGTTGATCCTCATCCACTGGCTGTAGGTTAATTATGTATCATTAAGAAATCAATAAAACACTTCACTTCTAATTTTGTTTAAACTACATGAACCAAACACTTTTCCCATAATCAGAATTTCTTATTTGCCTTCAGCAGTGGTCCAAAAGTCAGGTAACACCTTAGTTTGCACAGCAGCAAGGGTGGAGGTTCCTAGAAAATCACATGGTTTTGATGGAAGGCATTTTGATACCAACCCATGGAATTACTTATATCAGGCAGCTTTTCCTAAAATATGGGAAATAATGCACAAATAAGAATCTTCAAAGAATATTAATCCAAACTGCAAAGCTAAACACTCAAAAATTATCATATGATAAAAAACCATTAGATAATACATTCTAAATATTAAAGTAATGACAAAGACTTAAATAAGTAAATATAGTGACCATGACTTGACCCACCTTACACTGTTCTTCTTATGGGAGGAATTCCATTTCCTTATGGCTATTAGCTAGCATTTTAAAAAATCTATCATAACATGAAATAAAAATTCCCTCTAAATGATGGTTACACTCAACCAGAAGAACATTTGATGAAAGCCTAGTCAGCTCAGTGCCTTGAACATGTACTTGAAGGTGATCAGTCTTTGCAGTGAGCTAAATTAAGGTAAGTCAATTAAAATATTTTTCAAAATCATAGCTGAGAGGAAAAAAAAATATGAAAGAGAAGCGTTATGCCTCAGGTTTTTTTCCAGTAATGCTTCCATTATAGTTGCAAAATATCTCCTAAGGAATCTATAAAGATTTAGTAGAACAGTGGAACATGCTGAACGTACTTCACTTATCTCAGCTTCTAGATAAAGTACTTCAAGGACAAAGAAATTTTACATTCCTTTTTCTGATCTTTCTATAGCATCCTCAAACTCTGTTCTGTTCACTCGTGTTTTCTAAAGTTCTTTTTTTTTTTTCCAATTGTAATGTGCTTTTGACTATGTCCTTGTTGCACAAGAAGAAAGGGAATAAGAGAAAGTATTTCCTCCTGTTGGTACATCTGAACCACACTGGACTTCTTCAAATTTTAGCTGTCATGATCGAAAACACTATCTCCAAAAATGCTGTCAGCTTTTTTACCATGCTTTTTTCTCTACTCACCTCTGAATTTACTTTGCTCATGGAGCCTCCAACATAATGTTCCTCTTCAGGAGGCAATCTCTGAACCTTGCTTCCAAATTAAAATAATTTGAAACAGAGATTTTTTTGCCTTTAGCCATTTTTTTTTTTTTTTTTTTTTAACTTCTGTGGTTTATACAGGAATAAATACCCCACAGCTTCTTACGCTTGTTTAATAAAAGTGTGATTTCCTCATCTGTTGCATCGCGTTTATTTCTCTTCGGCCCCGTGCCCGGGGGAGGGGAAGCGGAGAAGGGAAAGGGAAAGGGGGGGGG
>VYXC01007083.1:301583-320843 GCA_013397175.1 Platysteira castanea | reverse complement strand
GGGGAAGGGGAGAAGGGAAGGGGAAGGGGGGATGGAGGGGATGGCGAGAGAGCGAGAGGGGAGGGCGAGAGAGCGAGCGGGCGAGCCCGCAGCCCCCCCAGCACGGTTAAAACCCATCCAAAAAACCCGCGTGTACAAGGCTTGCACCAATAAACAGCCAACAGGGGAGGATACACATTTCAGGAACCAATGGGAATGGAGGGTAGGGGGAATCAGATAACATGAACCAATTGGAGCACCGAGAAGGGATGATAGACATAGTTACAATTTGGGATATGCTATACATTAAAAGGGGAGGAACAGAACGAACCATTTGAAGGAAAATGCATAACCACGCTCATCATCTCTCTTTACTCCACACTTTTTTGCAGTATGCTGATGAACAATGATTGCATGATCAACAGCAGAGCTGATGAAGATGTTCCCAAGAAATTATTAAGTCCAAGAATCAGTTGTTTAATAATGAAAGTCAACAGAATATGGAAATGTTGTGTAGTTTACATAATAAACTAAATCACAGGCTTAAGAGCCCATAAAGTTTGTTCTAATTTCTTGAGAGTAATAAAAGGGAAAAGTGCAGCTATAAACTAAGCATATGATGATTAAGCAACTTTGGACTGAACAAGTTCTTTTTCTAATAACTTACATTATTCACATTTTGCTTTGTAGCATATTTATTTAAATTTTTATGACACTGCATAATCATGCAGAAGAAATTGAATTACTGCATACACTTACATGAAATCTAAGCTCAAGTACAAATATAATTACATAACTGACTGTTGTAATTATATGGTCATTACTGCAAGAAGAAAATATTATACAACTTTAATAACTTAGATTTTAATTCTCTTCATTCAAAACATTTAAGTAAACAGATTATGTGAAATACCCATACAGACATCACTTATACCACAGAAATATTGTTCTCAAAATTTGATTGCAAGAACAGTAAAGTAATTGAATTTTGTCATGATTCTGATTAAAAATATTCATTTTACTTCCTGACAGATATTTCATGTAATGGTACAAAAATAAGACAATATTTCTAGTATTAATATTTATTTTTCTCCACTTCATCATTCTTCTATTCCATCTCATATCACTACATGTTGATGCTTTCATTTTATTTTCAGGAAGAGAGCTGAAGAACCTAATTGCTATTTTACTCCTGACATAGCTAAATTTAGGGTTTAAAGAATGAAATTTGGACAATAAAATTTCTGCCCCTATTTTTTCAGGAAATAACAGATTATATACAAAACTCTAGTTCTTCCTTTTACTTTGGAAGTACAGGCTTATTTTTATTAATTAACCAGAACTTAAATTCAGTGCCAATGTAGAGATGGATTTTCTGAAGGCAGGCTCTGCTTCTCTTTTCTCTATCCCTATTATAAAAATATGAAAGTCCTAAAATGATCACTGACATCGAGCTCTCAAAAGTGTGTTCTAAGGTTCAGATACATGCATGAACCTGATCATCAGTTCCTTGTCACAAATCACAGAAAGCAGCTAATTAAAGCATAAACGCACTGCAAATGTCACAACAGATTCACACAGCAAGGCCATGGTTCTGTAAAAATTCCTTAGGAAGATATTTTCCCTTTGAGTTCCTGTTGCATTAAATAGGTTGTTTCCCAGATCCATAAGAATCTTCCCCTCCATTCTATACTATGTAAGTGGAGACATGGCTTAGCAGAGGTGTCTTTAAAACACATTATATTTACTCAAGAGTTTTGAGTCTTGAAAATAACTCGGGTCCTAAGAGATATCTTCACTCCTCTGTATGAGCTCTTTTGTGACTCTGCGGGGGCAGAAAGCTGGTTCATAAAAAGATGAACTGGTGTGACAACAGCTCTAAAGGAAGCTTCATGGGGCATATAACTCGGATTCCAGCAAGTCTCATTTAGTGCAATAGTTTCAGCATAAATTCACAGCAAGTGGAAAAATAATGCCTATAAATATTTCCAAAAATGATGGATCATTCACCTTCCCCGTAATTTTGAGTATTTACATTGTGAAGGACATTGCTAGAAAACTTCTTTTCACGTCTTTGAAGATAATTTTCTTTTCACTGCTTTTAACATCTTACATCACATGATTTGTTTCACCTACAAGTATTGTTTTTATGTGAATACCTCATTGTTATCGGACAAGAAAACCTTAAAAACTGTTCTTTTAAGTAAAAGAAAAACACTTTTTCATAATGCTAATTGGACATTTGAATAACTTCAGCTTGCAAGGACATGAAAAGCTGCTATCTCCCGTGATTTCAAGAACTCACCGAATCCTTTCATAGCAGCGGATTTACTCTTTCTAATGGTATTTACATAATGATGTGGTATAACTATCTGCATTCCTTTTGTGAAGTTCTATAAATGAAATATAACATCTTTTATATTTGAATTCAAGGAACAAAGAGAAGCATTATTTCTACTCCTTTTAAACTCTGAAAATGAAGATAAAAAGCTATTAGACAAAGTATTAACCAATTGCCACAATTCATAATTGAAAAATGAAGATGAAGAGGAGGGAGATGAGATTGTCTTCCCAGCTAGAGTGTTCTGGGCTGCTTTCTATTTTGCAATATTGATTCTCAATCACAAATAATTACACCAAATATTTAAATGCCGCTTGCTACTAAACTAATTGGCAAAATTTTAACATTTCTTTTAGACAGTAACAATTGAAAAACTAAGCGTTGGTTTACATACCAAATGAAATAAGTCATATAGCAAGCAAGATGGCACAACAGAAAATACTTTTTGCCATTGTGACTTCTACCAATTTACAAAAGATCATTAAAACTGAAAAATGCAGATCCACTTCTGATTTATGTCTTCTTTGAAAATAGTCCTTGATAATAGTTGAGCCATAGGATGGTTTGGGTTGGAAGGGACCCTAAAAGCATCTAATTGCACCCCCCTGCCATGTGCAGGGATACCTTCCACTGGATCAGGTTACTCAGAGGCCCATCCAGCCTGGCCTTGAATTCTTCCAGAGATGGGACAACTACAACCTCTCTGCGTAAGCTGTTCCAGTGCCTCACCAGCCTCATAGTGAAGAATTTACTCCTAATATCTAATCTAAACCTATCTTCTTTGTGATGCATGACCTTCATTTTTTTTTCTGAGAAATTTAAGTATGGATATGTAAACCCTTGGTAAATGATAAAATTGCAGATAACAAATACAGGACTAAAGGAGCAAATAGGGAGTGAGGTTGTTCAGAATAGATCAGAAGGATGAGGGAATTAAAGACTGTTAGGCTCTTCGCAGTATGAAAGATGCTATTGAAAAGTACCAAGCAATGTAGTGATTCTTATTCTCAGCTATAATAGTGGGTTACACCTATGCCAAAACATTTCACACTCAAATTAAGTCAGATTCATTAAATGGAAGAAATCGACCTTGTAAATTTGTGATAGTCAGAAGATACTTATGACAGAAGGTTTGTGACACTCGCTGCACAAATTAATAGTCTGATTTTATAGAAGTCAAACTACAGAGCATCATGACCACAATAATCCTTAAATTTAAAATGAAAACTAGTCTAGTCTCAAGAATTGAAAACATCTAAAAGTTGTTATCTGATACTAATTCAGGGAGTTATGAGAAATTGGTTTGCTGTTTTGCTTTCTAACTATACATAGAAATGCAAGAAAAACATTAGGATATGAGTTAAGTTGTATACTTGAAGGCGGGACAGTTTCTGTCAAATAGAATTTATTAAGATACAACATCCAACTCTCCATGTTAGAACAAAGCAAGTTTCTTTAAAATGACGAACAGCTTACTTGTCACTGCCAAAAAGAGCATTGCACTTTTCAAAAACTGATGTTGAAGTATAATTTTCTAATCCAAGATATAATTTTATCCAAGTGACCTGTAGAGTGGATTAAAAGTGCCATATGTGTGTCCTAATTATCTGTTAGTATTAATTGCACATCACATTTCAGTATTACTATAATGATATATGTTAAAAGTTTAGAAGTTATTAATAAATCAATTGCCTTCCCCCTTGCTCTTTAAAGAATAAATATCATCTATTTACAAGCATCTTGGAACAGGAGTACAATGTATTGTTTTACAACTTTGCTTTTGAGAAGATGCTTTATTGAATTAAGAACAAGGTCTATATGAATTCCTGTTTTTAAGAAATTCTCTGCTGTTCTCTGATACCACAATTCCCAGTATGTACAGATTATTTCACTAAGACAAAGCAATGAAGGAGTTCCTGGAGTGGGGAAATTTAGATGCAGGCAAAAGGGTGGCTGCTGGAACCTTAGCAGTACAGGCATCATGGACATGAGTGTTACCATGATTTGCAGCAGGCTCTGCTCTCTCACACACTGTCCATTCCCAGGGTAGAAAAGGACAGTTAATCATTCCTGGGGACTGTCCTTATCATATACACAACATTTTCATCCATCACTGATATAAGCCCAACAGAGGCCTCAGGTTTCTTTACATGTAGATTGAGTGTCCAGGGGACACCTGAGCAGCTGCTTTCTGTGGACCAGCAATGAGAAATGACATTTGAAATTGAAAATGTTAGGGTGGCTCCAGTGCATAAGCCTACAGCTCAAGTTGGTGGTCTGCTGCAGATGGACACGAGTATCCCTGTCAGCCTGACCTGCCCTGTACAACTTTGAATGTGGTAAGATAAGAGTAATGGGCTTCTTCGGTCCTGGGTCAGAAACAGCCTCCACAAAATGCCCAGACAATCCAAAGCCTTCTTCAGATCTCAGGAACCTCAGGTTAATCCTTTTCCTCCCTTACCCATAGATCTGATGAGTTTCATGGCGGAGGCCTCTCAGGGCACTAGGCTGGGTA
The DNA here is from genome assembly GCA_013397175.1 of Platysteira castanea. NCBI lineage: Eukaryota > Metazoa > Chordata > Aves > Passeriformes > Platysteira > Platysteira castanea. Next base: position 316,008 of record VYXC01007083.1, on the reverse strand, counting down.
CAGCTTTTGCATCTCATTTTGGTTATGTTTGCTTGACAAAGGGAGGAAATATGAGCAGTGCTTTGGGCCAGTGGTCACCCTCTGGGAGCAGGAAGAACAGCTTCAGAAAACCATGGTTTTCGTGGGGAAAAGTCCCCAGTGCCACCTGTCCCCTCCCACTTCCACTTCAAGTCCAGAGTTAAGACTATACTCACTAGCAAAATATTCTTTCTAGGCATGCAGAAGGTTTCATTCTAACATGTATCTTGATTCTTATGAATTGGACATTCAAAATCCATTTCACGATTTTTCATGTCTAAAATACCAAATCATTCATGTCGGAGACTTAGAAAATGCACATGAACATCTCTTTTACAACTTGTCAAAAATCAGACAACAGGACTTTTTATGTTTTCAGATATCTCCGTAGCTGTAAAGATATATTTATTTTTATTGGAAACTAGTATTTGAGTGTTTTAAAGAAAATAGACTCATAAGCATTTTTATGATTTTTCTTCTGTGGATGTATCATCACCCAAAATAACAGAATAATATCATGCTTGAACACAATCTTTCTACATTTTTTCCCAGAAGACCATTAGAATGAATTTGTTTTCCACATCTCCTTACAGAAAGTTGCCCTAAAATTTTGCTTTAAAACAGAAAACAAATTTTGTTAATACCCATTTCTAAACACTGTCAGTTTTATAACTAAGATATGATTATGTAGCTGAGCCACTTACTCCTAGTGTGGTTTTTTTGTATATATCATTTTTTCTGGACATGATTTTTTTTTAAATCAGATATTCTATACAGTATCTATTGACAGTGATCATAATGTTAGAATCAGTCACCTCTCTCTTCCACACAAGTGTGAAGGCTTCTTAGATGTAGAAGACAAGAGAATTGCTTTCCCAGAGGAGAGGGGCCAGAGCTCTGCACAGCTGAGGACGGGAGTCTGCAGGGAAAGGGCAAGCCCTGCTGCCCCTCTCTAGCCTCCTCCACAGCTTCCAAGCCAAGTTCACGGACTAAAATGACTGTACCCTGTATATGCTCATAAACTGGCCAGGAATCACATGCAGACAAATATGGTCTGAATTATTTCAAGAACAGCTTTAGCTTCATTAACAACCAGTCCCCACTGGCTTGAGATGCGCTGTACCTTGCCCTAGGTTTTGCCTTTTGTATTTTGAGGGTCTTGTATCTCCCCATCCATGAGCTGCTTTCCAGGTGCAGCTCCATAACCCTCCACCCAAACTGCCAGAGGAGTTTTTTCCCTGCTGTTCTCATGCAATTGCTCTTGTGTTGTTACTCCCGTGGTCATGCACCTGCACACCCCAATAGTGCTGCTGTAATAGATCTCCTAGTCAGTGTCGGTAGCGTGCAGAACCTGGTCTTGATTCAAGCATGCTCCAGTCAGCAGTCACAGCATCTCTGTCCTCTCTCTCCCCTTACCTTCTCACCCATTTCTTGTTTTTAATTCTCCTTCAACAAAAATTCCCTGTTAGAAATCTTCATATATGTCAACTTGCCTCAAGCCACTTTGCTTAACCACCAGTCAGCATCATGTGTCTAAACAACATTAAACTGAAATTTGCTAACTTGCCATATCTTAATGAAATCAAGAAATTTGAGTACAGACATGGTGAATTGCTTCAAATGTTTTGTGGTATTCCAAATGATAACAGTCAACAATTTATCACATCAACACTTGAATTAAAGCTAGAATATTTATTGTAATTTTTAAATTTTTGAAGGGATAGATTATGCCACATGATACAAATGGACATCAAATCATGTTACTGGGCATTTCAAGAATAACTCTGTGCATATCATACCTCAAATAATATTTTATAATTTATATACATGATATACATATATATATATTTACCCTGCAAGTACTAATATCTTACTTACACATACAGAAAGTTCAAAAAGTATTGAGGAGCTTTTATACTTTGCTATTTCAGAACAGAAATAAATTTAAGATACTACTTTAAACATAGAATAAAACAAGCTTTCAGTTAATGGTATAACTAAGTGAAAGATCTTGTAATGTTAATTTGTGCAATTAGTGTGCAGAGGAGGTAAATAAACTTACTGGACTGTGTCTTTTTAAGATATTTTTGAGCTTGACATGTTCTGATATACATTTTTTGATACTTGGAAAGAGGAATTAATGCCACCTTCATGTCACTAGCTCTTAAGTTAGTAAATGTTGTTTAATTTGATAGAGAGAGTTTCAAGTATATTGCATGTTGTGTGAGTTATACCATTTATTTAAATACCGGAATGAAAACAAAATTCAGTCCACATCTCACCTTATTCCTGCCAAAGTTATGAGCTGTAAACATATACATACATCATATGGTAGATGCCATAAAGAATAAACATTTAGCTGGCAAGTTTTCACCTAGCAATCAGCATTTCAACCACCAGTCACTTTAGCTTTCATGAAAGCCTATGCTCACCATGCTCAGTTGATTCAAACACATCATATAGACTAATGATCATATTTAGGAAAGAGAAAATCTGCTCCTTTGGGTATTCATTAAGAGCTAATAAATACGTTTGTACTATCAAACCAAATGCTTACCTGTAAAGGTAAGTGAAAAAAACTCTATGTTTTTATAAAAATGCAAATGATTTTGAAATTTCTTATAATTTTACTTATAGTAATAATATAACATGAATAACAATGTGTATATTATTAATTAATAATTATAGTATTATAATTTGATAATATATCAAATTTTACAATTCCTTTGAAACAGCATATAAAAGGCATTTCTAGAAAGAAGAAAGCAGTAGTCCTGTTGTATAACAACAGGAGGTACATTTTTAAATAATATCTACATCACACTAGGATTGTTTCTGCAATGTAACTAAATAATAAAGAATGATAATGCTTAGTAGACTAATTTATATTTTGATGCCTATTATAGATGACTCTATTAAAATAAGTCATCTGTTCCAATATTTTTTCATCAGAAGTTGCTTTAAGTCACTTTGTCATTTACTTAATCAATTCTCATTTATATTCCCAGTACCATCATTTTATTCACAGCATTGTAAATCCTAGAAATAAGTTTCTTTCTTTTCTTTTTTAAAGCATGCTAGTAATCAGGGTTTTTTTTCTCCAAAACTCATTTTCTAGCAGAATTTGATCATTTTTTTCATACATAATTTACAATATGCTTCATTTCAACTCCAAAAGCAGTATGTCAGTTATACAGAAAAAAACACAACCGAAAAGCAAGGTCCTTTTATAACTGTGGTCATTGTTTTGTTGAGAATGACACTGGTTACATAATAAAAATGATTACTTTCCGCCTTAAAATCATCTCTAGGATTTCAGTAGTGTGTTTCACAATGGAATTGTTATTCTGTGAACAGCTCACTGACATACATCAGAAAAGGAAAGAACTGAACAAGTTGACATCCTAGTTTAATATTGCATGTTGGTGCACTGAAGCCACACAAAGCTCACAAGAATACAGACACAATACCTGCGGAAAGGTCAATTAAGAATCAAAGCAGTGTTTTGGAAGAAAGTAAGGATGTTTGCAGTAGTGTCAGAGGGAGTTAACTCCTTTAAAGATGAAACACTCCTATATCATCTCTGCAGCTGACTTTGTTTCTTAGAGTGAGTAATACCTGATGTCAAAAGTTCAAAAGTCAGGAAATCCATTGAATTTTGTTAGCCTAATTGTATGTCGGAAGATTTCTTGAAGGAATATCTTTTTATGTTTCAGTACATCTATGTGTACATGTCTGAAGATCAAATTGATACTTCATTCCAAATACCAGATATTCCATGACTCCTCAGTAGAACTTCTCCTGTTGTTACCAGTTTAGATGAAATGACAGTTAAGCACAATTTTGCCAAATACAGCTCACCATTCCATCAATTTGGGGTTTCTTTTCATTATAAGTGGGCACAGTATTTCTTTGCAACTTCAACCCGATTACAAGTACAAGATTGAGAGAACTGGCTGTCATTTTGGTTATTGTCTGCTGTAGGGTTCCCTTCTTTACATAGTTACAGGCAGATATAGACAAAATTTAGTCATTCCAATAATTTAATATAGCACAAAAGATCATAAATGGTTAAAAATTCCTTAATTCTTAATGATGGGTACTGATGCACATTGATATTTTCAGTTTCCTCCTACTGAATACCATACTGCTTACTGCAAAAAATATTTCAGGATTTTTTGAACTGAAAAGGGTTGGGCGAATTAATGATCTGAAGACATTGAATAAAAGTAATTCTGTTCCTTTAGATATGGTTAGTTTTTGATTGCTTGTGATACTAAAGAGATAAAGATGAGATATTTTTACTAGGCCTTCAGCTTTAGGGGTCTAGAAAAAAATCAGCTGTGCTCTTGTTACTATTTACTGATAACGTACAGTTCAACAGTTCCTGTGCATCGTATCGTCAGTCAGGAGACAAAATTTTTAGACAGCAATGGCACTGAATAGGGATGCAGTATGCTGTTGCATCTGTTTTGTCTCTACTGGGGTAGTAAAGCACATTCTTCTGGACAGATAATAATTGATTTTAAATTAGTGGAAGCAGCTGGTAAAATTTCAGGTATTTTGATGCTACTCTTATTGTAAATACAAAATTGTCACTTCATTAATTAATTAGGCATTAAAAAAATAACAAGAGAAAGCTGAATAAATACATTTCTTTTTTGTCACCTTATAAATAAAGATGAAAGTCTTTGAAAAGCAGATCCCAGCAAAGGTGCTAACCTCATGCTGGATTATTTAGTAGTGTTCATATGCAACTTTGAGTAGCCAAACACTTTTCCAGAAGTAATCAGAAATAGCAATTAACCAGCCTTGAGAGAAATCTCTTATAAGAGGAGGCATGCTAAAAATACCAAAAGCCATTGTCATTTGTGGTAATATTCGTCATATATGAGTGGAAAAAAAAGGTGTAAAGTGCAAGTCATTACCAAAATCCTAATACAGGAACAGAAAAATAAACAGAAAATGTCACAAATTAAGAGAAAAAACCTGTCTTTGCAACCCCGGTTAAGAAGTTTGTGGTAGGGATATTATTGCACACTACATTATAACAGCTTTATGAAGTGGCAAAGCCTGCAGATAATCACAGTAATGTGCAACCTGCTCTATAGTTTTAACTTTTTCCAGTGTGATGCTTGTTTGCTAATGTGTTCATGGCTTACAACATTTCTACTGTAAACAATAGCTCTGATGTAGTCACCTCTTTGCACCCTGATTCAGATTATTTTCTTCTGATGCCTTTTTATATGTCTTGCCTAAAAATAAACCTGGTTTTTCTGCTATGAATGAAGCTAATTTCCATTCAAACACTTTTATTTTTCCTTCTCTGATCTATTTCAAATCTCTTGTGTTGACTGAGCTTTTCACTTTCCTTTCTTTCTTAAAACCCTTCTGTGTTTTAGGGTTGCTTTCACATTAACCTTTGGAATAAAGCACTCTTTATTCTCCATTTGCCTTCATCCAAATCCCTCAATAGTTAACAATTCCTATCTAAAACAAACTGAATAATAGAGTGCAAACTCACTGATCACTCCAGTTCCCTCCTGCTATGAAGCAGTGACTACTGCTTCTTAATCCATTATGCATTTCGTATACTGTTTGGTTTTCAAACTATGAAAAGTGTCATCCTGAGCAAAATAAAAAAGTCTCCAGTAGTGTGGACAATCATAAAAAAAATGAAGGTTAGCATAAATTAAATGGTAAAATTCACTCAAAGTAACTGTTACTGTGTGTCGTGATCTAGAGATGCTACTCCCCAATTTAGTTCTCCCACTTAGACTTTCCAAACCACACTGCTGCTCACTTGCTCCCTCTTCCACCTCTTCTGCCCCTTTCCCCCACCAGGAGGGTGACCAGAGAGGAGAACTGGTGGCACAAAAGACAAAGATCACAGACTGAGATAAGAACAATTTACTGGAAACATCAATGAGATAAGAAAATGAACAGTAACAACAACGATATTGATAACAAAGAAAAGAGAGAATGTTTCACATGAAAAAATGCTCACACAGAGCCCAAGATAATGAACAATAGTCAACAGGTTTCTCACTCTGCCATGGTTTTATTCCACCAGAAAGGGACACCTCTCCTTCCCATAAAAGAGACAGAGTTCCTTTTCCCTGCTTCTGGCAGTGACATAATGTGGTATCAAATAACACAATGTCTTCCCACGCCCCCTCCTGCTGATCTGGGCCAGAACCAGGACACTGTTGTAGTTACTAGGGGTTTTGAATATCTAGCTTGCAGCAGTGTTGTACCCTCAAAAAATATAAAATCATTTCATACTGAGTTAACAGTTTTCCTACCACATTTAAAGAATGATTTCTAAGTGTTTTTCCAATGCATTTATTGAAAGAACTCTTTTGTTGAAAACAAGATTGCCGTGTCTCTCATTCTCTGTGTGTATACTCCTCATGCAACAAGACTCTTATAAGGGAATTTGTGTTCCTCATCCTCAAATAAATAAAATAATAAAAACTGACCTAAATTTTCACCAATTTAAGTATTCATGATGTTGTAAATTATTTAAGGGTTCAAATGTATGCTATGTGATTCTCATTCAAATAATTTAAGGAACTGTTGAAAATCCCCAGCATGTCGTTCAAATGAGGATGTTAGTGTAGATAATCTCTCAAAATAAGGATTCTCTTTCAAACTATTTCCCTTCTGACTATACGCCAACAGACCAAAATGAACTTATCTGCTCAGAGACAACCCCTTTTAGTTCATCAGGGGCTGAGACACTGATACAGAGAAACTTGGCATAAAGGTAAACAACATTCAGTGTTTTGCTGAGTTGGTGCACACAGAGAAATATTCCAATTAGAAACCTTTCTGCTTCCATTTCTTTCCCCAGCCAATTTATGGAAGTTTAATCTTTAGTAAAGTCCATATTAGGTCAATACACAGGAGTCAATGAGTCGTTTTAATACTGTATTTGCAATCTCTCCTTGGAGATATTACCTCATTCTGAATTGTAGAGTTCAAATCTTGGTTTTTGTTTATTCAGTCACTGTGAACAACTTTGCATTCATTATGATCAAAAAATCTCTTCTTGATCTACTTGTCTCTGTTCTAATATTACCAGAATATTTTGTACCCTCCTGCTGCTTGCTCCTCTGGTAGCTCATCTACCATTATAAGTCTACCTAGATAACCCACAATCATAGTTAACTTAATCTGATATAAAGCAGTAACAGTCAGACAACACATATGGGTTTTTTTCAGAATCTTCTCAATTTTGTTGGTCAAAAAACCCAGCAGGAAGTTGCAACCAGCATGAAGTATAATTGCTTGAAGAGTAACAGATGATGCCTCATCACAGTACAGGAAGCTCTGTGGTAAATCATCTGGAAATATGTCATGCAACCCAGCAGGAAAACCACTGAACTAAAACTTTTTAGTCTGCCAAAGGCTGTTGCATAAACAAATGGACACAAAGATGGATTCAGTTATGGTGATCACAGGAACTCACTTTCATCAAATGTGAAACAGCATGTTAAAGGTGAAAGTCAATTACTTGTTTTTATTACTAAACAAGGGGAGTACAGAGAAAAGGTTTATATACAACCTGTCTTCTTCCTGCATGGATCATAGCAAGGATGGAGAGGTGGTGGGGTAAGGGAGTGTGTTAGGGAGTGATTTAATTGTCTAGAGCTTAATGATGGTGATGACAGGGTTGAGTATTTATGGGTAAGAATTAGGGGGAAAACCAAGGAAGTGGGAGTCTGTTATAGATCACCCAACCAAAATAAAGAAGTAAACCAAATGTTCTATAAACATCTGGGAGAAATCTTGTGGGAGGCTTAATTTACAAGGTATTTGCTGTAAATACAACACATCAGAGATGATACTGCCTAGGAGGCTCCCAGAGTGTGTGGGAAATAACCTCCTGATGCAGCTGCTGAACAAGCCAGCCAGGGGAGGTCGTCCACTGGACCTGTTTTTGTGAACGGAGAAGGACTTGTGGACAATGTGGGAGTCAGAGACAATCTTGGGCACAATGACTGCTAAATGCTAAAAACTTTTGATTCTCAGAGGAGTAAGGAGAAGGGTCAGTAGAACTGCTACCCTGGACTTCTGGAGGGCAGACTTTGGCCAGTTTAGAAGACTGGTTGGCAGAGTCCCTTGGAAGGCAGTCCTAAGAGCAGAGGAGTCCAGGAAGCCTGGACATTCCTCAGGAAGGAAGTCTTGAAGATGTTGGAGCTGGGTGTCTGCATGTGCTGAAAGACAAGTCAATGTGGAGGAAGATCAGCCAGGCTATACAAAGGACTGTGACTGGAGATGAGGTAAAAAGGAGGGTTTATGGCCATTAGAAGAAGGGCCTGGCAACTCAGGAAGACTGAAACTGTGTAATGAGGTTATGCAGGGAGAAAGAAGCGTCAAAGCCCAATTATAACGTAATCTAGTGTCACAGAAGACATTAAAAATTATTATATAAATACAGCACCAGCAAAAGAAGGGATAAAGAGAATCTTCATCTTTTATTGAATGTGGAGGGAAAACACAGCAACAAAGGATAAAGAAAAAGGCTGGGGTGCTTAATGCTTTCTTTGTCTCAGTCTTTAACAGCAGGACCCATTTTCCCCCGGGTATCCAGGCCCTGAGCTAGAAGACAGGGACAGGGAATGGAGTGAAGCCCCCACAATCCAAAGGGATATGGTCAGTGACTATGGTCTAAGTGACACCACTTAGACACACACAGGTCTATAGGGCCAGATGGGATCCACTCAAGGGTACTGAGAAGGACTCACCAAGACACTTTCTGTCATTCACCAACAGTCCTGTCAAACTGAGGACGTCCCAGATGACTGGAGGTTAGCAAACATGATGCCTATCTGCAAGAAAGGCCAGAAGGAGGATCTGGGGAACTACAGCCCTGTCAGCCTGACCTTGGTGCAGGGAAATGTCATGGAGCAGATTATCTTGAGTGCCATCACACGGCATGTACAGGACAACGAGGGGATCAGGGCCAGCCAGTGTGGGTTTAGGAAAGGCAGGTCCTGCTTGACCAATGTGATCTTCTATGGCAAGGCAGCCCACTTAGCGGGTAAGGGAAAGGCTGTGAATGTTGTCTCCCTAGACTTTATTAAAGCCTTTGACACCATTTCCCAGACCATTCGCTTGGAGAAACTGCCTGCTCAGGCTTGGCTAGGTACAGCTTGTCAGGTAAAAACTGGCTGGATGGCTGGGCCCAGAGAGTGGTGATGAATGGAGCTAAATCCATTTGGCAGCTGGTTATGAGTGGTGTTTCCAAGGGCTAAGTTTTGAGGCCAGTCCTGTTTAATATCTTAATCAATTACCTGGAAAAGGGCATCCAGTGCACCCTCAGCCAGTGACAACAAGATGGGCACGAGTGTTGATCTGCTGGAAGGTATAAAACCTCTGCAGAAGGATCTGGACAGGATGATAGGTTTAGGCCGGTTGGATGAGGTTCCATAAGGCAGAGTGCTGACTCCTGCACTTGGGTCACAATAACCCCCTGCAGCACTACAGGCTGGGGTAAGAGAGTCTGGAAAGCTGCCTGGTAGAAAAGGACCTAGAAGTGATGGTCAACAGCACTGAACATGATCCAGCATGTGCCCAGGTGGCCAAGAGGACCAGTGGCATCCTGGCCTGTATCAGAAATAGTGTGGCCAGCAGGACCAGAGCAGTGATTGTCGCCCTCTATTCAGCACTGGTGAGGCCATACCTCAAATCATGTGTCCAGTTCTGGGCCCCTGAGTTCAGGAAGGACATTGAGGTGCTGGAGTGTGTCGAGAGAAGGGCAACAGAGCTGGTGAAGGGTCTGGAACACAAGTCCCATGAGGAGTGGGTGAGGAAGCTGGGGGTTTTTAGTCTGAAGGGGAGGTCTTATTGCACTCTACAACTACCTAAAAAGATATTGTAACGAGGTGAAGGTTGATCTCCCAGGTAACAAGAGATAAGACAAGAGGGAATGGCTTCAAGTTGCACCAAAGGAGGTTTAATTTGGATATTAGGAAAAATTTCTTCACTGAAAGAGTTGTCAAGTATTGGAATAAGCTACTTAGGGAAGTGGTGGAGTCACAATCTGTGGAGGTATTTAAAAGATGTCTAGATGTGGCACTAAGGGACATGGTTTAGTAGTGGGTTAATGGTTGATCTTAGAATTTATTTCCATCATAAGTGAGTCTGTTATTCTGTGGCAAGCCAGAGCACTGCACTGGTCAGCCTGTACACAGAGCACTGTAGTAGACTTTGATGAGTGATTCCATTCTTCATGAGTCCTAAGAAAATACTTTTGCAACTACACTATTCCTAACATACAAAATGTTCTGAATAAAATAAAAAGAAGTAAAAAGAACAGTCTATAGAAGGACAAATTTGAGCCATTCAATCTCTGCACCGCTTAGTGGCCAGGCCACTGTGAAAAACACAGACTTGTCTTCAGCTATTGTGCGCTCCTTCTTTAACTTTGTTAATGATGGTCTAGAGAAGCTATCCATTTGAGTCATATACATCTTCAGTCTGACTGAGTCTTCTTCTCAGGGGAAAGGAGTGAAGCTGTCTTGAAGAGACAGAAAAGAAAAAGATCTCACAGGTGATGTCAGAGTCATGGTTTCTAAGGGACCAGCCAGAAAATGTGGCGTAAAATAATTTTATCAATATCTTATCATAGTGGTGGCCCATCAAGATCTTGTAAGATTTTCTTCTTCCGCAGAGTTACTTTTCACTCCCATTTTCAAACAGCTGCAATTGGGACTATATAAAGGCTGGTTCAATTTGTTTCCTATTGTCATGGAAGCACACAGAATTTCAAAATCCTCAGGATGGAGTTTACAGATACTGTGTACTCACGGAGTTATGACAGATCCATGTGTATCGCCTTACAGGGAGGACTTTCAATTGAAGTATGTTAAATAGGAATGAAGATGTTGCACAAAAGTGCAATTTTTCCCGGATGTACAATTATAACCCTGGTAAGAATCAACTTGTCCTCCAAAGACCATGTAATAGAAATTAAGATCTTCATTTTTGTGTGAACTTTCTCCAAATCCTAGATTATGAAGATAAACAGTTACGAAGATAATGAATTATTATCTCATCTGTTTAATTTTATAAATAGTAAGTTACCATGATGTCTTTTTAATGCCAGTAGTAGCTCCTAGATTTCAGGTGCCAGTGACTGCTATAACTGAAGCTGAGTGAAGCTGACCCTCTAATCTTTAGTAAGAACTAAAAAGTAGCAGTATCAAGCTCTAATGTTAGATATCCTCTTTCAGATAAGAGTTGGAGCTAGCCAAATGTATAAGACAGTAGTTTTTTCAAGAAGTTTCTGAAGAAGAGATGAATCACTGATATCTTCACGATGAACTAAAAATTTCCTACATCACAGCATGTCATTGGAGGACCAAAAAGGACCACCACAGACAGGTGTTTCTTTTGAAGTCTTACTTTTAGTAAATTTTGCCTTATTTTGTATCAATTTCAATAGTAAAATTAGATATTAATGAGAATTATTTAGGCCATTTCTAAAAGAATTTTAAATAATTTTTCTATTTAGATATCAGATCTAAATGAACTGCATAGATTTACTTTATCTTGAATTTCAAAATATCTCTTTTAATAAAATTAGTTTCTCAGGGAAGAATGAAGCATTAATTTATCAACAAGAAGAAAAGGGGAGGAGATAGGAAGAGAGGAGAAGGGAGGGAAGGAAAGGAGAAGACAGGACAGGAGTGAAAGGTACAGATAAGAATTTTTGGTTCTAGCCAAGTATGGTTTATACTGATGTGGAAGAAGAACTGGCAGTCAGTAGCTGTTTCCTTTCCAAAGTTCACTTAGTTTTGGGCACCAAGAAGTAGAACAGTGAATATAAATGCCAAATTTTATATGTAATTCATATATCTACATGATTATATGCACATGGATAACTAGGATTATTTATCTAGACACTATAATATAAGAAATACTAAACCACTATTATATTTCCGGTAAAAATTTGTCTAGTAAGGCTAAAAATGCAACTACATGGACAACCACGGTTTCATTTTCAGAAGGTCCATTGCTTTCTATGCCAACAAACATAATTTTTGTGAAGGTATGGGTCCTACACATTCAGAAGTTTACACTCCTATGGACATTTAAAAATGGGCGAAACAGAGTTCATCCATACACAGAAATGGACAAATCTCTCTGCTGAAATGTAGCAGATCATTGTTCAGTGTTCACTCTCCTTGTTTGTGGTATTTCTCACTCAAAATGAATTTACATTATATAGTCAGGAGCAGATATTCTATTCAGGACATATTGGGCCTCCCAATACCTGTCCAGAAATCAGTCTTGTCAGAAGGAAGAGAAATTAACAAAGCATGTAGTAGTGACAGCAGTGGAAAATTTGTGAGTTGCTAGTCTTCCTGAAATTATATTTCACTCAAATGGTTTGAAATTTTTAGTATTTATTCACTATATTGCAAAAATGCAAAACTATTATCTGCCATATTTCTGCATGACACACTTCTTTTGATATTCCAGTCTGTTCTAGAGTGTGTGTTAGATTTCTCAAAGCCAGTTTTATAATGCAACTAGCCATAATGGCAAACGTAATAAAAAAATGGAGTGAGAAACCCCAGCAGCACCTGACTAAAAGAAAGAGCAAAATAGGGCTAGAACAATTAACAATTATTTCCCTGAGTGGAAAAAGGTACAACAACGGGCAAGGACTTATTTTCATTCAACAGTTAAAAAATATAACTAAAATGCAGTGGTACTGCAAAACCAGTAAGATAAATACATTTGTATGTCACTTGCAGGCTTTTTACTCACTATGATGTTATTTAAATTCAGAAGTCTGTCTAAGATATTATTTTCACTTATGATGAACTTCAATCTTTCAAGAATCAATAGAACTGTTTAGCAAACACTTATTCCACAGTATCCCACTGCTTTCAGTGGGACTTGGATCAAGCTGAAAGCAAAGTACTACATAATGTGAACATCAGAACCTGGAGTGGGTAATGATTTCCTTGGGATATTAAAATATTATTTTTGTTATATTTTAATTTGTAGATTAATTAAATAAAAAGAGAGACATTGTATGAGTTAAAACACTTTCAGTCATTAAAAAAGATGAAAACTGAGTTCATTCTAACTGCGTTCTAAGATTACTCTATCATTTATGTCAAAGGAAATTTGTTTTAATACCGTAAAATTGGTATATATTATTCAGGAGCAGACTTTCAAATTTTACACACAGACAGGAAAGGAATTAAACAACACTTTTCATACTTGCAAGGTATTTTTTGATCCTCAATGCATTACTGAAAGAAAAGTGCACAATTCAGAATGGTTCAGTAAATGTTGTTTTGAGGCTGCACCAGAGACTAATACCTTCACCTGTCATAGCCTTTCAATATATCCTTAGAGATTAAGGCAAATATCTCAAATACCAAGGTCAACAGCAAACCATGGTAATGAATATAGCCCTCTAAGTAAATAATTTCTCATTTAAAATGCTAACATTGCTCTTCACTATAATTTCACTGCCGCTTGTAAAACAGGTCATGAGGCAATTCAATCTTTTGAATTAGAATGCAATAATATATCTAAAGTTGGACATATTTTTTCCTTCTTCCCCTACTGAGGAAAATCAAACTTTTCCATCTTAAGAGACCGCACAAGATCTCCTGGGTATTTGCTGTTGCCATGTCAACTCCTTTGCTCTTAGTTATTGCTATGTCCTTACATTCTTGTGCTGGAATTCAGATGGAGGCATATAAAGACAGTCTTTTCATGGCCTGTATTATCAGCAAAGAGAGGGCAGAGAGCTTGAGGTTTTGTATAAATATGTATGATAGCAATAATTAAAGGGGAAGACAGACTATAAATTCCTTTCATTTATATTTTGTATTCAGTTCTTTCCCTCCTCTTCATTTCTTAACTGTCTTTTGGAGGCAAATGTTTGTTTATTTCCTATAAGGCAAACACCTAGGAAAGAAGGCACTTTGTACTGGTTTAGCTGTGCTATAGGTAGTTTTCTTCATGGTAGCTTTTATGGGGAAATATTTTGGATGTTTGATGAAAACAGCATTGAAATCACAGAGATGTTTTAGTCACTGCTGAGAAGTGATAATGCAGAGTAAAGGCTTTTGCTACTCCTTACCCCACTCCATCAATGAGGGGTCTGGGGGTGCACAAGGAGCTGGGAGGGGACACTGTTGGGACAGCTGACACCAACTGACCATATTCCATACCATATGATATCATGCTTGGTAATAAAAGATAGGAGTGGAATTTTGATGGGGCTGACATTGTTTGGAACTTTTTGGATCTCAGACAGCTGATTATAAGTATCAGTTAGATGACGGCAAGTAACAGTTTGGGGGATTTTTTTGCATCACCCTTCCCTTCCCTTCCCTTCCCTTCCCTTCCCTTCCCTTCCCTTCCC
>VYXC01007083.1:263361-300341 GCA_013397175.1 Platysteira castanea | reverse complement strand
CCTTCCCAAACCTTCCCAAACCTTCCCAAACCTTCCCAAACCTTCCCAAACCTTCCCTTCCCAAACCTTCCCAAACCTTCCCAAACCTTCCCAAACCTTCCCAAACCTTCCCAAACCTTCCCTTCCCAAACCTTCCCTTCCCAAACCTTCCCAAACCTTCCCAAACCTTCCCTTCCTTTCTCTCTTCCTCTTCTCTTCTCTTTTTGATTCCTTTGTTCATGTATATCATGTCCTGTCCCTGCCCTCCCCCTCTTTTATCTTTTTTCCATTTTTTTCTGTTCTTAACTGTCTTATATCAACTCACAAACTTTCTCAGCACTGCTCATTCTATAGGGTGATTCAGGCCTTATGCTCTTTGTTCCAGTATTGTTCCTTGGCCAAATATGTAACATGATTGTTAAGAAAAAAACTCAGAACACAAAAAACACAATAACCTACAGCTGGACCATGTAATCTGGTTTCTGTACACCTAATGTCAAGTCTGATAACAACTGCTAGCAAGCATCTGTTCTTATTTGTCTTTATTCCACAAAAGTTTCTGGGAGGCATAAAAGAAAAGGTTTCATGCATAATTTAATACATATTTGTAAATTGCTCTTAATATGCATTAATATTATGCATATTATGCATATTCTTACATTTTAGGTTCAAAGCAGCAGCCTAAGTTGCCAAGCTTAAACTTTATTTTTGCTCTCACAATTAGTTCAAGACTTTGGCTATTTAGTTTCTGAAGATGCAATTCTGGTGTACAATGCTTTCTTAGTATCCCAGGGGAAAGGTATAAAATAAAGGGTAAAAATATGAAGAAAATTTGACCACTTATTTCCTGAGTCTTTTAACAACTCTCTGGATGAGAACAGTACAACAAAGAGCCAGGCTCGGTGGTGCTGATAACTTCTTAGTCTTGCATCAAAGATGAAACACAGAGGTTTAGTTGTGCAGGCTGGGATGTGATGGCATTATGCTTAAAAATACTGCCTAACTCTACCACATTTCTTCTTATCAGTATATGCCACAACATTTTCTAAAGATTCTCAGTGTCATTATTCCCACTTCAGAGGCAGAGGGACAGACAAGTGAAAAGACCACGGCTAAGATTAAATGGCAGGCAAGTAATAAAACTAGAAACAAAATTATCAAGTCCACAACCAGTGCTCTTCTGATTAGGAAATATCGTGAATTTACTAAGGCTTACAAATATTACAAACCTCTTCATTCACTGAAAAAATTTCAACAGAAGAATAAAGGTAGGACAAAGGAAAAATAAGCAACAAACTCTTTTTTATATCATCACTTTTTTAATGAGTAGGAACAGTGTGGAAATAGAATTCTAAAGAAGGCAAGAGAAAACCAATTTAATAAAAAAATCAAACTTTGGTGACAAACTATGGGTCTGTTTAATTAATCTATCTTTCAAATCACCTTCTCTCCAGGATATCTAAATCCAATCCACAATAATCAATTCCAGAGTGAACACCTCATATTTCACACCATTAAAATGTAGCACAATAACAGGTTTCTTATCTTTTGTAGAAATAGAGCTGTAATATTCATCAATATGCATCTCCAAGGGCAAAGAGTTTTCATGTTGGCTTAAGCAACAAGTTTTTCATAGCATTATTGAGACAAAAATGAAAAAGAACATTTTATAGTCATTGTGGGATATGGTATTAAAACATGAATATCTATATAAAGTGTTCCATTAGTTCTCTAGATTTATATTTTCCTACTTAA
Source organism: Platysteira castanea (assembly GCA_013397175.1). Classification (NCBI taxonomy): domain Eukaryota; kingdom Metazoa; phylum Chordata; class Aves; order Passeriformes; genus Platysteira; species Platysteira castanea. Next base: position 298,607 of record VYXC01007083.1, on the reverse strand, counting down.
AAAGCACTCTAAAACATGGAAATTTTAAGCTTGCATTTAAAAAATTCAAAATTTCATAATATCGTGACAATACTTAAAGTCTTGACTAATATCTGTGCTAGCATGTTATTCCAGCTCCCAGTGGGTTAGACTGAGTCAAGGAGTCACTAACAAAGATGTGTTTGAGGAATATTGCTCAATGTCCTTTCTCTTAATCTTTATCTATATAATAAAATAATTTGTTGCTACTAAGAAACATTTCCAACCACTATGAGTTCATCTATTACAAGCTCTTTGTGAAACACTAGTTAAGCATTTCTCTTTTTTTTGCTAATTGGATGCACATAAATAGATGTGGCAAGGCATTCATTTTCTGGCCCTGGCTTCTTCCCTTGGCTGATAAACCAGAGAAACTTCTCCACAGATGCCTCAAGGCTATGCTCAAAGGTGGTATACTGCAGACAACAAAAATAATTCAGAAATATGTCAGAGGTAATGCCTTTGTAGACACAGTCAGAAGTGACAGAGCTGAGCAACTGAACAGTGCCTTTCCCCCTTCCCTTACATGCGGATAGCAACTAAGTCATTTTGAAGACTGACTGCATGAGTGCCTCAGGGGTTCACTCCTACAACAAACTGAAGGATCACTTTCCTCAAAGGGAGTTGTCCTGCTTTTGCTAAAGCTCTCTGTGTATAATATGGAGTCAGAATTCTTTCTCACAGAGTTTCATGTAAACAATAGCCAATGTTTATTTAACCATATTTTCTGTTTTTCGTTCCTTTTGTGATAAAAGAACGTTTGATGAGCGTCCTATTTCTCCAGTGGGATTGAGGAGGAAGTGACATGTCCTCCAATTCCTTGTGGAGTTGAAAACCCTATAAAGTATGAGAAATGTAAATAAAGTCTCCCTTTTCCTTCTTTCTGATAAACCTAGCAGGTGTGAGAGTTTCCTTTATTGTGTCCTTTTCCGGCACAAAAGGGTAAACAACAGTCTAAACACAAACCATGGTGTCTACTTCCTTTGGCCACAGACATTCCTTGAAAGAGTAGCCATTGTCTTTCTTTTCTTATTTATTTCTCAATTATATGACATTCTGCTTCTCTGCATTTTGTACCCTCTGTGCAATATTTTTTCTTTTTCAAAAGTTTATTTTTTCTCTCACTAGGTAGAGTCACAAGAAGAGTCTTTGTGTATTCAAAGCAGTTGCCAATGCAAGCCAGTTTCGCAAAAAGCCATCTGTCTGCTTAAATAATATATGCTTCTTTCTCAGAATGTCTCAATTTCTTTCAACAAAAATAATAATGAGCATGGCAGGTACAGTCCATCTTCAGTGTAAATTTAGAAAAGGTGGAAGTCCCTCCAGTGAGATCTTTTTCCTTCAGGGGACATCAACTGAGCTGTCTTCTGCAACTGTGGCAGGTCAAAGCAATGCAGTTTCTAGAAAGTGAGAAATTAATGTAGTTTGGAAGATAGAAAAGGCACAATACAAGCTGGAATCTTCTTTTTACTGAAGCAAGTGTACACTACAGTGTTTGGAAACCCCTGGTCTTTCCAGGTTTAGCACTTAATATTAAAAAGCATCTGTTACTCCAGAGAATCTGAACCAGCAGGAGCAGGAGACTCCCTTTCTGAAGAGGAAAGAAGAAAATATAAAGCAGGCTTCCATTTAAGGTAAGACCATGTGAATTTAACTTTTACGATTTCAGCTGTCTTATTGCCCTGATACTGAGAAAGAAGATAGTTGGCAATAGTGAGCTGTGAGAATATTAGGATAACAGCTGGAAAGGATTGGTTGTCCTTTTGTCCTCAAATGCTCACATTCTGGTCCCAGTAGAGTTCAAGCCCCCTCACAGTCTTGTTTTTAATTTTTAATCAGCTCCTATCTGCCATAGTTTCATTTTCTCTAGGAGCTAAGCTTTTCACTCCTTCCCAAGTAGAATCATTAGATTTTTCTCATTTCTTGAGAGCCATCACCCTGCATTATACCACACAGCAAGGAGTCACTCCAAGTGAAAAGTCAGCCAACGAAACTTCCATAAAGATCAGTCACTCAGTGGTGACAGCTGAGAATGGTTTTGAAGTACTGGATAGAGGAAAAAGAATGATAACAAAAGGGCATGAGACAAGAGATATGATACAAGTAAACTACAATAGCAAAATAACTTCTATACTTCTCCTCAGACAAATTCCTACTTGTCCCTTCTGTTCCTGTTCTGTCTTAAGAGCAGTGTCTCACACTGTATTAAAGCATTTCTGCTAAGCTTAATTTATTCTTTTCTCATATTATGCTCACAGTCACAGAACTGACTGCTATTTCAGCAGGACAGTTTGCTATGCCTGGAGATGCTCAGATGACATGTTCAGTTTTAATAGCCATCCCTTCCAGGACACTCTGCCTATACAGCCTCTTGGGAGCCATCACAGGCTTTGCCCTTAAAGGATGAAAGTGTAACGTGTCTTAGTTGAGGTGTCTACTAGAGTGCCTTGACTTTTGCTACAGGATCTCAGAAGAAAGCTGGTTAAAAAAGAAGGGAAGTTTTAGAGATTTTGCCACAGCATTCTTAGAAACCAATGTCCAAATCTCTGCTCCAAATACTGGAGATTTGATGGAGCAGAAAGTAGGTAACTGTTCAGGAAATTAATCCAAAGGAATTCTAGCCAGTACGTCTTTAAGAGAAACCAGCTATTTCTTCATTTGTTTTTCCTTCTCTTCATTGTTTCAAGGTGTTTCAAGGATCACCTATAACTCTGATCCTTCTGAAGTGTTTTAATCCTTCCGACATGTCCTAAAGGGAATACATGGTGGAATTGAAACAGTCAAGGAAACCGAGAGTGCCAGGGATAACTCCATGACACCTAGAAAGGAAGAACTTGTTGGGGATGTGATAGTTGATGACACCCTTGGTGGCAGTGGTCATGGAACTGCAGACTTGAAGAAGGGAGTGAGAAAAGCAAGTAGCAGAATGCAGCTTTTGTGGCCACTTGTGGCATCCAGTAGGAAGTTGTCTCTCTCTGGCTAAGGCAGAGCAATGTGGGGTCTTCTGGCAATGTTGTACCAAGTTTTGACTGGTGCTGTTTCCATTCTGAGGACTCTATTCCCTGATACAATTTTTTTTACTTCTTTTCCAACTGAGTCTTTCTTTTATAAAGAAGTTTCTTTGTAATTTCCAAGTTACTGTTTGATGATGATTTCATTGTCTTTAACATGATCTATTTGGGGCAAATGCCCTCCAGGCAGTCTTGTGCACTGATACATACAAACAGACATGCAAAATTTACACTCACATTCATGACTTCTGATCAGATATACTGTCATGGGTTAACCATACCTTTCTCATTATACAGAAACATGCCTTCCTTGTCTTTTCCTTGACTTTCTTTGAAGAATTACCACAAAATTTTGATTGAAATTCAGTGCTTATTTATCGATAAGGGGAAGCATAAATTTAAATTATTTTTCAGTAAAGCAAATTGCATTAAGCCTAATGCATCAAAATAACCAGAGTATTTTCAAAGGACTTCACGCTTCAAGTTGGCACTGCTTTTGAAACATGTAATCCTTTATTTTCTAAAACTATGAGCAACCTTACTGTCTCAATATGGACACCAAAATTTAAAGAAGAATTCTAAAAGTTGAGCTCTAAATGGTTTCTTCTAAGTCACATCAGGGATCAAACCAGAAAAAAAAAAAAAAGTGTACTTTCTATTTCTCCCCTAGAGCACATTGATTTTCCTTGTTCTTCTTCCTATTCTCATCCTTGTCACTCAAACTTTGAGTTTCAGCTTCTTCTTCTACAAGAAAGAAAATACTTCCGGGGTGATTTTCTTTTATCTGAGTATATTTTATATCCTGATAGTGGAGAAAATACACTGTTGTGCTGACAGAAAAATAGGTAAGATTTGCATTTATTAAGTTTAAGACAAACTTTACATGTATATTGCTGCAGAAAAATCTGTGCTTAACAAATGTAAATAAAAGTAGATTTGTGTTCCATCAAGAAGAGTTATGCAGATTCTTCTCCAAATTTGGAAGTGTGTGAATAATGTCTACACAACAGATTATATCGTAACTTAGATTTCATTGAAAATAATGAAGTTCTTTTTTATGTGACAATTCCAGAGTTTTAGGGAGACTATTTCAAGTAACATTCTGTTCAGCAACAAAAGCGGCAGAAATATTAAAAAGCTCTCAGAATATAATTAACCTTTTGGAGAAGATGCTTTAAAATAACAGTAAAGATGATACGGATATATCTGTAAATATTCTCAGATAATCAAGCTACTATCTGTTTTATCAAGAGGGAAAAACATAAAGTTAATTAATACTTTCAATAAGATTTCTAAAAAAAAATATGACTTTCACTCTGGTTTTGATATTTAAAATATATATTTGGGATATAAAAGTGCATTCCCAACTTTCATAGACATTATAGGGAGATATTTATCTGCCTCTAGCACGCCATCAATAAAAATGAGAGATTTTTTCATGCCCAAAACATAAAAAGATACTTTTTGCAATTTTGGGCCCACTGGTTCAATTGCAAATAGATCAACACAGAGTCAGTTTAGTGCTGTTAAAATACACAAAAGTGTCTTGTCAGTGGCGGTTAATTTGGTCATGGTGTTTTGGTACTGAAAAAGAGTGCCAGGAAAGCAGAAACACTACCAATAACTTGTAGAGGTGGGATACTCTCTGATGTGTGTTTAGAAACCAATCTCTTAGTTATAAGCAGTATAATAGATCTAAACTGTCCCTTAAGTTGTGCCTGGGGTTGAAACAATCATGCAAAAATGATTGTTAATCTTTGAATATAAACATGTCAAGGAAACTAAATTACATACTTCAAATCACATGGAGATCTTAATTGCAAACCTAGTTGTACACGCCCCAAAACATTAATTTTAGACTTTTCCTTTTAAAAAGAGAATTTAATCTTTTAAAGCCAAAGCTATTCTACAAGGATGTTTTCTATGCTGTATGTCGACAGTTAATAAAACTAGTTGTTTCTTTCATAAACGTGTGCCATTCTTCTAATAACAGTGCTGCAGATAACTACATCTATAAAAAACTACCCAAGTAGCAATTTTGCTTGATTCAGACCTTCATATGGATTTGTTAATACAGAATTATTCAGGTGTAAATGTGAATTTGCATGAAGTGCAGCTGTACTTCCATTTGAAACAACAGTGAGAGTAAAATTTATGTATTAATGTTTTCTGATTAATGTAAATGAACGTTTATTTTCTTCCCTGTCTCTCAGAAAGGTGGAACCAAAACCAGAGTTCCTTAAATAGAAATCAATGCTTTTATAATGTCAGGGTTTTCTCGTAAGAATTTTCTCAAAGGAAATTAAAAAACAAAGTGATTTTTCCTTTGTCTTTTGGACATGTAAACAGCTCCTCTTATTTTTAGAAGATAAAGTAATCCTCTGCCTTTTAAATGTATTTTTGTGCACAGCCTGGGATGCTTATTGACTTTCATTCATGATTCAGGAAATATTCTTCTTTCTCTTAAAAAAAAAAATTGATTAGAAACAAATCTGAGAGCACAAAATCATCCTAACTTCAAAAATTTTTATCATGTAAATGTAGAAGTCATTCAATTCAACAGTTATACAATAGGCATTTCTTTACTTGTAGTTTAAATCACCAGGGGATGTGGCTGCACAAAACCTAGTCTGTCTCTTTTAAAGGGATTTATCTTTATGAAATACAGACTGCAAGCATTAATATGGAGCTAAAAGGCATTATTTATGATTTGTAACAGCACAACAAAAACAGGACATTAATCATAGTGAATGTGGAGTAAAGAACCACAGAATCAACTAGATTGGAAAAGACCTTTGAGGTGGTTGAGTCCAACCTATGCTCGAACACCACCTTTGTCAACTAGACCATGGCACTGTGTGCCACATCCAGTCTTTTCTTAAACACTTGCAGGGATGGTGACTCCATCACCTCCCTGGGCAGCCCATTCCAATGTCCAGTCATCCTTTTTGTGAAGAAATTAATCCTAATATCCAATCTAAAAGCATGCAATTGAAGTTACGCCCCTTGCCAAGGTGATAATCTCTTGTGTGGGTGCGTTCCATCTGTGCAGTGGAGGATTGCAGTTTACAGGTTGGGGTCCTGAACCAGAGAAACCCCAGGGAAGCTCTGAGGCCTGCCAGGAGCTGGGAACTTGAGGTTGATGAAGCATGGGTTGGGTCAGGAGTAATGGTGGCCAAACCCCACACCCAGTAGGAACAGCCCTGGGGCAGTGAGAATGACCAGAAGCAGCACGACCAGGGTGGGCAAACAGGGTGGTGGAAGTTTTTCCTGTGCGTTACTATTAATGTATTCTCTTACATGAAGCTTTTATCTATATGATATTATTACACTGAAATTCACTTGACACTAGGAAAAATACTTGTGAAAAATGTATATAAACTTGCAATGATTAATGAGATACTTTGATTTTACAATTCCTTCCAGCCTTTCAAATTTTAGGAACAATGTTTGAGGTACAGTAATCTAGAAAAAGTTTGTGTTCGACTTAAAGTCAAACTTTTGGAACACAATTCTTTCCAAAATGCCAAGCTTAAAACAGCAACTGTACTAGCTCATGGCGACCCATCTTTTGTATTTGGGATGGTAGCTTAGAAAATATTGAAAATTGCTATCACAACTTTAGGAAATGCTGATTTTATTTTTTGGCCTTAGCTTCTTTGATTCTCATTATTTACTTTTTAAAACAATTTTAGTTGCTAGTGTATGAAATGTTTTCTGTCTCTGTAACAGAAAAAGTTTCTATTAAATGATTTTATTTATGTTGCAATAAATTGCAGAATACCATGATGCCAATTTTTAACTAGATAAAATATATTAGGTAACCCCAAGAACATTTGGTAGTCAATTACAAAAAAAGCTCAGATTTCGATAAATCTTTTGCCAGCTTGTAAAATCCTACTGTTTTTCCTCATGTAGACTTCAGCAGTTATTATTTTAACATCATGTCTCACAAAGAAATCTAGTTAAACTAAAAATACACACATAACAGAGTGAAAATCAACTACATAGTCCACAGGTTATTAAAAACAAATTGTCACTTCTATCATTTATGTAAGATAATCTATAATGAAAAGTTTCAAACTAACTATGGGAATAATTTAAAGAATAATTAATCTTATTTTGTAGATAAATAAACCTGGGGTAGTAGTTTTAAAGTGGTTTCTAAAAAAGTCTATAAAAAATAAGTGGCAAGGCTATATCAATAACCCAGCAATTCTGCTGTTGTTGTTCCATCCATTGCTTCTGTTGTGGTTTGATGCTGGTTTAAACGCCAAACACACAAAATCCAATTACATGCATAAAGGGAATATGGATTTATTGAGTAAAATGTAAAGAAACTTTGAAACTTTGGGGCAAAACAAGATCCATATTTAAACAGTTGCAATATAGAGAAAAGTTTATTACTAACAGAATGAAAAGTGAAGGAAGAGAAATTATAAGAAATCAAAGCAAACCTTCAAACACCTTTCTTTCCCAATGCCTCCTTCTTTACTACAAACCTTTCACAAGTGAAAACAAAACAAAAGATGGGATTTTTGGTCAGACTTGCACTTTTTAAAGAGTCTTTTTATGCTTAAGGAAAAGAGGTTCTTCTACTGGGCCATAGAATTTTCACAAACCAACAGTTCAGTCTGCCTGGAGAAAAATCTGTTGAAGTGAAAAAGGTATCTCTCCCATGAATCTTTTGCAGTCTTCCCACACTGCCAAGTCATGGGCCACAGGAGAACAATTGGGTTTTAGTCTTTTAAGGATGAGTTATCTCAGCCTGAAAGCAAAGGTTGTCTGCTTCAAATCTCTAACAGCTTCTCACAACTTCTATGTGGCCTGGTGTGGGCCTTTCTTTAAAGTCACAGGCTGTACAAGAATTTCCCATCCCCCCAAGTTTTTTCCAAATGGATTAAAGTTCTTTCTACAGCTTTGCAAGAAGCATTTTTAAGCTCCGCACCAAAAGTGGGACAGCCCTCTTTTCCCATTACCATCCAGCTGCCTTCCCACATGGTCTCACCCTTCCCCTCTGTTTCTGACCTTGAGGCCGCCATGTTCAGCTTCGTCCCATGTGACTTTACTTTTCTCTTCTTTCCACGCTGACTTGAAAAGAAAAGGTGTCTTTTTCGGCTGCAGTGTGTGGTGTTTCTTTGGTTTTGGTGAGAGCTGTGCTGGATGCAGGGATGCCTCGCCGGCCCTGCCAGATCCATGCTAGGCCCCGGCAGCTTCAGATCATCTCGGCCACGGGGTCTCGGTCACACGCTGCCTGCGGAGCCGGGACAGCTCTGCCCTGGCGGGGGGGAGCCGGCCCCATGCCGCTATGGCGCCGAGGCGGGCCTGGCCCGGGCCCTCTGGCCACCCCTCGCCTCTTGAGGCAAGGAACAAAGAGAAATCTCCCACGCTTGCACGGGCTTTTTATATGCAAAATTGCAAAAGCGTAATTGGCTTGGGAACCTGTCAATCAACTCAGGTTCAACCTATTACAGCTTCCTGCTTTTCAGTAATTCATTTCTTATTACCTTACATATTCAGGAGTGCGCTGGCAAAGAGTAAGAAACAGCGGGAATCACACAAGTATTACAGTAGACATGTTGGTGTTTCTCTTTCAGAACAGACACAACTAAAGAGGACACTGTTCCTTTCAGTGTCCATCAAATCAATTGAGGGTAAGGTGTTGAAATCTATATAAGTCCTAAACACATAAGTTTAATTTCCTGCTCCTTGTCATGATGATTGTTCATGTAGTTTACAGTATTATGTAAGTTTCAATCTATATCAAGTATCAGGTCAAAGTTTTGGAGGCTATCAGGACCAGCTGAAAAAAGTGCCTATACTAAAAACTAGATTTTAAATGTCCTCCTATTACTATGTCAAGGCTTTTTCTGTTAAAAAGAAACCCCCAAGCAATGATGATTTTCAGATTCAAATATCAGACCAGAAGTCTCTGTCCATTTCACCTTTATCTTTCCTTCACTTATGTTATGAGAAGTAATTAATTTGCATTGTAGTGAAAAAAGAGGTAGAATATCTCTCAGTGATGTCTCAAATTATTTGACTAAAATTGACAATTCCTCTGAAGGAAAGATAAATTTACTGAGATGGTTAGGTCTGATAAATAAAGTTTACAGGCAAATCATTATCTCCTCTATTTCCTGAAGGAAAAATGCTGCCATCTGGGTTTCTTTTTGATTCATTATTGATATATGTAGCTCTAAAGATAGAGGAGGTCAATGTACAGCCTACTTAGCACTAGTAAGTTGTTTTTCAGGGAGCTTTTATTTGCAAATGTGATTACTGCCAATGGCAAAAGCAATTGAAAGTCCTTTGAAGTTCAATATTCTCCAACTGAGCAGGCAGAGGGAAAAGCACTCATTTCTTCTTTCTCCCTATCCCCACAAACAGAAGAAAAGAAAGACGATTTATTGGCCAGGCAAATACAGTACGTAGAAGGGGTATAAATTAAATATCTATGGGAAAATATATTAAAAAATTAAGAGAAGTGAAGGAATGAATGAGGAAAGGGAAAGAGGGAGAGAGAGTGGAGGAAAGGGAGGAATTGAAGAAGGAAGGAGAGGAGAAAGGAGAGAGAGAAGAAGGGAGGGGAAATGGCTAAAGTTATAAAAAGTAATGATACAATGCAGAATAAGACATTTTAACTGGTAGTTAAATTATATCCCATGTATCTGTGAGCTGCAGTTGGAGCCTTTAAAGTAAATGCAGAAACAAGAAACATTGTTGACCTATATCTTGATCTTTCTAATTTGCTGTCTAGAATACAAATAAGATTGTCTGTAATTATTTTATTTTCAGTAATAATTTTAGTTCTATAGTGGATGCCTTCTGAGAAAAAGCTATTGCTCTTTCTTCCTATTAGACACATAAATATTAATGGAAATTGAAGAACTCAACATTTTCAGATATTGCAACAGCTCCATCTAACTTAGACAATGTCTATCACCTCAGGAGAAGTTCTCTATCAGCCAGCATGACTACCCTCATTGTATGAAAGTTCAGTCAAGCATTTATCCTATCCAGATCTAGCTAATAGCATGTTTTGATTGTCTAACCTATTTTTGTGTAGCAAAGATGTCCATACAATATCTCTGAAATTATTTTCAAGATCTTTCTAATACAAAAATAAAAGTAAAATCAAAAAAGACACAGAATCCCCACCACCACCTGCACCCCTTATTCCGGTTAGACTTGAGAGATAGCTTTCATATACTATTTTTTTTTTTTTTTTTGATCGGGAAGTGAGGCCCAGGACAAGGCAGACAGTAAAGCTGAAGGTGATGGAAGGTGAAGGACTTGGTTATGAAGAATTCCAGAAGGAGTTCCAGCAACAGAACAGAACATCGCCAGCTGCCAGAGGCATGAGGACAGTGCACCTAAAAGTGATTATTGCTGGTGTTTCCACTAGGTCAAACATGCTTCCGACATACAGTTCAGTCCTTTACTCTTTCCACTCCATCAAATTCTCAGCATGGCTCTCAGCTTGGGTGATATAGTTCATATACAGCAAAGGCTGAGATCATGGTTGATGTCACAAGGAAATGGAAAAGCTTAGCAGCAGGGTCAAATGCAGCACAGTATTTAATAGAAGAGAGACATAGGACTTGTGAAAAAGTAAAAAAAAATCAGAAAATGGATGGTTAAAGAATCCATATGAAATATTGTTCTGTGCAGATCATAAATGATCTGTATACCTTATTACAAAAGTAAATTTATGCAGGAAAATGTTCTACCAAGCTGTGCATAAATTTCAAATGGAAAAAGGTGTTAACAAGAACAAAAATTCGGTGACATGAATTGAAAATGAGAGAAACAGTGTGGTATATATAGAAAGAAGAGATCAACTATGCACATTTCTCTCTTACCCATGAAAAGCAGAAGAATAATGATTTCTTGGAAAATGCCACATATTCACAGCTACAAGAAGTAGCAAGTTGTAAGAAAAGGTATCCTAGATTTTTTTAGTTTCAACATGCATGTTCCTTGATTTTTTTCCTGCTTTAGGTGTCTGGTACTTCAAACTATATTTATAAGGCACTAGAGCCTCAGTATGTGCTCTGTTTTCAAAGTCTATACTTCCAGCATCTCTTTTGTCTTTAAAGACCCAAAAATCACCTACTTTACAACTGAGACCTAAAAGGTATCCATTTTCTCTCTATCTCTGTCTAGCCTAATATTAAAATATTCGAAGTGGGTTAGCCTGAAGAAAAGTTACAAATAATTTAATTTTGGAATTTATTTATAGTACTGTCCTACCTTGAGCTAGAAATGTTGTGGGTTCACTATGCTTTGGACACAGAAGATATAATGGAACAGGCATATTTAGCTGATCATCTGTTGGCTAAATAGGAGATGACATCAAGCTCTTCTCTTGCCAGATAAGACACCAGTTTCAAAAGAGAGGGAGAATCTATACTTTGGAACACTGGGGGGGAATACTTAGATCCTGATGGAGGGTAAATCTGAGACATCTCTATTTAAGAGAAGTGAATGGCAGCTTTATAGTATAAACACATGTAAAGGAAACCAGTGGGTGGTGGGATGGCAGTAATCAGCATTACTGTGATTAACTCCTCTTTTGATGAAATATGTTATCAAAGCAGTTCATTATATAGTTGCTTGGGTTTGGATTTTTTTTTTTAATTATTTTCTAGGAAAAACAGATCAAAGCCTTGATTCATTGTAGCAGAATTTTCTGTACAACACCTGATACAATGCAAACTGCAGTAAACAGGAAGCCTCTTTTCAGCATTTTAGATAGGATGAATCTAACATTCAATGGAAAAACTAGCAGAGAAAATTTCAGGCACTGCAAGCACCAATTTTTCTTTTTGCTGCTCTCACTGCAATTGCAACTTCCCACCAGTCAGCAAACAGGAACTCATGTGCCAGCCCCAGGTGGTCACATCCCACTAGTGCAGCTGGTTCTGCTACACCAAAACACCAGGCTGGGAGATACGGAGCCCACAGTTCATGTAACTGTAATGTCTTGGCAGCTGTGACAGAGTGCCAAGGCAAATAGCTAACACCAGTAATGTCTGTCCACCACACGTAGACTTCCCATATCACTCTAGTAAATTAACTACAAGAGTGACAAAATTCACTGCTTTATAAGAGTAGCTGGTAATTATGGGACTGCTATATCAGATTATTAAGTTCTACTAGACTAATACTAGTAATTCAGATTCATAAAAAGAAAGACATCTAAAGAAAAATGTTTCCATGATTATGTTTTTAAATCAAAAGGGAATTTATGGGGGAAAGACCATTGGCTGAGAATGGCCTTAGGACTGAGATTCTAATTTTCAGACTATAACATTACTTGTGCAGTACGTCTACGCAAGGCAGCAATATAGGTGCTTAGAAACAGAAAGTTACATCAGAATTAGAGACAGAATTATTAATTTATCTTGAGTGCAGTTATAGTGCTAAAAAGCACCTTACTCAAAAACAGTTTAATGAGTAATGTCAAATAATGTATTTTATTAGTGACGTCGACGAAATCCTTTAAGCAATCCGTCTGTCTTTTGCATTACACCCCTACAACAGTGCTGTAGTGTTGTGTTAGTGTTTGAATATAATGGCATAATACATTCTTTCATTCTATTTGGTAGCTCCTGTGGAGCAGTAGCACAAATTCATGTCAAAAGGAGTTTAGTTTCTTTATCATGTTTCTTAGCAGGGCACGTACATATCCAAGCTCAGGAAAAGCAGACCCCTATGAATTTATCCAAACCATGAATGGCAAGCAAGCCTGAGCCTTTGAGAAATCTAAGACTAATAGCAGAATATAATTTCCGAGATGCAATAAATCTAGAATGAAACACTATTTAAAAATAGTTAGTGTTAGATTATACACACAGATCACACATTTTTTACAGTAGTTCTAGCTGTGTCTTGACCCTTGAGAGAAGAAACATTTCCCTGCAGATAGAACAGCCAAGCATACTGTGTTCTACTGCTCTGTGGCTGTGTGCATGGCTTACATGGACTGCCATTTCTGTCTCCTTCTAAACCAAAAATCAAACGTGTAAAGTACCACAGAAGAGAAGAAAGACTGGGCTGAAGGACTAATTTCTGTGTGGATCCACCATCTCTGGGAAAGCATTTCTTTATTCTCTGAATTCGTGTATTCTTTGCAGTTACCTTACCAGAAAGAGTCTAGATGAGGATCTTGAATTCCTGTTTTTATGGACCATGATTATAGCCATCCAGTCTTTAAGTGGAACTGAGCCTACTGAAATGTTGGTAGGAAAACAGGTAAAGAGTCAAGAAGCATTTTCAGGATCCAGATACTGGCCATGGCAAGTATAAAAGCTCCAGTAGGATGCTCCTTGAATGTCCACTGGAATTTTGAGGGGCTTTTACAGTTTCATAGATGATCTGGATGTGGCTGAGTATTATCTCGGAGATCACCAGTGACAGAGAACTGAGCTTCCACCCTTCCTTTAATGGGAAACACATGGCCAAAGAGCTATCTTAAAATTCCTACACCTGTGGAAATAAACCAAAATTGTCTTTTTGTCTTTTAGTGAAAAGTGCTGCATCACACCTAAAAGAACGAGATGTAGAGAGATAAACAGAAAGGTTAATTAATCTCTTAACCAAGCAACAGGCCAGGATGAAAGTCTGATATTGCTTTAGGGATAAATGCGAAGTGACTGTTGAAGCACAGTCTGTTGAGTAAAAACCCCAAGGACCTAGCCCTCCCCTAATTGTCCAAGGGATGGTGCTGACTAGAAGAAATTCCCTCTTCAAAGACCAGAAAAAAACAAGAGCAAGAGGTATCAAGGGCAAGTGTTGAATACCAAAAGCTGCTGCCACATGATAGTTGCCCAAGAAAAAGAATACATATCTGTTTCATTGTATCTATTCTTGTAGCTGTCACCATCAGAAAAAGCAGCGCCAGAGGGAAGGTTTAGGCATAAAATAATCGGTATAACTGGGCATGTCGATCTGCACCCGTGCATATTGATCTGTGCCATGTATTATCAAACAGCTTGGCTCCAGATAGGTTCCACTGGTAGGCAGAGGGTACTGGATGGGACCAACTAATCTGTACCTATTAAGCTGTGGCAGCATTCAGCTTTTTCATATAGGAGGCAGACTAGACAACCTGGCAGGGTTTTGAAGTATCCTATTTGTGCAATTGCATTCAGCTTCTTTTCAATTCCAGAAAGATGCATCATCCATGGAAAACCTGTCCTTAAAGTCCTTTAAGATGACCCAGAAAACTCAAGCCAAAAGAACAGTGGATCACATGGGCAAAGGCCCTTTAAATTGGCTGCAGAATCCTGATCCCTGTCGCTGACAAGCAAAGAGAGGAAGAGGGCGAGCAGACTGATGCACCACAGGACCTTTAAGAAAAGACTGATCCTCTCTTGGCCTCTAGATGGTGATGCTGATGTATGGTTACCTCATCATCATAAGAAGCTAGAAAATGAGATGGCTTCTGGCACTTGACAGGGTTGTCACAGACTTAACTACATGATCCAGCAAAGGGACAAAATCAGATATTCTTTGATAATGCCAAATCCCAGCCTAAGCTAGTAGCTTTATTTACTCCAGCTTCTGTATAGCTTTGAGCCCTGCTGATGCTGCCTAATAATGATACTGGCATACATTTTGCTGATTAAAGCAACTCAGGCAGGAGGAAAAGAAGTCTTTAAAACCTGACAACATGGTGATCTTTCCTTCAATTCTCAGTGCTATGTCTTTCCCCTGTCTTCCTTGTAAGAGATCCTTCAGGATGTCACGACTGGACTGGACTGAACCTTATAATGACATATTTCCTTTTTATTCACTTTTTGGTAAGTTTTTTAAAATTTGTGGATATGCATATCCCTTGTTACACAGAAGAATCACAAAAATACTAACACAGATTTCTAACAAAGCATCTGTTTAATGTGCTGTCCTAGCTTTATTTTTTTAGATAGAGAAATCATATTATTAGTTATGTTTAGATTCTAATATCCAAAAATTGCAATAATTGTAGCTTCAAAGTAAAACACTTGGCTTTACTACTAACTCACCTAATATATGAATAATTACAAATCCACTACTACTTGACACAATGGTAGACTATGAATTAGTATGTGTTAATATGGAATTTTTGCTTCTATATACGTTTTATACAAAGCAACAGAATATTTCCCTTAAAAGAGATTTTGCAACAAACAGAATTTCCTATATAACCAGTTGCTGAAACAATCCTTAAATTTCTGATGTAAAAAAAATTCAAAAGGTTGACTGCCTTGCTCTCAATGCCTTTGGGCTGGATGCAAGGAGAAGACACCATATCAACATACTGTATGAATGTGGATTTTTTACAATAAAATAAATGGAAATGGAAATCAATTGAACAGTGACTACAAATGAAAAATACAATAAGATAAATTGACAAACCAGTTAAAATATAAAGTGGTAATTGAAACATTGGCTGCTATAAAATATTTGCTCTAATTCACTTTGAATATGCTCCAGTGGGGAAAGGCATTGCTTTTGTCAGAAATCCATACATTTCACAAATGATTTGTAGCTAAATAGAGTGGGTTGAAAAATACAAGTTGTTAGTTTTAGAATAAAGCTGAATTAAATTTTGTGTTAGATACTTCCTGATGACGTGTATGTTTTGTTAAGGTTAATTCAGTTACTATTCAGTTCTGGTATGTTAATTGGTTAATTCAGTTCAGTACTCTGGACTAGTATTCCTTCTCATCAGCTGAGAAAAAAAAATTACACTAGAAATTTTTTTAATAATCGTCATGATTAACCTCTCTAGGTAGCTAAACACCCCACAGTCGTTTGCTCACTTCCCCCCCGTAGCAGGGTGGGGAGAGAGTTAGAAAGGTAAAAGTGACAAAACTTGTGGGTTAAGACAAGGACATATGGAAAGCAAAAGCTGTGCACAAGTGCAAACCAGAACAAGGAATTCATTCACACCTTCCCATGGGCAGGCAGGTGTTCAGCCATCCCCAGGAATCCAAGGCTTCATTACACATAATGATGACTTGGGATGACAAACACTATCACCCCTTCCTTTTTCTTCCCCCAGATTTATATGCTGAGCATGATGCCATATGGTCTGGAATGCCCCTTGTTCAGATGGGGTCATCTGTTCTGGCTGTACTCCCTCCCAACCCTTTGTGTACCCTTAGCCTCCTTGCTGGTGGGGTGGTGTGAGAAGAGAAAAAGGCCCTGCTGTTGTGTAAGCACTGCTCAGCAGTGACGTAAACAGCTCTGAGTTATCCACACTGTTTCCAGCACAAATCCAAAATATTGCCCATACTAGCTACTGTGAAGAAAATTGGCCCTAAATGAGCCCAAACCAATAAAAAAATATTCTTCTATCTCAGTTAACATTGTGCCACATCTCATGTACCACCCAGGTTTAACATTGGACAGAAAAGAAGATGTACAGACTGATTAATCTGCAAATTGGTGGATACTTTTTGGAAAGGGGCAGAATTGATTCTGTCCTCGGAGTGTTCTGTGCAGGTAGAACATAATTACTCTTTCCCTTTCGGTACACTGAGATATACAATGAGTACACTTACAAGGACATGCTTCTGGGCAAGGGCTTGAGTGGACCATCTGTCAGCTTGCAAATGGCACCAAGCTGAGCATGAGTGTTGATCTCCTGGAGGGTAGACAGGCTCTGCAGAGTGAGCTGGATAGGCTGGATGGATGGGCTGAGTCCAGTTGTGTGACGTTCAAAAAGACGACTGCCAGGTCCTTCACTTCAGTCACACCAGCCCCATGCAATGCTACAGGCTGAAGGAAGAGTGGCTGGAAGGCTGCCCAGTGGAAAAGGACCTGGGGGTGCTGGTCAACAGCCAGCTGAAATGAGCCAGTGTGGGCCCAGGTGGCCGAAAATGCCACTATCAGCAATAGTGTGGCCAGCAGGACCAAGGCACAGGCAAGGCTGCACCTCAGATCTTGTAGTGAGGTGGGGGCAGTGTCTTCTACCATGCTTGCAGCAAGAGGAGTAGAGGAAATGGCCTTAAGCTGAGGCAGAGGAGATCCATAATAGATATTAGAAAAAAAATTCACTCTTAGGGTGGTTAGACATTGATAGAGGTTTCCCAGGGCTGTAGTGAGGTCACCATCCCTGAAGTATTTTAGAGGCATCTGGATCTGGTGCTGGATGATATGGTTTAGTAGGGGTAGAAGGGGTAGTGCTTGGTGGATGGTTGGGCTGAATGATCTTGAAAGTCTCTTCCAGCCTCAAGAATTCTGTGATTCAGTTTTGAGTCCCTCACTACAAGAAAGACATTGAGGTGCTGAAGCGAGGAGGGCAACAAAGTTGGTGAAGGGTCTGGAGCACAAGTCTGATGAGGAGCACCTGAGGGAACTGGGGTTGATTTGCCTGGAAAAGAGGAGTCCTGGGGGGGACCTCTTTGCCCTCTATGACTACCTGAAAGGAGATTGTAGCCAGATGGTGAGGGTTGGTCTCTTTGTTAGGTCTCAAGTGAAAGAACAAGATGAAATTGCCTCAGGTCTAACCAGGGGAGATTTAGTTTGAATATTAGGAACAATTTCTTCATGGAAAAGGTTTTCAAGTATTGGAAAGGCTGCCAAGGGAAGTGCTGGAATCACCATCCCTGGAGGTATTTAAAAGACGTGTAGATGCAACACTTGGGGACATGGTTAGTGACGGACTTGGCAGTGCTGGGTTGAAGGCTGGACTTCACAATCTTACAGGTCTTTTCCAACCTAAATGATTCTATGATTCTATGAAAAATCCAGAAGAACCAGAAGAGCCAGAAGAAACAAGTGTGGTCCATGTGAACACATTATTGCATCACTGAGTCTCATCACAATAGAGCTAAAAGCCAGTGTAGTTGTTTGACATGATGGTTCTCTGTTGAAGTGAGAAAGGTCAATACGGTTGGTTGGGCCAGGGAATTCTTTCTCGGTATTGAAAGTGAAAAATTCAAAGGGTTTCATCCAATGAACTTCTGTCTTGTGTTATTGGTGTCAGACAAATAGAGGCAGACAAATAAAGAGGGAGGAAAGAGAGTGATGAAGACATAAGCAGTCTATCAGAGGTTATTACTATTAGTGCTTGGTCCATGTCATCAGCCATCTGTCCTGCCTCCTTTCTCAGTTTCACTGGGATAGAGAGCACTATATAAGCATGTTGTCACAGAGTGACAAGTGCTAGCCCTTGTATTAAAGACCTGAGACTTTGTCACTGTACCACTTCTAGAGCGCTGTGACTGACACAAATGACTGACATAAATTGCTTTACTTGACATGGAACAGCTGCTTTCCTGCAAAATGCAGGCCACTCCCCAGAATACCCACCAATTAATGGAAATTGCTGGCAGTCATCAATTTGTCATCTATTGGGTGAAGAAAAAACGGTAACACTTCCCATCTGTGGCAGAGACCTGCAACATCCCTTCACTTTAAGGAGGGCTTCTGAAGGGCCACCTGAGTCCCAAATGTGCACGTGGTAAAAGGAGTTCCCTGTATCTTCAGGTATCTACCTGTATCTACCTCTACCATTGAACTCCTGACTGGTAGAACTAATCAGGAGATAAACCCCTGGATATTTGAAATGATTAGTAGGATATGAACCTTTTCACTGTTTTGGGACACAATGACCAGAGCCCAGCACTTTCTGACACAAAACAACTGATCCCTGTTTGCACACTCAGGGCCCTGACACAAATCCACCATAGGGAAATAAGGCCTCAAATTGCAGGAACAATCATCAATTCTGTAGCCTTGATCACTCTACTTAGGTAAAAAAAGGCTCTTCTTTATTAACTCAGGAAATTCTCTCTGTTAAAACACAACCTTAGTTTTATTTTAGTTTTACAGCTTGGTGTAGACGTTTATGTGTCCTATCATCCTCTCACCTTTTGAGACAGTGATTTAACTGCCAACCTTACTGTTACTCTGAAATATGTGCTCAACTCTCTCTCAATAGTTGTGCTGAAGATGGCATAACTAGTGACTGGGAAACAAAAATGAGGAAAAATTATTATGGCCACATAGCCTGATAGAGAAAGCACTGCTTTAGCAGCCAAGGAAACCTGTGTTCCTCTGTACCACCAAACATTTCTATTTTGCACAAATATTCCAACCACCAAGCCACTCAATGAAATGCAAATATAATATGCAGATAATGCAAATAATGCAGATAATGCAAAACACAGCATCTGTGGTTCCAGAAATGT
This sequence comes from Platysteira castanea, assembly GCA_013397175.1. NCBI lineage: Eukaryota > Metazoa > Chordata > Aves > Passeriformes > Platysteira > Platysteira castanea. The sequence goes on along the minus strand of VYXC01007083.1, from coordinate 279,388 downwards.
GTCAGACCTCTCAGGTGAGAAGGATTCCTAGTCATTGTTGGGAATTCGTGTTTAAATGCTGAATTACTTTTAACCACTCAGGCCAGGCATCAGCTGAATATAGTTTCTGTCAATCCTTTTTCCAATCCAGTTCTGTCAATCAAGCTTTTAGGCTCAGACACCTAGACAGATAAATGTATACCTAGACAATTTGAAGAACCCAAAGGACAAGAATGAACTAGAGGTTTGTATGAAACAAAATGTGAGATATTATGTTTTAAGACCTGAAGAAGTCAAAGACCATGACAAAAAGAGGTAAAGAAAAGCACCAAATGGCAGCAATAAAATGCTTTGATTCATGCCACATTGGAAAAGTATAGATTTTCAGAATCCAAACTTCTGCTGCAATCAGTTCCTTGACTTGCCATTTCTTATTTCCTCATTCCTTATCTACACCACATAATATGACAGGAAGTGAGAATGACAGGGCATTCCTACTGTTCACTATAAAGAATCATAGCAAGCTCTAACTCTTCCTCTGCATACAAGACACGTTTTATAGCCTTTCCTCTTGAAATCTCATTCAACTCATGTCACTGCATAGATTTCTCTTTAGAAACTATTAAAAAAGAAAGATTTATGATATTGTGCCAAAATGTCGAAGAGTAAGAGATTCACGAGCCATTGTTCTTGCAGTTGTTAGCTTTCAGATCATGTCTGATATTAAAAAAAAGTTACTGTATACAATTGAAATAATAATCTGAAGCAGAATTGTCACTTTATGTTGTTAACAGCTATAGTAATGATTAAAGATGAGTGACAGGTCATTTGTCATCATGTAAAAAATCATTAAAATTTTTTTTCACTTTATACCCCTGAAAAAGAAATAAGGAAAAAAATGCTCTCTGAGAAACTACCTAGGAATCCAAATACAAATTTAACACCATTTCTCTATATTTTATTAACATGAGAAAAGTTATGGATAGTTCTTAGCAATAAATACAGATCTGAAAAATAAAAAATTCATACTGAGCAATATTATCTACATTAACCTGTCCTAGAATGACAGTATAGAAGTAATTATACAACTAAATAACGTGCTTGTGTACAACTGTAATGAATCCCCAAAGTAACTGAAGAACTTCACACTGAGTAAAATAATTTTGTCCGTTCTCCTGTTTATTTCACACAAGGTTTAGAGATGAAACACATGAATAACAACTAGAACTGATGGGAAGGAATGTATTAGATCATGTTGCGGTAGGGTGCATCTGAAGTTTTTTGACATAAAACAGGGTTTTAGGTCACAAAACCCACTACCTTCAGTGTGTGTATTCTTTAGCAATTATTTGTGTCTCAGTTGCTGCGAGATGCAGATGTAGGCAAAACTTTCTTTACACTCACTAGGCAATCACAAGGATTAGCAAAATGAGAGATTGGCTTCAGTAATGTACTACAGCTGTTGGAGACTCTGTTTTCATAGGATTGGTGAGGCTGGGAATAATTTGAGTCTCTTGACAAAATCTTATAGCAGCTGCTACAAACCTTGACATAATTTTTTTCTCCAGGCCTATAGCTCTGGACTGTCATCCCAGAAGATTACTTCATACTTCTGGCCCAATATCCCAGATAACTTCATACCTACTCAGGGAAGTTCACATTTACTACTGTTTTAAAATTTTGATTGCAAAATAATTTCTTGTTGCATTTTTTTGCTAAATCTGTTTTAATTTCCTTGACTATTTAAAGTATTCCTTCTAGTTTACAGAAAAATGTTGAAAAAATTCTGCTTTTGGTTTGTTTCGAATCAAAACAAAATCAAAGATAGAGTCCCCAGCTTTCATCTGAATTACTGACCTTGAGTTTTGGCTGCTTCTGGTAGCTAGGCACCTCAACTGCAGTGCTGAGAGAAGTGGGAAGTCTCTGATTAGAGAAGTGAACTTCAGGCAGCAATAAACCTTCAAAATCAAAATGAATTTGACATATTTGGACATTTTGTTCTGTGTAAATCCTATGAATCCCGAGCATGAGTGAAGCATAAAAAGTTTAGTAAAGGCCATAATTTCATATCAAGGTTTCATTGCCATTTCACATGCTTTGTGCAGAGTCCTTCAGAACACCTTTAAACTTTGGGAGAGCAGTTTGCACAGCATTGTGTGCACACCTTTACCACCACCCAGTTTATTATTAGTGTATGTTTTTACATTCACACATGCAGTCTTTTAAACAGAAAATTATTAATTGAAATTTATTTTTGAACTAGTTACAAAAAGTGCTGTCTTGAGAGTATTATAGCAAGACTCTTCATAGTTTTTTTGTTAGCCAAAGAAAAATACTCCTTTATTTTTTTATATATTGCTAGGTTAATTCTTGTGCGACCTCAGCAGATATCATTAAAGCTTCATGGGTTTTATCTAAGTTCTGCTGTATATCTGACATAGTTCAGTTTGTGATTTTTTTTTTTGGTATTTCAATATTAGCTAGAGGTATATATTAAATTACAACATGTTTCTATATGACTCAGAGGACATAACTCTTTCTTTCAGGATTTCTACAAGTAAGAAACAGCAATTACAGAAATAAGATTCTGCAATATACTTCATCATTTTACCTCAGTTAAATTTTCTGTCTTTTAACTTAGGCAGTAAAAAACAACATGTTGGTTGAAGTGCATCTGGTCCATCATTATCCACAAGTATACTTGATTCTGATCCATCATTCACTTTGTTTATGCATTATCTAAAGGAGTATTTCCACACTTTCAAACATTCAACTTACCATGTCCCACCTATTCAGAGGATCCAAGGGGCATAATAATAAATGCTTATGTCTTCCAAAAAATTAATACCTCAAGAAGTCCTGCAATATTACTGCTGGTTTTGAACAATGGGACATTGAGGTTTATGAAGGACTTGGATGTGATGAAAATGTGAGTTTGACCTTGTGCTTTAAACTAATGGGTAAAGTGTTGCAGTGCAAGTTGAGACACTAACTTCCACAACTGCTGCTGTGTTATCTTTCACCAATTTTCTTGGCGGAAGAAAAGGCACTACCCTAGAGAGGAAAGAGAATGATCTTTCTTGATTATAGTGTGCTGTTGTGCAGCAACAGAGTGGAGGTACACACGTCTCAGGTCATTCTGAAAAAAAAAAAAAAAAACCAGAGAGGAAGGAAAAGGAGGCTGTCAGATGGCAAAGACCTGGAAAGTGGATGTGTACAAAAGCATTTTCACAGATTTTGGATTTGGAGGGGATTGGGAGGCTGGTGGTGGGGAACCCAAAAAGTACCCATGTGACTATTCTTATCCAGAAATCTATACTTATGAAAAGAAAAAGAACTTAAAGTGAAATGCTTTCTTTGAAACCTAATAGTGTAGGTTCAAGTTGACCCATTTTAGGTGCAAACTAGGTCTTCTCTGAGTTCCTTTGATGACTCAAAACCTTACCTTTTATTCTGTTTTTTAAAATTATTATTGTGTTTCAACAGCACAGTGATTAGTGATAAAATACTGAGGGATTTACATAAATTGCAAGATATTATGTTATTATATGCCTAGATGCATGCCAAATGTTTTCATGATGATTAGTATAAAAACAATATCAACTGAATCAGAGACATATGAAAAGGTTGTGTCTTCTTTTTTTTTCCCCATAGTTTAATTAAAGAATGAGATCAAAAAGCCAAATATATTAACAACTTTTATACAACTTAACTAGATTCATAATGTTTTTTTCAGCATCTAATATTAAGAAATTATTCTCTTAGCCTGCCGTAAATAGTGAATCATTATTTTTTTTTTTGTAGACATTATTAAAGTGTTAATCAAGCTATTTTGTTGGCCACATAAGTATAATGACTTTAGAGGAAAATTATTTTCTAGACAAAATTCTTTAATCAGTTAAATATACTAATTCAGTTGTATTGTTATATGGCTCTTTGCTGAGTTCTAATCACAAAAATGTTATGATGCAGATTTAGCTCAGTATTCCTAGCTGCAGAGCAGAACAGTGATCATCCTTCAGAATATTCCCAGCCTTAAGGAACGATGAAAAAGAAAGTAAAAATCCCTACAACTCCCATGTTTTTCTTCTATGAAGACAACCTGTAGCTAACAGATTACAAGCTGTGGGTTTTTTTCCAGAAGAAAGAATGCCTTTATAAATGCCTGTAATATTGGTTGGTGACAATCTAGGGAAGAGTGCTCTTTCTATTGAAGAATATTGTTTTGCCATTTTACAAGAATGGTTTCATGCCTAAGAAGAAACCTCGAATTCCAAAAAGTGAAAACACTGAGGGAAGCAGAAGCCATAGGCTACTGTTAACTACTCAAGTGCCAGTGTATCAGTAAACAGGAGAAAGAAATATTATGTATTCTCACTAAAAATTTTGCAAGGGTTTTTTCTCTGCTTTTCAAAAACACAGTGCTGTTTTAACATAAAAAAATTAGTCTAAATTACATGCATCTGATTCCTGTCTCTCTGCGAAAGACTAAAACCAGATAGTTTGGAGCTGGAGGTAGTCTGGTTTCTTAGTATTAAAAAACCTTGATGTGGTTCTGTTCAAACATACTTGTTGTAAACAGAAATCTGAAATTATGAAGACCAATAACTAGGTAGTATTAGGGGCATGAAACATATTGGTGAACACTGTGATTTGTCCCCCAAAAAAGTAGAGGTACCAGAGGCATTTTGACCTTCAGAACATTTTGATTTAGCAGTCTTGAATAATGAGTGGTAGCTTATGAACTAAAAGATAAGATTGATAGTAGGAATGAGAAGAAATAGTTTTTCATAATTATTATTCTTGCTATGTATACAGTCCATACCTACGAAAATTAATGTTGCCATTGCTAAGGTGGGAGTATAAATCTTGTATTAAGCAGATCTTCAGGAACAATAGGTATGGAGAAACCTGTGTTTCTTATCATAGACATAGCACAGACCCTGCTTACAAAAAAAAAAAGAAAGCAACAAAATTATCCAAGTGATCGAATTCCTCACTGGGGTAGCCCCAAATTCCTTATCATTCAATTATAGGCTCAGTTTCAGGAAAAGGCAGTGTGCCTACCACCGTCTGTTTCTATCAGACCACACATCATCTGTCTCTGTGCTGAGAGAAGGCTGGTGCTCAAGGGCCAGGCTGTTGCTGTCTGCATCGTGTGCTTGCTGCACTCCTCGCCTGCGAGGGTCTGAAACGACTTGTAAGAATGGTGCTGTACTGTGCATCCCTGGAACTGACTCTAACAGGCAGAACGGTCCACATTGCACCAGGTGTGGCAGTCCCCACCTCCCACACTCCCCCAGTACTATCCTCACCAGGCTTCACACTTTAAAGCACGCCTCAACACACTTGCATCATAAGTGAGGATGTACAGGCACCTTTTCAATTCACTCAGTGAAAACAAGACTTGGACAGGCTATGAAACAGCTGCCATTAACTTCGAAGAGAAAAGGAAAATTCATACAAAATTGCTATGGTTGTAGGGTCACACAAGGATTGAGAGTGAAGTTGCAATGCATGTATAAACAGTGAGGGCGTGCCTCGTTCCCTATGCTCAGTTTGGTTTGTTTGTCACTAATGAAGTAGGAAGTGTCTGCCACTGGAAGAATCAATAGCAATGGATCTATATAGTAAAGGCCTTCTGAGTCACATCAAATGCTTGTTACTATTGTTTCTAAAATAAAATATGTCATAAGTGAAATCTAGGAAAGGATGAAAAATTGAGAAGTGTCTGTGACACTTCTGCATCATGTGCTTTCCAGTGTTTTTGGTTCTGGAGTCAGAAATTATACGTATGCTTTAAGTAAGTATCCTTGGACTCCTCTTCCATGAGTTTGCCCCATCTCTCCTCCAGTCCATGTTCTTTTTAGTATTTCCAACATTCTTTGGAGCAGTTCCACTAGCCTACAGCTACTGTGTGGAGAGCTAATTCCCTACAATTGTTTTGAAGCTGATTCCTACTAAATGGATCTATCCCTCCCTTTACTTTGGACAACTTTATATTCCCAATGGACTATAAATCCTCACTCAACCTCTCCCAGACACTCTTTTTTAAAGAGGTCGATCTTAATCTTCTTTTTTAGTCTTTTTTCCCCCAAGCTTTACTGTCTTCTTTTATTTCATTATTTTATACAAAGAGACAGTGCAGGTCCATATATTTGATAATCCTTGCTCTCCTTTCCTGAATCTTTTCCAGTTTTCATAGATTCTTTTTAAAAGGGAGGAGAAAGGGGTGATTCCAGAGAATTATCCAAAGAGATATGATGTTCCTTTTTTATTCTTTATTCCTTTTTAAAGGTACCACTTTTTAAAGTGATTCTTACCTTTGATTTGCCTGTCTTACCAATATTGAGCTGGCATTTTCATAAAGCCATTTATTATGACCCAAGATTTTGTTCCTGAGTGATAATGACCAGTTAGGGGCCCAGTGTGTTGTATGTGTAGGCCTGCTTATTCCCCTATACACGTCTTGACATATATCCATACTGAACTTCATCTGCCACTTTATTGGCTACTCATTCATCTTCCTCACGCCCTTCTGCAATTCTTCATGGTCTGTCTTCTTTTTTACTGCCTTGAATAACTTGTTATCAGCAGTTAACTTTGCTGCTTCACTAATGGATTTCAGTTCCAGGTCATCTGTTACTATCTTGAACTGCACAAATCGCAGCACAGATTTGTGTGGAATTCATTGTTGATTACACTGCAAAAAGCATTCATTTATACCCTCTGTTTCATCATTTAACTAAATGATGAAATAAAGTGAAGGACTTTATCTCTTGTTCTGTAACTGCTTGAGTTCTTTAAAGCCTTGGATGACAATTTATAGCAGAAACTTAATGGGACTCCAGGTGGGACATATCAGGATACCCTTACCACGTGCTTAACTTTCAAATACTATAGTATATTTGTGATACAGGATTTCCCTTCAAAAATTTTTATTGTCTCTTCCCCAGTATTGGTCAGGTTTATACAAGTGATTTTTACTTTTTGTCTTATTATAAGCTATACTAATTTGCCTTTTTGAGATATCAAAATATATATGTAATAATACAAGATATTATAGACATAATTATGTATTATGTATTATATACATAATACATAATATTTTGAGATATCATGTATCCTGAATTTCTTGGAATCTCACCTGGGATCAATTTAAAAGGTACCTTCATATCTGCCAAGTACTTCAAGTACCAGGAGAATTTTAAATAAATCTTGGGTGCATATCATTAGATCCTGCCAAACAGTCAGTGTTCTTTTGATCATTGTCACTAATTTTATTCCACTGAATGATGCTTAGCAGATTGTTCTCTTTCCACCAAGTTTCTGGTATGTCTGCTGTTTTTTTTATTCATGTTCCTTCATTTGACAACTTATACTTTATATTGTTACTGTACAGGTTTGCTTCTCTTCCCAGCATCCAGTTTAAATCATACTCAGTCTGACTAATTCCATTCTGTGTTCTAGCCTTTACAGAGACTAAAAAAATTCCCATAACGTCATCTGTAATAGATATGTCATCTTCCCCTCTGTTGTGTTCTGGACTTGTCAGCTTACTCTTATTCTTTCATTTAAAAGTTCCTTCTCAATTTCCTTGATATTAAATGGTAGCAGGTTGGCCCACTTGTCTTTCAGAGGAAGTACATCTCTTCTGCATGACCACCCATTAAGCTAGAAGCTTCTGATGCCTCTTAATCATTATTACTGGCTTCTCAGCCCAGCATTAAAAGTTTGCCTCTCTTCCTCCTTCTTCAGTGTCACAGAAATTGCAGAGAGCATTACAAAGAACACTAGTTTAGTTAGTTTTGTACTCTTAAAACATTCTTAAACCCCTGAAATCTACTCCATCCCTCTCCTGCCTTTCTCTCTGCTATTTTTATTCCCATGCACACCAGCTACAGACCCCCTCTGTTGTTTCCTAGCAGTTGGTAGAGACATTTCACAAGGTCTGACACATTTGTGCACTTGGCAAGCAAGTCACCATGAAATTCTCTCTGCAGCCACAAGCCCAGCTTGCTATTTCTCTGGTAGCAATTGCCCACCACTGCAATCTGCCTCTTGCTTCCAGCAGAGCCTCTGCTTAAAGAGGCATTTCCTTGGCACAGGATGGCAGATGAGCAACTTTCAGCAGGGCAGACTCCTGGCTGGGATCCTTTACCCTTCACCCACCCTGCCACCAGCCCCCAGCTGGGGCCTCTTCTTTGGTCTCAGTCCCTCTATGCCAATCTGAAGTGCAAATATGATCCCCTCTGTGCATCTGTTTCCCAGCAGTACTGGATTTGCTGCCTTGAAGAAAAGATGATTAAGTACCTGTGAAAGCTCTTGAAGAATCTCTCCACACTGAGTTGATTCAGATCACCCACTCTAGCCTTAAAACAGTTTTGGGGTTTTTTAATGTTAGAGTTGCAACCTATCCACAGTATAGACATCTGCTACTTGCCCTGAGGACATATACTGTCATATGATACTTGACACAGTAACATGATCCCTCCCCTCCACCTTCATGCTGGAGAACACCACCTCTATTTCTTTCTGAAAGGATGAGAAATTGATTCCTAATGTAAGTATGCAAGTCTGATTTAACAATTAGTTTTAAAAGAACCCACTTACCTTTAATGTTCCCCTATGTTTATACATGTTTTTCACAGTTTCATCCTAACTATATTTTTCAATACAACATCTTCACATAGTAGACCAAACAAAAAATAAGCTACTGACCTCTGCACCAGCACAGACACTGTAGAGTTCACCCAAGTATTTTGCCAGAAATCTTGATAATTTTTGTAATATTGCACCTTTAAACTTTTATTAATACAGCCATATTTTGGTCAAATTCAAATTCAAAAACTCCAATACAATGGAAAATAGAGAGTTTAAATTTTAATTTGAATGTAGATAGAATAGTCAGTTTACCATGTTTCATGAAACACACAGTGTCTAAACTGTATCTTCTCTGCCTCACATACCCGTACTTCTGTTCAGAGTTAAAGATCCTGAGGTTTAAAACAAAGGCATATTCATCTACTGCCAAAAAATGAAGCTGCAGTTACAGGAAGCCAGACAACACACTTTTCAGAGCTGATAAGAAAACAAAAGAGACCCTGTTATTTTCACACAATGCCAAATGCTGCTTGCAATATGTTCATATTATATTTCACTACTATTTTTTTAGTAATGTTTATTATTTATTTTTATCTCAATTCATGTACTGTGTGATTTATTACTTCAGCCACTGAATAAAGAAAATATTTGAAAAAGCATTTCTCTCCTGGTGCCCTAGATGTATCACTTGCTTCCTGCAAATATAAATTTTGTTCATTTTTGGAATATTTTTACAAGCACAGTGACAACAAGTCTTTTCAAAATGGCTTTCTCTGAGATGGATTACTTTTTCTTCCTGTAGTTCTGTATGATTTGTTTGTGAAGAACTGTGGGAAACTCATATAAAGCTTAATATATAAATTAGGATTGTAGCTATTAAGATTTTAGTTTTATAGATGCTTTTCCATTCTTTCTGTAAATCATAAATAGTTTCAATGAATATTAATTAAAGAAAAGGTCCACATTATTTACTATAACCCATTACATCAAACAAAGAGAAAAAATTATATTCCATATCATCAGTATTTAAATGCTGATTAGAATGCTGAAAATTTCTGGGGAGAAGATTTTTTTCTCAGATGCTGTGCACGGAGAACTATGTCTCCAACCTGCACATATTTATATCTTTTCTCCCCATCTTAAGGTGATTTTCCCTACAAGATGATTATATCATCTATATTGCCTTTTTAGTTGAGCATTTGACATGAAGACCTGCATTGTAAAACAGTACTCTTCCCATTTTACAGATTGGGAATGAGGTATTAAGAGGAAAAGCAATTTTTAGATCAATGAAGAGGAAGTGATTTGAAGGTAAACCTATTAGGACAGTGATATAATCACGGTTGTCTTCTATGGGAAGTATACCTATTTTCTATGGGTAGGTATAGTAAAAAAAAGATAATATCCATTTTCTGTCAAACTAACGCAGCACAATTTTACATGTGAAGTACTGAAACCTTGTTCCTTTGTTTTATTGTAAACTTGTGTGGAAATGAGGGGTAATATCTAGATTTTCCATAATTTATGTGAATTTTTTTCTTAACAATTCTGTTAATCCCTTTCCAATAGTTCAAGGACCAGTACTTATTATATGAGAACATAACAAAAGCTGGATTAGTGGTTATGCCCTTCTCATTCCTATTCTTGTTTGGTAAAAGAACTTCATTACAATGAAAACAAGTGAAAAGTACTCTGTGAGAGAAATAGACACAATAATTATCAACTAGTAAAAGGAAAAAATGCTATAGTCAGCAACAGTGATAAGCTTTTAAGCCTGGGCAGTTTCAGTTCTTGCCTAAAAATACACAGTTTATTTGTCTGGATGCATCCTGAGTATTGAGGTAGCATGCCTTTGTCACCAGTCAGCTGTAAGCAAAGTCCACCTTTGCCATTTGTTAACACACAGCCTCTGCTACGGCTAAGGATCTCAGGTGTGCTTGGTCGCCCAGAAGTCTTTACTCAGAACAAAGGGAACAGATGGTTCTGATGTCTTGCTGTTGTCACCTCTTCTTCTTCACATTTCTTAGTCTGACGTGAAGACATCACTCAGTTTGCGTTGTTCCTTCATTTTCTGAAATAGCCCATAGGCAATACATTCACGAGTGTTTCGGCTGCAAAATGATAGCTTTCTTCTGTATGTTCATCTACTCCAAGACAGGAGATCTAAAGTGAGTCTCAAGTACTAGGAATTATTTGAGGTTTGGATTTTGTGTCTTTTTAACATGTGACCTTCCTCTCTTTTTTGCTGGCATCTCAGCAGAGCTGTGGCAGATGCCATTTCAAGATGAGAGCCCAGCGTGTCTACAGGGAAATGTAATGAGAAGGGCTGCCTAATGGAGCATCATCTATGGCAGCGTGATTGCTCCTGAAAAGCAGAGAAAGATGGTGATCGATTGTGAAAATACAGATGAATATGGTATAAAACCAGTCCTCTCAGCAGAGACAAAGGAATAATGGAGGCCTGTGGCAACCTGAGAAAATCACCAATTTCCTCATGCACCACTAGGAACCCTTGCTGAGGAGACAGAAGCCGAGGCAGTTTTGCATTGCAAGAATTCCTGTTATTCCAGTCTGTCACTTTTTCACAATAAATCTTACATTAAGCTGAAATAGTGGATTGTCTATAATATATTCTTCTACAACTCACCAAAAATCATATCAACATCTTGACAATGTTCCTGTACTTGCTTTTCCTTGTCTCCAGGGAAGGGTGAGAAAGGAAATTTAGTCTGCTACTGGCTTCCCCCACCTCTCTCATCCTCAGGAGAGCCTTTTGTTTAGCTGAGTTAAAAGATGCTCAGGTTGTATCTGACCCTTCCCAGGTATATGACTGTATTATGCATGTCATATACAGATTTTTGACGAATGCATGACCATTTCTGACGTCTGCTAATTATGAAGCTTTTCTGAAACATTGTATACAAATCCACACTGGACTACAAATTGGTAGAAACTTCAGTTTCATTAAATCATCTGTCAAATCATGGATTCTTTGAGGAGAAATGCAGAAATAGCAGTAAAGAATGAGGAAATATTAAGAAAGAGTTTCTATGATAATTTGAAATAAAGAAATACCCAATGCTGAATTCTTCAAAAAATTTAGGATTCTTTTTCTCCTGCATATCTGACCCCTTCTTCTAAAGATTTTTCTTCAAGTGGCCTTTCCTTCCTCTCACTCGATAACCTCACAGTCTGCTTCCAAATATTGTCTGGTTTTGTGTATTTAAATGTGTTTTCTTCCAATAAATTCAGATGGATTTTCTTCGAGAACTTGGCGATAAGAGACTTTAACACTTTCTTTTCCCTTTTTTTCTTTTTTTTTGGTTTTGTTTTATTTTTTGTTTGTTTTTTTTTTTTTTTGGCTTTGTTTTTATTTGTTTGTTTTGTTTTTTGTTTTTTAAGGTAGTATGCTGTTCAGATATGAACAAAGTTACATTTTTTTTCTCGTATAACTGAATTGATTCACACTTTAATGCAATATGTGGAGCTGGAATATTCTGTGAATTAATTTCACATGCAATGCAGGAGATTTTATCTGCTTTCAAAACCTACTGTTGGATCCTTTTCCTCAGGAAAACTTCAAGGAATTTGGACCCTATATATATGTTCTTCAAAAATTTATGAGTTCAACAAAGATCAACTTCACTGTAAGAGGCTGTAAATGGTGAGGACACAGGGTCAGACTGGTTCACATGGAAGTTCTTTATTTTTATTAATAATTGGGGATAAAAATATTTGAGGTTATGTGTTAATACCTCATCCTGTTTGTTTTAATATTTTGATATTGACTATAATCAACTTCTACAAAACAATACCAAATACTAACATGTCCACTTCTATGATTTCATGGTTTTTATCATGCAGCGACACGAAACTTAATGATTTTAAAATTTGACTTTCACTCTTGATCATCTGAATGCTATAAAACACACAAAACACTCCATATAGTCCAAATTATATTAGTTCTCCATGTACAAACTGTCTTTCTCAAAAGCCCTGACCAGCCTTGCATGAGAGCCTTCATCCATACCTTTTGCCCAGGGGCCCAGGCTCCCAGTTTTGGCCTGATTTATGTTGTGAGTGTGCCATCTCCAGTCCTGTTTCTGGCTCTGCCTCTCTGGTGAACCTTGGTGAACTTGCAGCTCTCTGACATGTATCTAATATAGGCTAGTTGGTGTTCAAACACTGCACTTTTGGATTTGAGCAAGAGTTGGGCAATCGGGTAGTACTCTAGTGAACTCATGTAACAACCTTACATGAGCATCTTTGCATGGGGCTGAGGATCACATATTGTCAAAGAAAACCACTTTCAAAAGAAAAAAATACCTTCTTAATAATTATTGATAATGTGTTTTTCTTTTCCAATCAAACAAGGAAACTATATTTGTCACTTTGTCAATTGGATACCAGTGTTTGACTTCCATTACATCTTTGCAATATCTGAAATGACCTTAGGTAACCATTTGTTCTGATTTCTGTCTCAAGCATTTGTTTACAGGTGAACGCACTTCAGTCATATCAGCAACAAAATTTTTCACATTCTTTTTCACAAAATTCAATGGAATGATTGACAGAAAAGGAGGCCATCAGTCAATAAGGGTGGAAGGCAGCATAAATGATGCATCACACTACTTTCCAACCTGTGAGCAAAGTCAGACAGGGCACTAGAAAATGGAAACAGTGCTGAATGAAAAATAAGATATTGTGCATGTGTGCACAGCAATTTCAGCTCATGAATTTGTAAAGGTGTCAAGTTGTTATCTAAATAAGACAAGAGAATAGTTCGGGTATTCTCTCATTAACTCTTCAGGAACCATAAACCATAGTCACTAACACTTTAAGCTAGATCCAAATTAGCTCCCAGTAGCAATTGAAACTCTGATTGGGTGGAGTCCCATAGTATGATTTTAAATACATTCCTTTAAAGAAACCCCAAACACCAAAACCAGACAAATATTATCTTTTTTCACAATTTCTGGATAGAAACTATCCCTGCAAACAGACCCATAGAATAGAGCCAAGAAGAGCATCTATGACTACTAGTAACATGCACACTTATGCAGAGCTTACAGGGCAGATTCACAGTTTTGAGCAGGCACTAATGAGCTTTTGAACATGAAGACTTCTCTAACTCCTATATTACTCTTAATATCCCTCAATTTGATGTGTACACCAAGTTGTGCAGCGCAGTCAACCTGCTGGGGGGAAGGGAACGCCATCCAGAGGCACCGTGACAGGCTTGAGTGGTGGGCCTGGGTGATCCTCATGAGGTTCAACAAGGCCAAATGAAAGGTTTTGCACCTGGGCCAGGTCAAGCAGGAGTACAGACTGGGCAGAGAATGGATTGAGAGCAGACCTGAAGAGAGGGACTTTGGGGTTCTGGTGGACAAAAACCTGGACATCACTTAGCAATGTGCGCTTGCAGCCAGCTGTGTCCTGCACTGCATCAAAAGCAGCGTGGCCAGTAGGGTGTGAGCAGGGGTTCTTTCCTTCTGCCCTGTTCTTGTGAGACCCTACCTGGAGTGCTGCATCCCCCTCTGGGGTCCCCAGCACAAGAAAGACATGGATGTGTTGGAGTGAGTCCAGAGAAGGGCCACAAAAATGGTCAGAGAGCTGAAGTACCTCTCCTGTGAGGAAAGGCTGTTCAGTCTGGAGAAGAGGTTTTGGGAGACCTCATAGCAGCCTTCTAGTACCTAGAGGGGGCCTACAAGACAGCTGATGAGGGATATTTCCTAAGGGCATGTAGTAATAGGATTTAATGGCTTTAACCTGAAAGAAAGTAGGTTTAGATTAGATATTAGAAAGAAATTCTTCACTGTGGTGGAGGTGGTGAGATATTGGAAGAGGTTGCTGTTGCCACACAACCCCTGGAGGTGCTCAAGGCCAGGTTGGATGGTGCTTTGAGCAACCTGGTGTAGTGGAAAATGTCCCTAGGGGCATTTGGAACCAGGTGAGCTTTAAAATGCCTCCCAGCCCATACCATTTTATGATTCTACAGAGCAAGAAGAAATTTTACTTTAACTTATCAGATACTTAGGAAGAGATATTAAGGAGAAGGAAAATGAGATATTGAGTTTTTTAAAACATTGTCTAGGCCTAAAACAGAAATGTAGTCACCGTATTTCTACATATTTCTCGTGTGATGACAGTGACATTTGCTAACTGTAGATTTGAGTAAATCAGATTTATTATACTATACTGGGAGAATGAGTGATCTCAGACACATAATTAAAATGCTTTCCTAATGTGCCTGCATTTAGAAAATGTTTCCTTTGAGAGCATGTGGAATTCCTTGCCAGACGAGATCAGACTTAAAAGCTATGATTAGATGAATTTAAGTACAATACCATTTCATTTTGGTAAACATGAAAACAGATTAAAATTATGCTTCCTGAAAAAAACAATTTAAAAATTGCACTCATGTTCTCAACAGTTTTATGGAAAATGTTTTTTTTTTCAAATATAAGAATAGAGAAAAGTTATTTATTTACTAATTATTCTATGTCTGCATTTTTTTCAGTATGTCAAAATCAGCCTTGTTTGAAGGCACTTGGTGATGTGGGACTAATATTTTTTTCCAGAAAACAAACTTTCCTCAAAAACTCTCAGATGGATTTAAAAATATGTTCCTGAGGTGTAAGTTAAGGTAAAAACCTGAAGAGCAATTCCAAATATTATTCTATATTACTAAAGACTTAACTCTACTGAGCAGATGTAAAAGATTTATAAGAGAATTTAGTTTTAAATTTAGTGTTTTCCTTGTTAGAGGAACACTTTTTAAGCTATTCATTACTATTTCAGGTATCCCAAATGTAACTGAATATACAGAAGAGCTAACATCCAAAATGAATTTTTACTTAAGAGATGTACTTATTTCCTGTTTATTTTTCATTTTTTAAAGTGCAGTTTCAATGACAATTAAGTCCTGAGAATACTTTGAATCATAAAAGAGATTTTTATCACGTGTCTTTTATTTTATCATTTGCAGTTAAATGCAAGTGTAAGTTGCATGAAGGTTTGGATTGTTCTGGTGATCCATGTGAAAACCGTCACTGTTTTCTTTCTTTTCTGGTAGAGGTAAGTAGAGTCCTTAGACCAACAAGCCTGTAAGATTCACTACTGCAGTAACAGCACCAGAGCTGCTGCAATAGAGCGGCTGCCTCCCGTGAAAACATCAACGTTTTAGAACAGTTTTGACTAGTCATGAAACTCTGCCTTTGAAAAAAGGTTTTTCATTGCCATAATGCAAAGACCAGTCATTGTAAATGACCAAAAACTCCTGAGTCACTGATAGACAGGACTGGAGAGTTATTACTAGAAAGGAATGGGAGTCAGCTGGCAGAGATGAGGAAGAAGCAGCAGTTCTTCAACAACTGCTAAAAGATCCCCCAAGGACCAACCCTCTTGCCACCCAGGCCAGCTCAGGTCTCTCTGAGAACAAGTC
>VYXC01007083.1:247341-263316 GCA_013397175.1 Platysteira castanea | reverse complement strand
CGGGATCTATCTAAAAAAAAAAAAAAAAAAAAAAGGGGGATGTTTTTATTTCAATATCCTTAAGGAGAAAGAACACATCTGAGAATAAAATAGATATATCATTTCAGAAGTGAAGCAACTAGAAAAACATGTGTTAGATTAAATGTGTAATATTTCTGAAGATAACGTAGAAAAACATTTATGCAAAAATAGGGCTTTGTGATGTTGCTTAGACTGTACACTTTTCTTTTTTTTGCTTTTGCTTTCCAAAGCTACTGCATGTCGGTTAAAGTAAAATTGTGGAGTTTTTCTAAAATTGTTGTTTTTTCACTGATCTCAGTAATATCCAAGCATCTTCAAACATTGCATTGAAAAGTATATTGCTTAATATAAGATGCAATATGAACTGCTTGAAAAGTTGGAATTTGTTAAAGATTTTGCTACTTTCATTTTTTCTTTTTTTAATATAATTTTATATTTATGAAGGTGAGAAATGAACTGGAAACTAGTAACATCTAGATACTTGTTAGTTCTTCTGAAAATTTCCTTCCTAATCCAGAAAAATGAAAATACTTTTGCAGACAGAGGTTTAAGTAGTGATGAGTTAACAAACAATTAGCAGGCAGTTGATTTCACGTCTGCTCAGAAAATGAGCAATGACTAAAGCTCTGGATGAATCAGTAATACTGTGTATGTCAACGACCTGACACTGCCTCATCAGAACTCCACAAAGATTTACCAATACATTTATAAACACATATATGCGTTTATACTTTATATATATATACACCTATGTGTGTATATTTTTTTTAGCATATATAATTCTGTAAGCCAAGAGAAAAGTTAGAAGTTATATCCATATTCTTCCCTCCTACTACAAATTAATAATTTGGGAAATAAAATTACCTGCTTATAAATATTTTAACTTTCTTATGCCTAATCAATGGTTTTTAAGCAAGCAGTTTGTGAACCATTGGGGGAGAGAAATTTTTGCCCCAGTGTACCAAAAATCACTTGTGCAATTTAAGTTAATTCTTACTATCTGACAAAGAAGGAGAATAACATTAACTATCAAAAATGAGTTTATGGCAGTTGAAAGCAAAATCTTGTTGCTGGAGTTTAGTGCATCTAATTTCATTCCCTTTCTCTGGTCTCTTGAGAGTGCAGAATTATACTGAGATAAGTTTGAAAATCTGGAGAAAGCAAGTCAATGCCTAATCATCATATTACAGGGTTATTTTCCTTTTCTTCTTTTGACTTAAAATCCAAATATTCATGAAAGTTGCAACAGCTTTAACAGAAAAAATAGATCAGGCACTTCCTTCAAGTCTGTCCCCAGGAGTCTAGACAGTATACACTGAAGTCTGTTCAGACAGGGAAATAAAAATAGAGTTTGGGTTTCCTGTAGTTCTTCGGTAGCAGCTTTAGCTACCAGAGTGCTTGTTAAAATAGCAGTGAAATCAGCTATCTATCCTTATTCAGTTTCAGAGTTCTGTGAAATTTGCTTCCTCTTTTACTTAAAAGTCCCTCAGATTGGCAGTAAAGTTTTACCTCAGGATGAATATAATCTGTAGTCCATGTAAAAATATTTTTGATGCTCCTTATTTGCACAAGATTGTGCCCATTTTGTGTCAGACACCAAAAGGAGTAGGCAGGACACTGGGGAAAACTATCTAGGTAACCCTGAGTAACAGCGCAAACAGCAGAAATGGCAATGAATATGCTGTAACTGTTATGTCAATGAGGAAATATCTCAACATCTCACCACTGGACAACTGAGTACAATTCAAGGGTGCTGAGTTTTTAGAGATGAGCTGAAGCCTCCACTTAAGTTCCTAGTCCCAGACATTTTCTGCTTGAAGTAGAAGACACTGATGAAAATTGCTGAGTCAGAATCTATCTTGTGAACCAATCTGCAGGTAAAACCATTTATTACCATCACTCAGTATGAAGACATACACTGGTTAAACTGGTTTCTTGATGTTCATCTTCATCTGTTGAACATCGAATATTTCCAAAGACTGATTGGACACATTTGACAGTATGTGTGTTGCCAATTGTTCTGTATTACAAATATGAAGTCAGTTTTATCTCTTCACTAAGAATGTTCTCTTTGTGCACTCAGAGTATGCATGTGATGACACTATAAACATGTGTTTGGAGACATATAAGATGCCATTGTCATGTTTGTTTCCACTCAAGCAATTTACTTGTGTCTGTTAGCCCTCTGCTGTCCATTAATATGGATTTTATTGGGTCACATTCCATGTCAGATCATCTAAATGTTAACTGTTTAAGAAGATACTCCAGTTCATTCACTCCTAACTTTAGAAACATTACAATTTATTGCCTAATTTTATCTGCCAAATCACAAACAAAAGAAAGGCCAAGAGAATTATAGCTTATTTAATAAATATGTACTAGAATGTACATGACATAATATATTAATATTTCTTTTGAAAACTGTTTATGTCTTATTCCATCTTAATGTGTCCTGCAGTCACTCCTGCATAAAGATGCACATTCATAAAGAAAGTTGAATTGCTTTCTTCATAATCTTGTCCAACAACAAAAAAAAAAGCTTTAGAGATCACTTTGAGGTCCTTTACTCACATGCCACATGTTCATGTGTTACACCAGGAACAGGTTTATCGCAGAACTGTAACAGATGTGTGAGTTCCTCTCAAGTCTTCTCTTGGTGGAAGAATCTTCACGTGGACCAGATGAACAGTCTATTAATCCTTGACTTACAGTGCTTTGATGGAGAGTTTGTAATCCTTGTCTTAGATTTATTTTTCATAAAACACCTTTTTCTGTTTTGTTGGACTATCCTGTTTACATTCCTCCTTGCTTAAACATATTTTTAAAAGGGTCTTCAAATCCTATTTAACTTATTCTTTCACCAACATTATCACTAAGTTTGCATCAGATATACCAAGATTTCTTTTTTTTTTCCCCAGGACTTTAATTAATTAACTTCCCAAATGCAGTTTTATCATAATTTTTTTTTTAACAATAGTTACTCAGTTAAGATTTTTTTCCAATCCCCACTGGAAAGTATAATTTTAAGTTTATGGTTAAATTAGTTTAAATTTCTGAGATGATGCTTGAAATGATGTCAAGATATCAAACCTCAGATAAGCACTCCCTCCATGTTACAAATCTTTTCTGCATGTATAAAACAGATGTGTATTTTGCAAGACTGCTAAGATAGCTCCTTATGCTAAACTGTAAAGGAGTTACTCACTTCCTGTGAATATAACCAAAATGTACATGAGAACAATTTTAAACATTGTGTTCATGAAACTGAATTTCTCTGTCATCCTAATACTTTGTTTATCACATGAACTTTTCGTTCTTTCATTCTGTGATTGATTTTTTGCATAAAAATATATTGATCTTCTGCTTTTAAACTGGCCATCAACAGTTAGGAATTTATATTTTGTTAATATTTATTTATAAAAACTCTACATATTTATTGCTTATACTATTGCTTGAAAGATAAAGTATTAGAGATACATTTGGAGTCTATGTGTTTGTCACTACAAAACCAGTTCTTCCCTATTAACTTTAAGAAACAGTGCTGTTTAATTAAAAAAGGAATAGAAAGATTGAAAGCAGAAAAAGACAAGTGTGTTGAAAACTTCAGAAGAGTAATGGAAACCAAAATTCAGACCTTATCTGCCCTCCCAAAGAAAGTGAAATAAATATTTCATGGAAAGCTTTGCACCACTCGAAATAATAATTGTCAGCCTAGAACAAAGAAAATGGTTTCCAGGCTGCCATGGTGATGAAGTAAAACACGACTTTATGTTAGGTATACAGGAGTCAACTTCATTAATTTTTAAAGAGTAGGTATGTGCATTCAACATTACCACCTTAATGCTAAAATACTCCATTGTTCCCTACAAGAAACTATTGGTTATTCACATTTGCTCAGTAGTTAACTTTTTTTTTTCATGTAATATATATAAATGTTCACATGCTGTTACTTGTCCACTGCAAGCTGTCCCTATGGTAAGAGGGCAAAACAGATAACTTTAGCCAACTACAGAGTAAAACACAGCACTCTGGTGGCCTCAGCTGCCACTCTCTTTTAGTTTGATGACCAAGTTTCTTCTATCTGTGCTCTCCTGCATCACAGATATGCACAAAGTGAGCATTCTTCTCAAAAATTATGCCAAAAAAAGCCAAAGCTGCTCCTTGATGAACTGGTGCTGGTGGAGAGCTGTAAGGCTCTGATTTTGCAGAACTTAATCTAAGATTTAGCAAAGTATAGTAGCAACAGAAAGGATTTCAGGCTGAGCTTGAACAGCTAAGAAGACTTAAAGACAGCTGCAGAGTGACAGGAAGTCTCATTATTACTGGTGATATCTGGAGAAGGCAAGAGGAAAATATCTTTTGCCAAGGACCCCGGAGCTGATGTTCCCAAGGATATTAGGGTCCTTTGGAAGAGTGAAACTCAGTGAAAAGCTTCCTCTATTGCTTGAGCATGGATCTCCAGAAGCTAAGTTTTCACTTTTGCTTTCATTTGAGAGGATTTGAGGCAGAGGCAGCTGTTAAACTTTGCAGGAACGTGACCCTCTCCAAGAAACTATGAACCACAGGAACTTGAATTGGAAAATGAAAAGTGACCTTGGTGGTGACATAAGATTGAAGTGAGTGCTCAGAGAAGGCACTGAAATCCAAACAGGCACAGAACAAAAATCTCTATGCAGTGAGAATAATCAGCGGTGTTCTCTGGCTCAGCAGGCTGCTCGGGCAGTACTGAAATGGAAATGGCTGTGCTGCGTCTTTATAGTGTCAGCACTGAGCAGCAGTAGGCAGGGATTGTAGCATATTGGGAAAACCTACTGCCTCATACAGTAGGAGAAAGCATGTAGGCTCTTCACTTTCAAGGATTTTGTATTGTTATATCCAATGAAAGATTGGATCTTGCAAGCTGCTGGAACCAGAGAGGACAGGTGCCACGCCAGAATATAAGCTGCCAAACACTTTTGCTACACATCTGCAAAGTTAGAAATAAAGACGAGGCACTTTGGTAAATGTTGGCAAAACCCTATCAGCTGTATTGAATTTCTACTGAAATTAGTTTCCATGAAAATCTAAGGTCTTCATTACCTTTGAAAATAAATATCCATCTTCCAACTAACTCCCCAAACACAGTCTCTCAGATTTTTGGAAACCTTCCCAGTAAAATACATAGAAAATGCACAATACTTGTGAAAGAACTAATCCATATAACACTAAGTAATAATCATGCAGGAAGTTTGGTTCCTTGCCTGTGGGTATTCAACATCTGAACTGATGTAAACAGACAAGGGAAAAAGAAATGGTACTCCAGAAAAGCAAACTGGAGCAATTACATTCAAGGTGCATACACTACAAAGAATTCACCTAGAAACATGACATAAAGCATAAGCATCATTCTGATAAAATTCCAGGAATATCAACAAAACATGCCTGTAGCAGTGTATCCATGTAATTTGTATATCCTGGTAAAATCACACAGTGATTCATATAGTGATTAGAGGATTTGAACCTATGTTTTTAAATCTTTTTTAGCATTTCAGGAATGAGAACTTTTAATTATGCATCTGTCTGTGTCTTACTGCACTAGGCAATGAATATATAGTCTCAAAATTCTTTTCACAGAAAAAAATGAACAGCTAGATTTGCAATGTGTGTGGAAGGATGAAATTCACCCCTAGGCAATGAGCCATAACAAAAAGTTAAAAATCATTTAAGTCTTGTTTAAGACTTTGAAATTTTATCCAGTTTATAGGAGTTTTTTTCCACTGGACAAGCTCAAATTCACCCTAACACATATTCAGGGACATAATTTCTTTGATTTTGCCCACATTTTTCCTGTACACTTTTCCTCCTCTTTTTCTTACAAAATTATCCTGTATTAAAGTAATGATTGGGATGACTTTAGAGCACCATTCAGAATAGGGCTTAATGTCCATTGATACATATCAAAGTGCTGGCATCTCAATTCCCTGACAGCACAATGAATAGAATTTAACCATTCCTTTTTGAGTACTGCAAAGGTTTCTTCTTTAGAGCTTTAAAGTGTCTTGACATTCCATTATCAGAGCACCATATAAAAGAGTTGAATACAACCCCAAATATAGAATTACAAATAAACAGAGGCCCTTCAGTTAAGTAACTTGACTTGGGTAGGAGAAATACACTTTTATGTAATATGTTAGATAGGAAAAATACCCAGAACAACCAAACATTCTTACATGGCAGAAGAAGAAAACCTATTTTAAAAGAAATTAAGAATGGGATATGCATTTAAAGAGAAATATCTTTGCAAGAATCAGGACTGACTGCACAATAAAGTGTTTTGAGGGGAAAAAAAACAGAAAAAAAAAAGAAAATGAAATGCAGGAAGTACTTACACTTACTGCCTTGTGAAAAATGTAACCAGTGAAGAGGACTGAGTAATACCAGAAGTGTAGAGTAGCAGAAAAGGTCCAAAAAAGGCCATCTAGACCTATTTAATCATTGGAGATGTTTCTTTTTCAACATACGTTTTAGTTGCAAATGACAAGAAAGGCTCTCATGCTATTTTTAGCATCAAACTCTTCCTACAGACCAGTATTTGGCATTCCCAGCATTGTCACTGAATAGCAAGTCACTTAGTGAAAAAATAAAAACATCAAGAAGATGTAGAAATCAATATTTTACTATGCAATATTCACTGACCCTCAATGTTGGGGATCACAGTCATGAAAAATATAAATTAAGTATACAGCAGTGCACGTTTGTCTATAAAATTTAAAGTTGTTAACTTTGTGTATTAGAAATAAAAAGATGGAGACTATTTCTAATTTTAAAACATCTTTCTTTGTGTAAAAGGAAAGGAAAGTATTTTAATGTCACCAAGAGCTTTTACAACAACTCTGCTTTTAGTTAATGCCTGTCACCTTCAAAGTCCAGGCTTGCTCAAGTGGGGCAGTAGAACATTGTGGGAATGGCAAAAGCTATAGGCTTGAACATTTTTTACCCAAGAAGCTGAGAAAGGCAAAGTTTCTGCTCACGTATGCTCTTAAAAAAACCCCTTGAGAATAGCATACCCTATGGGTGTTTCAAGAATGACTAAAACATTACACTAAACTGTTCCACTGCAAAAAAACGCACTACAGTACCAGTTGTGTCATGCCAGTGAAGAAATAACCTAGAAACCTTCTGTTAAAGTGCAAAATTCTACCTAAAATCGAGAGCTTAAAAAGTACGTACTTTTAGAAGTACTTGCAAAGGACATTTAAAAAAAGTGTGACAGTAAGTCAAAAAGTGCAAAATTATTTGTGTTGTTCCATAAATAACTGTGAAGGACTTAGTCTGCAGTACCTAGAGCATGTTGCCATTTCAGTGGTGCTACATACAAGTTTCATTTAAGCACGTCACTTACTGTATTGCCTTTAAAGGATTTCATCCATTTGCATTAAATCTGAGTGGGGAAATACCACTTCATTTGCCACTGTTATGGTTGTATAATTCAGTAATGTTTCACTAACACCACGCAGATTCACCAGTTCACCCAAGGCAGCTAAATCTATCAACAGCTGTTGTTGTTGTAAGGGGAAGAGTTGGGATTTTTCCCTTCAAGTTATTTCCTATGTCCTTTAAAAAATCACTAGAAGTACAGCACTGATTACACTCTTGGTAAGTTTCATTTTCTTTTCCTAGATCTGGTTAGAGCTAGAGAATTCCTTGCTACTTTTCAATTCTGGTTCTATCAGGTTGTTGCAGTTTAACCCAGCCAACAAATATGTACCATGCAGCTGCTCCTTCCCATCCTTCCCCTGACCTCAGTGGGGAAGAGAATCAAAGTAAAAAAAAAGTAAACCTTGAGATAAGAACAGATTATTAATGGAAACAAAATAAAAACTCACCAACACTACCACCAATGGTAATATAACAACAACAATAATAGTGAGTGCTAAAGATAATATTTACAATAGTAATAAAAATAATTTTAATGAAAAGAGAGATATAAATAACACCTGAGGACAAACAAACAAAGGACAATACTGTTGCTCACCATATGCTCACTGACGCCCAGCCTGTCCCCAAGCAGCAACCAGCAGCACAAGCCACCAGCCCAGTTTACATGGGGTGGCATGACATTCTCTGGTATGGGATATCCCTTTGGCCAGTTTGGGTCAGCTGTCCTGGCCATGCTCCCTCCAGCTTCTTGTGCACCTGCTCACTGGCAGAGCATTTCAAACTGAAAAGTCCTTGACTCAAGGTAAACACTGCTCAGCAACGACTAAAACATCAGTGTGTTATCAACATTGTTCTCATACTGATGCAGCACTGTTTCAGGTGCTAGGAAGAAAATTTGCGTTTTCTGAGACAAAGACAGAGCTTTAATATGAGATACAATTGTTTTGCCTATCCTGACTCACTGCAGACTACTCAAGGGTCTTCAAAAACCTGCAGAAAGCCCCTAAACCCCATACATACATGCAAACAGTCAGAGAACTTCTACCAGTGACAACTTCCAGCAGCAATGAGTCAAACTGAGGGGAGAATGTGATAATATCTTACTGAGATCAAGCATTTCTTTGAAGTCTAAATTCACCTGGATATTCCATATTCATTCGCTTCGCTTATTAATTCATAGGAAAAAGCCTCAGGTTTGAAATTGTATCTTCCTGCAATTATTGCTACTTTTTTTTGTTTGATCTAAAAGACTTCTATACCTTTGCTGTGAACTGTAATTCCTGACAACCAGAATTTTAATTTTAGTTCTTTTAAAGAGGACATCATGATTCACCATCAAACATTCTCTTAAAAACATAACTACTTAATTTCTTTTAATCCATATCCTGTACATATATTTTTAAATGACATAATTTACATTGTAATTGAATAACATTAATCACAGTAAACCACAGCAATAACTATAAGGAAAAAGAACTTAACTCCTGAAAATGCAATAAACCGATTTATGTACCAGGACAAGTTGAAGGTTCCTACTAGAGCAGTTCAATAATAATCAAGGAATTCACTTCTCTCAGATAATCCAGATACGAGAAGAAAAATTAGAAGACATGCATGTGTCATAAGGAATAGTTTTTAACAGTCCAGAGATGACGAATCTGAAATGACTTGTATTTTTCTTTTATTGCCGATAAAGTAAAAGGCTGTGTTTTGAAGAAATACTACAGTTGTTTTATACTTACATGCCCCTTCTACTACAAAAACTGTAGCTGGTATCCACAAAGAAACTAAAAAGAAGTTTGAAAATTCATTCTTCCAAATATGTCTATACTTACTACCTAACCATGCTTCACAGAATCACAGAACTCTTAGGGTTGGAAGGGACCTTTGGAGATCACCTAGTCCAAACCCCTGCCAACACAAGGTCACTTAGAATGGGTTACACAGGACCATGTTGGGTTTTGAATGTCTCCAGAGAGTGAGAATCCATGACTTCCCTGGGAAGCCTTTTCCAGTGTTCTGCCACCCTCAGTGTAAAGAAGGTCATCCTCATGCTGAGTTCTTGTGTTTTAGTTTATGGCCATTGCTCCTCCTTCTGTCACTGGGCACCACTGAAAAGCACCTGCCACCACCCTCCTGACAGCCACCTTTGAGATATTTTATGTATTGATGAGGTCCCCTCTCAGTCTTCTCATTTCCAGCTGAGGCCTAGCTCCCTCAGTCTCTCCTCATATGAGAGAGACTCCAGCCCCCAAATCATGTTTATGGCCCCCACTGGATCATCTCCAGTAGCTGCTTGTGTTTCTTGGACTGTGGAGACCAGAACTGAACACAGTATTCCAGACAGGACACCTAAAGGGTCAGGACTGCCTCCCTTGACCTCCTGGGCTCACTCTTCCTGATGCACTCCAGGATTCCATTGGCCCTCCTGGCCACAAGGGCCCTGCAGCTCATGCTCATCACCAAGACTCACAGCTCCTTCTCCACAGAGCTGCTCTCTAGTAGGTTAGCCCCAACTTGTATTTGCTCTTGGGGTTATTCCTTCCCAGGTGCAGGAACTCATTAGGTTTCTCTCTACCCAATTCTCCAGCCTATCGAGGTCCTGATGAATGTCAGCACAGCTTTTAGGTGTATCAGCCATTCCCCTCAGTTTCGCATCATCAGCAAACTTGCTCAGGGTGCATTCTATCTGTTTGGCCAGGTTGTTGATAAACAAGTTGAATAAGAATGGACCCAATAAGTACTGACCCCTGAGAAATGCCACTGACTTCAGGCCTCCTACTGGATTCTTCTCTACTGATCACAACCCTCTGAGTTCTGACATTGAGCCAGTTCACTGTTCATTCATCTAACACACATTTACTGAGCTTGCCTCTGAGGATGAGACACAGTGTGAAAAGCCTTGCTGAAGTCAAGGTAGACTTCTATGATTTCTGTACTTCTTACAGTAGACTCTCCATCACATCTGAGCAGTTTATCAAATGATCCACCACAACTGCACGCAAACTAGTGTATTCTCATGTGCTGCCATAACACTTTGGCAGAAAGATATGCAAGATCTCAGTCTAAATTCTAAAAATGCTTAGCAAGTTTTAAGAACTAAAAGGTTAAGTCATAAGTGAACTGTTACTCTTCAGTAATGTCAGAAGAAAAAGAGATGTGTTCATAAAATCAATTTATCCCTGAAACAGTAGGCAAATTTAAGCATCTTTTATATTTGTTGCTTAGTGTTTGTTCCATTTTAGACCTTCTTTTTGCAGTATGTGGTCCCAAAGGTTTTCCCACAGCTAGGGAGAAAAGAAATGCCTATGACTGCCTTTTGATATATTTTTCCCAAAAACAATACTGCAATTCATTGTTAACAGACTATTCCCATTAAATATTACTATGCATCTTGTACAAAGATTGGATTTTTGAAAATATTTCTTGATTGGTGAAAGCTTGATAAAAATTCTTTTTTTCTCTTTTTCTTCCTCTGGTTCTTCCTATACTATGACAGAAATAGAAGCAATTAGATATAAGAAGGTTTGTAGATACATAAGACATATGTTTTGTTCAATCTGATTTACAGTGAAAATATGATATGTGCATATTGAAATCTTCCCCTGTTGAATAATTCAAAGAGTCTTTGTTTACATCTGTACTATCCTTTTGTTAAATCACTTGGGAAAAGCACTTGTATATATGAATAGAAGAAGGATTAAATACTATGTCGTACTTTTAACTTCAATGGCAGAAAAAGATCTTCAAAAAGCCAGCATAATCCAAAATAACAGTCAAAATAATTAAGTTCTCCTGGGGAAAACTTATTTTCTTAACAAGGCCAGCAAACTAAGCTGATTTGTAATAAAATCTTAATCAAGCACTGATTGCTTTCTTCTACCACACTGGGAGAATTATTTTCTGGCCAGTACTGCCTCCTGCGACACTGAGGAAGATATTTCATACATATTATAAAAACCTAAAGTAGGACTCAGGACACTTTTTCCAGTGTGGTCAGATAATTAGCAACAGAGATGGAGAAATACTAAAAAGAAAAGGTGAGGGGAGGAGGATTCTCATTTATATTGGTTTTTTATCTAGTAAAAATGACAAAAATTTCTGATAAGCTTTTTCAACAGTGGATAAAAATTCATACCTGAAACTGTAGCTCCAAATACTCAAAAGTCCGTCTTCTATCTGCCACATAAAGCTTTTTAAGAAAGAAAAATTCTACTAACAACTTTTCTCCTGTTTTCTTTCTTGTCATAGCAGTCTTGCATCCAGTCCCAAATTTCCTTTCTTTCTTTACCAAGAAAGTGAGTTATAGTAGGGCTGACCTTTCAGAGGACACCAAGCTCCTCCACTATTCTAAGTGGTTTTCTTCAGAAGAACAAAAATCATCTGTATCTGCTACTATCACTGTGCTAATCATCCAAGAAAGAAGGCAATTTCTATGTTATTTTTTTTAATTAAAAAAAAACCCAAACAGTCAGTATCAACAGGCCATGACTGGAGAATTTATTTTCTTTCATGGCTGAAGCCTTATTTCCCCAGCCCACAGAATAAGCCTGGGATTTTTTTTCTCAAGAATGGATCAGCCTACAAGCTGATCAGTTCAGATCATGTGACATCAGTGGAAAGCAAAACATTGGGAAATAATCCAGCATTATATGCCCTACCTATATATTCTTTAACAAACAGGATTTATAATTCAAATAAATATTTTCTGGCAAGTGTTGCAGTTATTTTTGCATGTCAGGCTTCTGATGGTTCAAATCTATACGATATGTTACTTGCTCTGAAGAAGGCATTTCTTCGAAATAAATGCTACAGCTGGATTTATTGCCGAACAACCCAAAAAAATACTGCAGGCTTTTCCACACCCATGTTGTTAACTTCCATGGTAAATATAGTAAACTCATTATGCCATGCCAGACAATGTGTGTGCAGTGCAACATTTATATTTCAGTTGTTTCCATAAATATGAAAGAGTCCAACATTGGTTTTATTATGAATTATGTATTTGCAAAAAATAAAAATATATTCTCAGTGTTGTCTGTGAATGCTCCATATCTATTTCTGCCTAACCAAAATGTTTCCCTATGCTGTTTCTATGTATTATAAAAGAAAATGTTCCACTGTAGAACTTGAATGCTTTTTTACTCCAAACCACATGTTAGCCTGATTTATGCCCCTGAGGAAAGCCATAAAAGTGACTTTTCCATTACTTTTAAGCACAATTTTGTCTGTTACTGGGTTTCTTGACATATATTTAATTTGTATGTCTTTTTCTGAACATTTATTGCTGCAGTACTTTTTTGCATTTCTGTGAGTTTAACAGGCCTTTCTGTGTTGACGGTACTGTCAGGCCAAAAAAACCCACAAAACTTTCTGTAGTAGCATTCCAATACCCAGATGAAACCACAGCTAAAGGTGCTTTCTGCCTTCAAAAAGCATGCCAAGAAATAGCCATTGAAGAAATCCCAAGAGAACTAAGGCATAGACATAAAATTGTCTCTTGAGCTACAGAATATCAGGAAAGATAAAAGGGAAAGATCACCAGCAATCCATAAGGCCCAAAGAGATATCAGTGCATGATTCAAAGGGCACATCTACCTGTTCCATGGATTATGCACACTGGTGAGTTGAGTCCCTACCAGCAGCTGGGCAAACTAAAACTCGAATGAGTTGATAAGGTTAGGATTGTCAGCAACACTGAGTGGATCTGAAGGCAGAGTTTACATTTTACATTCTTACTGTATTACTAAGTTAACCTGAAGAAAATGCATTTGGATTTAGTACAACTCTAATGGTCCGCAACAGAATTGATTCTTAAAAGTAACTTCTGTGATGAGCAAAAGGCAGGCATAAACATCAGGTAAATGGTTCTTTATATTAGCACATTATTTTGTTCTGGAAAAACCTAACAGCATAACTGTGTCATTTGTCTCTTCGGGTCTCTAGTTTTAGACAAGAATCTTGTCACAATTTCCTAAAAAGCTGGGTACATTTCATGAATATTTGTAAGGCATCCGAATTTCTCATAAAAATTTATTTCTTAAGCAGTCATCTATTTCGCACGTCTCCTTTCCTGGTCATTTTAAGCACCTGTGGAGGTTCTACTATTTAAATGACATCACATAAGCAATTCATCCTAATACTTGATAACAAGAAGACTTTTCTTTTAATCTTCTACATCTTAATGAACTTCTTTTGGAACTGGTCACACCCATGTCAGCATCATTATATCAGACACTTCCTTTCTGTATCTTCTCTAAGACATCTTATTTCCTACTTATAGAAGCAGATTTCCAAGGATGGGAAAGAAAGGAAACGGAGTTTCAGTATCAAATGGAAGCCCAGATTCCTTTGTATGTGCATTATATTTGTACTTTTCCATTCACCAAAACCGTTTTTGGTCAGAACCACTAAGCATTAAATGGCTGCTTTTCTGTTTAAGCACTTAGTTCTGCTTCACTGCCACTCAGCTGCTTTTCTCCTGGAGGTGGTTTTTAAGTCTTAGCTTTTCCCTGCATCAGTCTTCATGTTGTGTCTTTTCCTATGTCACTCAGCCTTGCTTGCCTTAGCTCTGTTTTCCTCTTGCATTGCCTGCAATACCTCTTGCATTCAACCTTTCCACCAGTCTCTGAAGCAGCCATGCATGACCGCATCTCCGCGTCTAGAGGAACAACAGTCTCAAAGGGCAATGGTAACAAACATAAGACCTGATTCTAATGGCTTGTTTATCTTTATTTTTGTGTTTTAAATAAATGCATTTTTTGCATTTCTTCCGGTCCTTTAATTAATTTTCTGAGATGTGCCATGGCAAAGAGAAAACACTTAATGGAAACAAGAATTTTTGTTCAGTGTATAAGCACACAGTTGACTAGATGCACCTCTAGCATTAGGAAGTGCTCATACAGATTGACTGAACTCAGGCTAATTTATTGTTCTTATCATTTCTGTCATGGACTAATGGATAATAGTTTAAACACCCTCAGTGGAGACCTGGGAAGTTTTACTCCTTATTTTCTTTGTTTCCCTGTCCTAGCTGATCTCTTTATTACTAGCTTTGAACTCTAAAGCTTTTAACTAAAGATATTTATTCTATGAACTCACCTTTGCTGTATTATCTGTGCCTTATGCATTTTGAAGTGAAGCTTTTTTGAGTCAGAATCTGAATCTTCCACTTCCAAATTTTTATGCGTAGCAGAATGACACCTGATTTTTACTAGCCTTTATTAGAATGGAAAAGAGTTACTACTTATTTGGGATGAAGTTAGTCAAAATACTCCAATCCAAAGCATGTAAGATGTAAATGAATAATCATTTAAAAATAAGTTATTTGCAGTGACGGTGTATGTTTCAAATAGAACTGAGGCGTATAGATAGTATACTTTAAAATACTTGTTTCCTATAGGCCATTATTGAGACAAAGAAAATTCAAGTTTTGAATCATCAGGATTAAGGAAAATGGAATCCTCATTCTTAGAGATATTGCATCTACAAACTAAGCCTGTAGATTTCTTCTTTACTTTTCATGTTAACTCCTTACATATGCATATCATTTACTCTAAAGCATCAGAGGACTCTGCCTAAAATAAATTTTCCTAGGAATTAATAAATATTATAATGCATTACAGTATTTCCTGTGGTTTATCTCACAATGAAAAAAAGAATTGTTCCAATCAAATGAGTTCAAATAAATATTTTATCACACCTCTTGTATCCAAGACTACATCAAAAATGACATTATATTTCCACAACAAAAGAACAAATGACATTTAAAATTTACCAGTTTTATGGAATGGGGAAAATGAAAACAACTATCACTGGAATGGGAAAATTAATTTGCTTTTTCATATAATCAATTCAGTTTTACATTTTACTTTATTCAAACTGCCATGCAGCAAACCCCAGACATTTTCATTCTGCAAGACTATCCTTTTCTCTCAACAATTCCTAATGGTCCCTAAAGGGCCACAAAGATGATCAAAGGAATGGGCAGCCTGCCATATGAGGAAAGACTGAGACAACTGCATTTGTTCAGCCTGGAGCTTAGGGAAGACATTCCCACCATGTTCAAATATTTAAAGGGCGGCTACAAAGCAGATGGAGACCTCATTTTTATCAGGACTCACATGGAAAAGACAAGGGGTAATGGCTACCAGCTACTCCTGGGGAGTTCCCAGTTGGGCACAAAAGAAAAATTTTTCACAATGAGAACAATCAGCCATTGGTATAATCTCCCCATAGAAGCGGCACAGTCCCCAAGACCGGACACTTTGAAGATGCAGCTGGACAAGGTGCTGGGTCATCTTGTCTAGACTGTGCTTTTGCCAAGATATTTTGGACCAAGTGATGCTCAAGGTCCCTGCCAGCTTAGTATTCCACTACAGTTCTATTATGATGATGACTGATGGTTTTCTGGTAGTTTTCTATTAATCTCTATACAAAAGTCTCAGACAGAACACATTCCTTTCTCTCAGTCTTCATAAAACTTTTTCAAACTTTAAGATAATAAAGAATGCTATACAATATCTATATAGGTTC
>VYXC01007083.1:216539-247319 GCA_013397175.1 Platysteira castanea | reverse complement strand
ACCCCCAATCTTTTTTTCCTCCCTGGCCTGTATTATACAACCTAAAGCAACTGTAGAATGGCTGGAGGCCAAGCTTTATTTCACAGTCACTGATCTCAGTTTTGATTTCTCATGCAGATTAACTCTTTTCCTGAATTACCTGTTACCTAAATTAGAGATTACACGAGTTGCAAAATTCAATTTTTATAAGTATTTTCTTTCTAAATACAGTCTTACTTTTGAAGGATTCCTAATATCCTCCATCACCTACATTGCACTAATTGCCCTTTATCTTACTTATGAAAGATACAGCATGGAAAAAAATGACAATGTGTACAAAGGGCCTCTCTAAAAGAAAGGCTATCATCCACATTTTTCCTGTATGCTGGACCTCAAGGAAGTATCTGTGATTCTAATTAGCCCTTTCTTATGCTTATTTTTAGTCTACTCTCCAAAACCCATATGGCATGGTCATAGTGGATAGCATTTCTGTGACACCTGTCACAAGGACTATAGAGTAAGTGATAGTGACAGTCCAGGGGTTACAATGACTTGACTTTTCCTGACCAGATATTGGTGACAGGCTCAGTTAAAGAATAGAGGGATTTTTTTTTGCTTTGCTTTGAAATAACATTGTATTTTATTTCAGAACAGCAACCTAAGAGAGCATTTTCATTTTACACTCCCTGTTTTCAAGACTGTGAATCATCACATGGAAAGGAATATGGAAAGAGGGAGTCTCTGTGCTTATTTTGTTAAAAAGTTCAGGGATCTACTAAAAGAGCTGTCCTGAATGTGTGAGTTGGAAACATTTTGGCATCTTTTATTTGCATCTGGTAAAAAAAACCAACCAAACAAAAAAATCTTCTATTTTAAATCTTAGTTAAGTTGCATCACCTGTCTTGGTTCTTTCATTTGAAAATTACATTGGCACTGTTGAGAAATAAGGTTCATCTGTCATGGATATGTTAACAAAAGCTAAAATATATTTTTTCTATTTATATGCATTGGTAAATTATCTATGTATATAGATAATACAGCATTCACAATTATGAACAGTGAACAAAACCATTACCTATATCTTCAAAATTAACTAGAATGTTTAAAATCATTGCAAGGAGATTAAAATTTAGAATTACTAGACATATACATTTTATGGAATAATGCATTCTTTAACTACCTCTAACTTGTAGAACATGATTAAGGGAAAATATAACTAGAAATCAGGATGTTCGACAAGCAAAACTAACCAAGTATCTTTTTCCTCGTACCCAAGATCATAATCCAGAATAGCATGTGAGTTATCGGTTGAAATTTCTCCTGCCAATGCCATAGCTACATGTAGATTTCAATGAAAAATGTTTCATATTTCCATTACTTATATGCGTCAATATAATCAGATATCTTCATTTTGCTGAAGATAAAACAGATCCAGCTGCAGCATCTTTTTCAAATAATAACCCATTAGATGTCTAATTTATGTCAACTTAATTATGTTTACACCTCTGTTATTCAATTACTCTCCTGTCTCAGTTAACAACAAAATATTTAAAGCATAAAAAGGAATCAGTGTTTTTTAAATCCCCATTTCTGATGAACAGCTTGTATAGTCCAACAAATTACATTTAACTGCTTATTTATAGATTTTTCTTTCCTGTTCCCCAGAGCACAATCAGAGCACCTGACATGCATTAGAAAATATATCTACTGATATAAAACAGACAAAATCATTCTCATTTAGGGAGAGAAAATACAGACTAATGCAGCAAGAATCCATCAGTTGTACAAACTCCTGAGAACAGATCTCTTGAAGTTCAGTTCAACACAAAAATTTGGAAGTCAAAAGTTTTTTGCTCTTCCTGCAAGTTTTTTTTGATCCTCCAGAAGCCTCTCCATTGTTACTAGAATAGTCCCTAATAACAGTCTACCTGTAAAAACTGTGAAAAATTTGGAAAGTGTTTATGATATAGATGTTTATCTGAGAAGATGATTTTACATTTTGTGTGATCCATCATAAACAAGCATAAATGCTATAAATACTGTGGTAAGATACAAATGCAGGATAATCTTTCTACAAAATAGACACCCAAGATGGGAGATCAGTTACATTCTCCGCAGCCATGAAATTAAATAGTCTGAAATAGTATTACTAATATTTTCCTTAAAACAGAGTTTTGGCGTCTCAAGAGATTGCTTCCATACTTGTGATCTTCTTTTGTTTGCTTGTTAAATCCAGATGTCTTACTTTAAGTTTGACCTGTAACTTCACACACACAGTTTCTTTTCTTTAGGTTTTTTGTTCCTTCCATTATTGCTTAGTGGGTAGCAGTCCATAAGATTTATGTTCGCTTTTCTGCACATTGGATACATTAGCATGACTTCACTATAGTGGCTTATTGTAATATTCTAAGATGAATAATACGCATTAAAAAGAAGCTTAATTTTTATTTTGTTTCGGAACCCCTGTAGCCATGTCTTTCTATTACCCAATAGAATCTTTGGTATTATCACAGCAAAATATAGGTATACTGGCTCTAACAGAGTTCAGACAAAGTTATGCAAAGCTAAACCATTACCGTTTGGATACAACCAAATTTACCCACTGAGATCTACTCAATTATTCAAAATTAAAGTGAAGTAAGAGAAATCATACAGATAAATCTTGCACTGTATTCTTGAAATTTGGTCTTAGGTGATTTGTATTTTTTTAAATCAATTTTTTTCAAACAGCTAAAAAAAAAGCAAGTATATTTCAGATCAAGGATTAAAACACACAGAAGTTCCTTACAATAGCTATGGAAGATCAACAGCATAGAATAGTACAAGAAATACCAGAATTTTCCCCACATATTACATTTAAGAACATATGAATGTACCAAAGCATTTCCATTTTTACAGATGTTAACTAGTTGTGTTATGTAATGTTTTGGTAGTGTAATATATTAAAATAACAATTGGTGTTTAACTTGAATGAAGTAGCATGCTAGCACTCTTGTGCCCCTTGAACTGATTAATTGAGGTTAGGAGAACTGAAAATATCAAATAAACTCTAGTCTGAGTCTGATTTTATAGGTAGTTAAATAGGACAAAAAGTTGAGGCTGACAAAAAAGCCTCAACAGCAGAACAGTGGAAAAGTTCTGTAGAATAATGCTAGAATTGAAAGGGAAACTCCTGTATTCATTATTTTCCTATATTTATATTTTATTTGAGTTAATACAAAAATTTTTAGAAGTCTATTAAGATATTCCAAGAACCATGATTCTGTCACTGAAGAGAAACTAAGCAGAAAACTTTTTTTTTTCCAGTTTAGAAACACTGGGGAGAGAAAAAAAATGTAATCTAAACAATTATTTATCTTGTCTTGATTAATCCTTATTTTCTTACCGGTGGGGGGAAAACCTATTTTTCTGATGACTTGACAAACAGAAAGTTTCAAACCACTTTGAAATACATTAATTCCTAAATTTGAGAGGTTCCAGAGAATGCCCATCCAGGATGTGAATCTAGCTCCTGTTTGAAAGTGGAGTTTCTGGGAATACCAGTAGCTGTGTAATACAGGGTAAAAAGTGCAGAGAATGGATATGAAAAACTTATGGATTCAGGATAAAAGCTGTAAAATGACCATGCCATCCAATATCACTTTCTTCTGGAAGTGCACAATGTCTCACAAACCTGAAAAAAGAAATAACCCATTCCTCTTAATAGGCAGAAATTCTTATTCCCCTGTATTTAATTCTGCCTTTAATCTGAATTTGTAAACAATTAAGACCTTTATCAGGTGACCTAATTTTCTTGTGATAACTCGTTTGTATCAAAGTCTTCAATTTGTAAAAGCAATTAAAAATATTCAAGTGTGTTTTTCAATCAGCTCAAGTTAGTGAAAGGAGTACTTATAAACAAATCTTTTAAAAATAAAAAAATATTTATTTATACTACTCATATTTATTACCTAATAATCAGAAACATGAAGAAACTTAAATTTAATTAATTTTTACAAAATGGGGCAGCTTTAGAGATGCTTCTTTAACATCGTCCCATTTCCCTGTAATTACAGGCTGATGATGCATTTTGCAGTTCATCCATATAAAATGTAGAACAGGTATGGAAAAAAATCAACTGTATTCACCTCCTCCTGTTTCACCTATGTCAGATTTTCATTCCAAATTAGACCAAAGCAATTTATACGTAAAAGAACCAAATTGTGTTTGCTTTACTGAGGCAAATAATCCAATTTACTTCAACAGGGCTACTTAAACATAATGTAATGCACCATTTCATTATACTTAACTGCTGAGTTTCCTATTTGGAGTCTATCCACTCTTTGTTGATTTGGGTTTTTTTCCACACCCACCTTTCTCTTTAATTGTTTTTTGGCTACATTCTCTACTATTTAAAATTTCAATATTCAAGAAGACAACTTATAAACAATATGTGAAAGCCATTTAAATTACAGATTTAAAAAGCAATATCTGTGTTCCAGTTACAAGAATAAATTCTTGGGAGTGAAGGATCTGAAAAATTTTATTAAAACACACGCAATAAAACACGCAGAGGTAACAGAAGGATTGAAACAAAGCTGTTAAATATTACTAGTTTCTAGGATTTTTGAAGGAATATTTCAAAGGAAAGGAGTAGGAAGGATATGATACACTTGAGACAGCAGTATACTAGTTTTTTTTGTTTTGGTAGCTTGAGTCTGTTTCCAGAGGAATGTTAAAACTCTGAAAATCCACCTTATTAAAAGCTTACATAGCTTAAACAACTTTACAAATAGTGTAAACATACAATTTTATTTTCTGGTGGGGTTATAGCTCTCAGGCTTTAGTTAACAAGTGATTTACAGATGCAGAAGATTTACATTACTGCAAAGCATGACCTTTAATTGTGAAACAAAGTAAAACCAAAATTACAACACAAAACCAGTGCACAGAATGAAAGCTCTTCCTGCCCCAACTTAGTACCCCTTCAACCGACCTTAAAGAAAGATTCAAATTTGCCCGTGACAGCAAGAGTTCATATTATCTGTACACAACTTCTATATTTCATTTCTGTCTTGAAATAATTGGATCATGCTATTCTAAGGCCAAATGTTTAACAGAACTTCTGCAGTACATTTTGTCCCAGGACTGTACACTTTCCCTGAATAATGTCTCAGTCAAAAATCCAATTTCATCACCTAGGTTGCTATCTAAATAATCTTAGTTTTTAAAGCTTGAAAATATGAACTGGAATCCAAGCTGAGGAGATCTCTGATTATCAAGGTTTCTTTTAGGAATACTTGAACTGTATAAAACTTATCCAGTGGGGCTTCCATTATCAATATTCACCCTGTCCAGTGGTTTTTAGCAACAATTTGGTTAAAAAAAAATAAAGACAAAATTCTATTTTGGAAGCAGAACACTTTAACAGTTTTTAGAAAACATATATACCAAATTATTCAGCCCTCTGAAAGAACTAGGTTTTTTTTTTGCTGCTGGTTTAAACAAAAGCACCCACAGATACCATTGCTAGTCTGCAACTCCTGATTTATTCAGTGTAAGAAAATATTCCATATTTATTTGAGCAAATAGAAAAAAATCTACAAAGACATATGTGGAGGCAGCCTAGATCTTCATGTAATTAGGAAAGTGAAAACACATTTTAAGTCTTGAAAAAGGTATTTGATGTGTATATTGTTATGAGGATTTCCTCCTTTCTTGGGAACTGATGTAAAGGCAGAGATCCAACTTCACTGACTTCAAAGTTCTGGCAAAATCAACATTTTTCAGAGCTTAAGAGGGTGAAAACATGCTGAATGCTCAGGTGAGGCATGTGGGCATATTATGCAGTCAGACATATGGTCTTTCTACATCTTTTCTGAGCTGGTGAGAGGCAGGCTGGTGCCAGTTCAGAAACCATAGCAGAGAAGGTCCACATACATCCTCCCAGAAGTTGTCTTTCCCAAATTTCAACACTGTAATACAGCTTTCCAATTTTATGAGAGATTGTGTTGCAGTCCGGTTCTGGGCTGCACTTCCCCTGAAGACAGCCTTGGATCATAGAAAGAATCAGGAACAATATTTTTGGTAGATATTCAAGGATGTTTTATTTCTCTGACCACATGGCAGCCAGCAGAGACACAGACCGACCACATGGTAGCCAGCCAGGCACAAACTCTTTTCCAACTGTACCCCCAAGACCCAGGAATCATGGGACAACCACAGTTTTTGGGGCGGGGAAAACACCTATAACCAGTAAGGAACAGGATAACACCAGGGAGCCTGGAAACCCCGTAGACCATGCTTCAGCCTCCATGCCCATCCCCCCGGGGGGGAGACCTCCACAAGATTGTAG
This sequence comes from Platysteira castanea, assembly GCA_013397175.1. NCBI lineage: Eukaryota > Metazoa > Chordata > Aves > Passeriformes > Platysteira > Platysteira castanea. The sequence goes on along the minus strand of VYXC01007083.1, from coordinate 241,006 downwards.
TACTGTTTGCACTTTTTACAAGACTCCAGACACTCAAACCACGACTCTTGCTAGTCTGCCTTTCATCTATGTGATGATGATGACTCTTGCTAGTCTGCCTTTTTCATCATGCTGCAGATTGTTTCCTGTTAAGTTACACTGCTACGTCTGAGACATCTCTTGAGTTTCACCGGGGACATGCCAGGTGACTTTGCCTGTGGAGTACTGGATGATAGCCACCAACCCATGGAGAAGGCTGCAGGGCAGCTCAGGGGCTGGCAGTGCCCTGGGGCTGGGTGCTGGCCCAACAGGGGCTCCCTTGAGCATATCCAGGCAGGGGTGGCAGCCAGGGAGCACTGCCCCAGCNACACCTATAACCAGTAAGGAACAGGATAACATCAGGGAGCCTGGAAACCCCGTAGACCATGCTTCAGCCTCCATGCCCATACCCCCGGGGGGGAGACCTCCACAAGACTGTAGTACTGTTTGGACTTTTTTTACAAGACTCCGGACACTCAAACCACGACTCTTGCTAGTCTGCCTTTCATCTATGTGACATCCTTTTTCATCACGCTGCAGATTGTTTCCTGTTAAGTTACACTGCTACGTCTGAGACATCTCTTGAGTTTCACCGGGGACATGCCAGGTGACTTTGCCTGTGGAGTACTGGATGATAGCCACCAACCCATGGAGAAGGCTGCAGGGCAGCTCGGGGGCTGGCAGTGCCCTGGGGCTGGGTGCTGGCCCAACAGGGGCTCCCTTGAGCATATCCAGGCAGGGGTGGCAGCCAGGGAGCACTGCCCCAGCCAGGAGCAGGGCTGCCGGGGGGCATGGGGGCAGCCCCAGCCCTGGCCAGGCTGAGACTGGGCTCAGATGTGGGCCCGTGGCTGGGCAGGGGAGCTGGAGACCAGCCCTGCTGCAGTGAGGTCACGGGGGCAGGGGCTGACATGGGGTCCTGGGCTGTGGGCAGGGTGAGGAAGCCCGGGGGACCTGGTTGGGCAGAGCCAGCAGTGCTGTTGCAGTCTGGAAACTGCTCAGGCACATAAATGCATTGATGAATCAGGGCATTAACAAGAACATGTTGCTGGAAATCGCAAAAGAGACCATGCAGTGCCTTTCACTTTGCTGAACCGTTCAGTGAATGATTTAATTCCTGTTTGCATTTTTGGTTCCCTCTCTGTTAGCTAATTCTGTTTATAGAATGATTAGGCAATTACTTAATTGAAACAGAAACAAAATTTAGTGTATTTCTAAATGTGTAAATTATAATTGGCCTGCTTATTAAATTGCATTTTCACAAATTATACCTCTATGTATAAAAGGAAACATAGCTAAAAAATTTAGTGTTTTAAAACAGCTGTGAGTGCGTATGTCAGAGGCTGTGTGTGCCAGGTACATGATTATCATTCAGGGGAAAAAGAACAAGTTAAAAAGAGCTGTCTTTCGAAAGGATTAAAAATAAGTAGGTAGTTCAGAGATTTGCAACTTTGAAAATGTCTGGACAATTTTCCCATATTCCATGGACTGAAGGAAGGCAGACTTTACTGTGTTTAAACCATTTCAATAAAGTGAACCCCAAAGTTGAGGGGTTTTGGATAAGAATTTACTGCTGCCTATCCAGTTGTTATCATTCTTGTATCATGTAGGACAAATTCAAATGATACCGTTGCAAAAGAAAAGCAGTTAGCAATGATCCTTTGCAGGTCCGATTTTGTATTAGTCATTTTAATTTTAATCATAAATTCAAGTGAGCTAAGGATCACACTAAATGATCCCTACAAATCCTCATGTTACCATGAAACATTAGATTTTGCATACAGTTTTGACTGAAAGAATTTTACAGTGTGCAAAAACTTACAGCTGTCTTTAAAGAGACCTGCATGCATTGTATTACCGAATACATTTTGTCATTAAGTATGCTCACAGTATTCGTGTTTCTAAAAAGAATATCTGAATAAGTCATATAGAATTTGAAGTCTTGCCCTTTTGGAATATCTACAGCCTGTTGATAAAATATTAGACAAACTCAGCAGCCACACAAAGTCAAGATGTAGAAGTGAGACTTAGGAAGTAGGAATTAAAAATAGTCCATAAAGCTAGATATCTCACCTAGCATATTCCTCAGGCTACCACAGCAATTTTTAGTTAAAAATGTAAAGTTTTAGAAATATTTCTCATCTGATTCAGAGGATTAAGTATGTATCAAGTTCTTATGGTAACTCTACCCTCACAGTTACAAAGCTGTGCTTTATTTTAATTTCCCTGGACACTGCTCCACCTTTCCTGTTTGAAGTATTACCTCTAATTGTTGGTGGCTTCTACCTATTTCTTATCTATATTGGTAATTATAGGATCAGGTCAAAATGTTACTGGAGAACAGGAAGGAATAAGTAGTTCTTAGCTTGCAGATCACTGCATAGCTCATTACTTTAAAATAGGCTTTTTGCACATCTGAGCCTTTTATAGAGATACCCAAATAAATCAGTTAAGTCATGGTGCAATACAGCTAATTTTCCCCTGCCCTTTAGTCCTGTGCCAAAAAAAAATACTTGTAGCATGTCTGAAGGGGCAGCTACCCAACAGAAGGTTACACAGGAACTGCATTTTTAAAAACTACATTATTGACAGATGCATACAAAACTTTTTAAACTAATATTATATTTTGATACCAGTATGTTAATTAAATGGTTTTTGGAACTGCCCATAAGACTTAATTTAGTAATAACATACAGTTTTCTATTATGAAATCTCATGACAGCCACTGTGCCTTCACTTGTAAGTCAGATGGTCTATTAGATCTTGGGACAAAACAGTGCCTCTTTCACCTTTGCGTAACATAAAAGCAAAATAAAACAAATACTTTTATAAAGCAGTAGTTGACCAAACCCCTAGCGGTTTCATGACTTGCTTATAAGTTAAAGCTCTAAATGGAAATTGTCAAAAGGGGCATCAAATAAAAGAAATCAGAATTACTATGATTTTAAAACCTCCCTGTACAAGAGTGAGAAAGTGTCAAAGGAGTAAGGTAATGGTGGAATGTTTAATTCTGCATCCTTTTTCTTTTAACAAAATGTCACAAGAATCATATCTCCTGATTTTTTTATAAATGTCTAAGTAATTTTTTTTCATTAGCACTTTGATACAACACCAACATTTGTGAAAGATTGTCATTTATGCAAAAAACTACCCTGACTTTTACATCTAAAATGTCTTAAGATGAAATGAGTTACACTTTTTTGGTTACCAGCTTGAATTCCAAGTCACAAAATGACCTTAAAAATGCAATAGTCATACCGGTTCTCAGTAACTGCTGAAAAAAGGTTTTTCTTTTTAAAAAAAAGATTAAAAAATAATCCCATCACTTAGGTAAAATAATAATTAAAATTAATAGCTGAATAATATGTTTTGCAGTATTTTATATATTATGTATTATATTACCATAGAAAGTTTCCAAAATAATAGATTAATTAGGTTTTATCCTCCAGATTTTGAGTAAAAACAACTTGGTTCAAGCTAATGTCACTTAAGATTTTAATCTTTTTACATATTGAAGATAGAATTCTTTCTGTCTTCATCTAAATTTAGTTCTAGAGCTTGTGACATTAGAGCAAATCTAGTTTAATCACACTGGTAGTTTTACATGTAAATTAATGCATGTACTCATACAGAATTATAGTATTAGAGAATCATTAACAAAACCAATGATGGGCATTCCCCCCAGAATATGAGATCCCTAATGAGCTACAATTTGGATTTTAAATGAGAATAAATTATCATGCCAACAGTTCTTTGAACACAGGTTGTTTTTCGAATATATCTTCACTAGGCAGATTATAACTGGAAGTGAATTAATAATTTCAGTGCAGAAAAAAATCAAATGCATTGAAATAAAACTTGCGTGACTGTTCCTTTAAATTTTAATTCATTAGGATGGTTCTTTTGGACAGAAATATTTAGAATGGCGATTGGTTTTAAATCTTTTTGTACATTTACTTGAAGAAGAAGGTAAGTTTTACTTGCCCACCGACAAATCTCATATCCATTTACTTGGGAACTTTTGCGTATATCGTGAGGATAGTTACATTTGAAAGAGAACATCATGAACACGTGAGAGTGGCACAAACAGCCAAATGAGATACCATCTACTAGAAAGCAAAAATGGTAAAAAGCAGTGTGAAACCTGATCTTTCAATCTGGTATTATAGGAGATTCAAGGAATGTGGCTGTATTTTTGTGCTTTGTTCATTTATTTTCTTGCTATATTCTATCATCATAGTAAGTGTAATGAGACAAAATCTGATTGAATTTTTGAAGCTGACTGAATAAAGTACATGGAGTAGTTAAACATTCTAAAGCACACTGAAACTGAAAAATCACTGTTCATGCAATAGGCAAGAGAACCCCCAGTAGAGCCCAGATTCTTATTAAGAACAAAATCAATAATTTCCCATGGCTAAAAAACCCTATATAAGACTATCTGTTTATCAAGTGTTGCAATATTGCAGCAGGCAGAGAAAGAGGTATTGCAGAAACCACAAAGAAAAAGATTCACCAATAATTACCCATATTGTCTGAAAAACCTTCTATTCATCTTCATTGTGTGAAGGCAATAATTTACACAAAATGTTTGAAACACTTCTGTTCTCATGGGGTGAATGTTTGGAACTTGGGTATAACTTACAGACATTAGGGCAAAGTGTTTCTAGCCTTGGCCATCTACAGCTTTCATTATCCATTTGGAAGAAATGAAGACAGACACTATTTATTTACAGTTCTGCACCATACATCTAGCTCCTCATGTTTCTGTGCATTTCTTGCACAGAAATGAATTGGGATACTTCATATCCTCATGGTAGATATGCCTTTTAATGCTTCCCCTCACCCCCTTCCCTTCCTGGTTCCATTTCCACTTAATATTTTTCAGTAACAAATGAAAATTCAGTCCTGGGAGTAAAGTCCACGCCTTTCTTCCATTCTCACCAAACACGCACAGTGCAAACACTGAATCTGCTATCAATTGTTTCACAACACAGATGTGCTTTTGTTATGCTGTTTTATTTGCTAATGTACCATAGTCACATTAACCCATGTACCTTGCTGAGAAGTGATCCTGGATGTAACAAATCAGTCCTGATTTTGCCTTTTATTTCAGAATTAAATATATGATACATCATGAATTTTAGGACTTCGCAACAAACACTGGAAAAAAAAGTTACCTTATTGTATAAACAGATAACCATGCTTACCTTGAGGAGCTTGGTCAAGTCAGTGAAAACACTACATAGACACAACTATTTATAGAAATATGCTCAATATGAAAGTATGTAACATGAAGAATATACACTGAAAAACATTGAACTCCCATGCCTGTGATGACATGGGCAATTTCTAGCTAAGGCTTCCCTTACAGAGTTTTCTTCTCCATTTAGTTCTTCATAATTGTAGGAAGACATTTTGGCTACTGACTTTGAAACAGTCACACTGAAAAGGTCCCAAAAAGAATGCTCCTTAATAAAACTTTTGCCAAATACTTTGGATATGACTTGGGAGTTGAGATACCTCACAACAGGAAATATTTTAGTTAATGGACATTAGCATCCCAAATTTGTGGAGAGAATATATGAAAACTTTTAAGCAAAAGAAAAGATAATTCTATGGGTAGTAGCTTTTCAGTACTATTACTTGAAATTACCTCACATCTAGAAAGCTGGCTATACCTGTGACTACACTTCTACATCTTCATTATTTTTAATTCATGACATGGCCATTTGCTGCCTACCACATGGCATATGGTTCTAACATTTTATGTCTCAAGTGTACAGCCTTAGAAATTGTATTTACTTCTTTACTGGCTTGCACAGACCATTTGTCATGATTTACCTGTTGATAACATCAGAAAATGTGGGAAGTATTAGTATATGATTCTTACTAGCACTCTTTCTGCTTGAGCTATTATTTGTAAGTAATTTACAACACAGTGACATTCAGTCTTGAAATCTGAAAAGGACAGAATGATTAAGATTATTGTTTCCAACAATAAAGGAGACAGACTTTTGTACTTCTTACCCCATCCTGAATATAATATGAAATAAATCTATATTTCTTTCCTTTGAAATTAATTATCTAATACATTTTAAAACTTTTTTTTGAGCTTGCGTAGATACCCAGAAGTACCAATCTGATTTGATTCAAAACTGCATTAAATCTTGATGTCTATATGCATAACTTTCCTTCTCAAGTCCATTTACTCTGAGAATCAGAAGGATTGGTTTCCTTGAGAAAAGCAACTTATACATAAGCTAATAAATAACCTCTGAATATTCAGATTCTGACTTGAAATGGCAAGCAAAAGTGGTAGGACATTTCCATTTATGTTTGCACAAGTTTCTGATGTTAATATCTGTGGCAGAGTCTGCTCCTGATCATCAAGCATTCTGTTGCAGTGGGGTTAGCCTGCAACCCTCCCTGAAGGCAGCTTTGTCCATAGAAAGAATCAGGATCAATAATCTTGATAGATGTTCATAAATGCTCTTTATTTTCTCACAGCCTCATGGCTGGGCCTGGCACAGACTGACTACAACAACTGCCCCCAGAATCATGTGAACACCCCCTTAAGTACAGGATTCACTGGGCAGAGTTACATTTGAAAAGACCAATGAGGACAGGATTTAGACACAATAGCATCAGAGAGCTTGGAAACCCCGTGTAACCTGACCATGCTTCCACTCCCAAGTCCCAGCCCGCCCAGGGGCACCTCCACAGCATTCCAGTTAGCATCAAATCCCAAGAGAGACATGGTGTAATTCTAAATGTTTACAGAGGTGTTGTCCACAACATTAGTCAAAAAATATTTAGTAATATGGCCTAGAAGAATTGACATGCGTAAATGCAATTGTGCAGCTGCATTGTCCTAGGGGCAACAAGAAGCCCGGCTGAGGTGAAATGCAGCACCATCACTGGCTGGTAACAGTGCTGTATGTGCCCTGTGGGAGTTGTATCCATATGGCAGATTGTCATCATACCGGGGGTTGTACTGATGGTCTGAAAAAATGCAGCAGTGGAAAGCAGTAATGCCCCCCAAACACTGAGTGTTATAGAGAGATCAAATAGCTATCCTTATATGCAAAAAAAAGTTCAGAAGGTGATGTGTCATTGAATCCATAGGATAAAACAAAACGGGATAAAAAAGAAAATATTTTTATTGAAAAATACATATGAATATATATCTGAATGAAAGCAGATTTATGAGATGAGCTATACATTTTTATGTCATTACAAGAGATATCTTCATCTTAGTTCAATTTCTGTATACTTCTGAAAGAAAATTCACCAGTCCACTTCTTTTAGAAGTGGACTAAGAAGAAACTTGGAGAAGGAAAGTACAGTGAGGGAAAGACAAAAGATATTGTATTGAAATGAACCTAGGACTAAGAAGAAACTTGGAGAAGGAAAGTATAGTGAGGGAAAGACAAAAGATATTGTGTTGAAATGAACCTAGAACAAAGAACACAGATATGAATGTTTGAAAACACACCTCTTGGGACAGCCTGTAAGAGAATTTAAAGACATTGATTCTGAAATAGACATACATGACATTTATGCAGATACTGGTAGGGTAACCAAGCAAGCTCTTAATGAAATTGCTACTGATTTCTGAATGTGCCTAAACTCCCTGGAAATCTTTATAGGAACATGTCAATGATTAATTTATTATCCACCAATTTTTCTGTGTATGCTTTTGTAATTTTCCCAGCTGTTATTTCTAGTTCTAAGAATCTATTTTCTTTGATTTCCAAAGACCGTCTTTTTGGAATAATATCAGATGACTCATATATTTTTTTTCAAATCAAAGACTTTATCATCCCTTTAAATGATTTCCAACTTCCCTAAAATATTTAAGCTTCTTTATGGGGACAAAGTTTGACCTATTAAGCACTATTCCTCAGTTTCCTAATGGTGGGACTTTGGCTGCAGATAATAACCTTCCACATTCTTTTTTCACTTTGGATCTGTTGTAATTGTGTCTATCAGGGATTTGGTTTGTGGCCATACAACATATTGTTCTACTTAAATCTGTTATTTTATGTCCACAGTGCACTTGATTTCTTTGATTTTCAAGAAAGAGATGCTTGAAACATGTCTGGTTTTATAAATCTCAGGAAGTTTCATTTTTCTTTGAAGTAAACCCTTATGCAGAAGTCTTGAACTTACGAACAGATATATTTTCTTAAAACGAAATTAAAAGTTTTGTAGCACTATCACTGTAAAACTTCTGCTCTAAGGTAAAATCTGTAATGGTGCTAACCACATCAGACGTTTTAGCCAAAGTAAAATGACTTCAATTTTGGTTTATTACAATTTTTACATTTATATTTACCTGTGGATATTTATGAATCTATGTTACTTGTTTACAATTTTTTCATGCTAACCACATCAGACGTTTTAGCCAAAGTAAAATGACTTCAATTTTGGTTTATTACAATTTTTACATTTATATTTACCTGTGGATATTTATGAATCTATGTTACTTGTTTACAATTTTTTCATGCTAACCACATCAGACGTTTTAGCCAAAGTAAAATGACTTCAATTTTGGTTTATTACAATTTTTACATTTATATTTACCTGTGGATATTTATGAATCTATGTTACTTGTTTACAATTTTTTCATGGAAATTCATCTTCCTTATAATGTGTTAGTATCTATCTTAATTTAACAGAATTTTCTCTAACTTACGAAGTCCTTATTTGACACTTTGTTTTCACATATTTTTGCTCTCTTTCTTATACCTTTCCTCATTTAGTTTAATTATTTATTGTTTCCAGTATCAAGAAACATCTTATCAGATCCCTAAAAACTCAGTTTAAATATGACCCAACAATATTAAAACTTCTTCCATCTTTATGTTTGCTGACCAAATAATGAAAAGGTAGCCATGCAACTTTACAAAACTTCCTCTCCTCAGAAGAAGAGCAAGAAATGGGAAATTATGTCAAAGGAACTGTTCTTTGTTTTTGACTAAAAAAAAATTACAAGTTTTGAGAAAGGTTCTTATTCCATAATTGTTTGAATTGTTAATCATGCCTTATTTACCCGTTAGTCAGAAATGTTCATAATTATAAAAGTATAAAGAACCTATTCAGATTAATGATTTGATGATTATTCCTAACTTATTTCAGTGAGATAAACATATGCACACTAACCTAAATACCAAGTGAAAAACAGCATCTCTGCTCTGAATATCACCAAAGAAAATTTCTCAGCTATGGTTATATTCTTCAAAGATGCATAGGCTTGAATGATCACAAAACAGCTGTTGTTGCTGCAGGGATGAAAAATAATTTCACCGCAATTATGCAAAAATAGGTTATAGGAAAAAAGGAAGAATTGCTGTTGTCTTAAGAACTACATACTGGAAGGAAGTTGAAAATATTAAAGCATAAATTCTCCAGAATGGGCAAGTGCATTAAGTAAAAGCCCAGTGCAGAGGAAAGAACCTGCACACTTCTATGAAATACCTTTCTTTCCTTTCTTTTTTCATATATGACTACATCTTCAAAAGGAGAAACTTTAGAATGGCCTTGTATATCTGATATCTTCTTGAGTGGCAGAATCACTAAAGTTTTTTCTGACAAAAGCAGAGCTTGTCATCTCTTTAGCTCTACTTCAGTTTTGTTCCTCTAGAACTAGCAACCCAACACCGACTATTGTTCTTGCTATCTGATTACACTATATTATTTACTGCTTTCACTATTTAAGCTAAGGCCAAAATAGGGTCATATAACAAAAACAAAATTCTAAGCTCAGAAATTTCTCCTTCACCAGCCAATCCAAGTCCATTAATATTTTTACATACTATATTTTTTTATTAGTACAAAGGGCTTGCAAAAAATTGAGCTGAATTTTAAGGTGCTCTGTATGTAGATATTGTTGTGCGCAGAAATCAACAGTATGTGTTATTGATAATTCCTCTTCTAATTAGTAGAGTGTTTTCAGGTAAAAGCAAGCCACATTTTCACTGCTTGGCAAAGTGAGTTGTTGGACTTTGTTACAAATTAAGTGACATAAAACCTTACTAGCTTCTATCTGCCTGTGTTTTTTTAGTGTTCCCCTTGATTGCTGCAATACCATACTTAATTAAAATTTTCACATTACCAAAAGAATGAAACAAGCAAAGTATCAGCCATTTTTAAATGAAAGAATAAAATAACTTCTAAAAATGGAGGCTTGCAGTAAACACAGGCTGTAATTTTAAAGTTATTTTACACATTAAAAAAATCCAGCTTGAGGAATTCATCTGGCAACATTAAAAAAAAAAAAAAATCACACAAATAAAATAAAGTGACATAGAAAAGCCCGAATCACCAGATTTTGTGTTCTTATTTTAGAGGTCTAATTGCTCAAAATAGTTAAACCAACCATTTATTTGTTTCTTTATTCTCTTTTGGCTAAGGCAAAAGTACTTGACTGAACATATTGCTATATCTACTCCTTCCTTTCGTGTGTTTGGGCCTCTTATTTTCTCTGTCCTTTTTGCTTCCACTCAGGTATGTCTTCACAAAATAGCAATTTTTCTGTTTATGTTTGATTCATTTTTTTATCTACCGAGAGAGGCTTTCCTTTGATCTCTTAGTAATATCTTAAATTAAAAACAAAAACCAACAAACAAAAACCAAACAGCATTTTACAGCTACCTGGCTATTATAAGAAGTTTTTTGTTCTGATTTGATGAATATTTTTGCTATTAATGAAAGTCTACTCGATTACTTATAACTTTTTCATAAGCTTTACAAATAGTATAGAGTTTGCTCTTGAGAAGAATATACAGTGACTGGTGAATTATGTGCTGCCAGATACAGGTTCTGAACATCTTACTCCAGAGGTTTTTTTTAGGTTCTTTCTTTTAGTAGAGCTGCCTGTTCACTAGGAGATAAATGAAGACTACCTAAACCATTCAGAATGGACAGGGGTTTTTTGTATCCTGAACTAGGTGTTTAACAAGTAATTAATCTCATTGAGGTGTGTTAAAAGCAAGCAAGCAACCGAAAACTAACAAAACAAAACCCACAAATGTTTTGGAAGATGTGATCTCAATCCTCTTTCCAATGCAGACATTTTTTAAGACTCCAAGTAAGTTGCTACAGGATTTAGTATTGCACAGATTAACTACAATCTAATGGCAGTAGCACTGATTATGTTTCTAAACTTTTATTCCTTTATGATTAAACCTTACATCATTAACTATTCTATTCTAATTGGAATGGCTCTATATCTTAAAATAAATGCTGGTACTTCTGGTATGAGGAGGTTTTTGGAAGGTCTTTTTGCTTAGCTGTTTTGTTTCTGAAAAAAAAATACAGGAAAGAGGCACCATAAATTCTACAAGAAAATCTTCAACGAAAAGGACAAAAAAATCCAGGCAGAAGTAAATTGTGGAAAGTTTTGCACTTTTCCCTCTCAAAAAGAAAATTGACAATCACACATAAATGGAAAGGATGACTTTTGGATCTGAATATTTTTGACAATAAAGGAGAAAAAAGAGCTAAATGAGATTATATAAGAGATAAAATGCTCCAAATCAGCATCAGATCCTCTGTAGTCAGAATATGGTTTCCTAAAAAATTAGGAAAGCCGCTAATAATTTTGGAGCTATTTTGGCCATTCAAATTAAAACAAAGATGAAGAATAAATAAAAACATGCTGTCTCTTGACCCATTGTCCAAGACAAAGGGATACAGAAAGACCGATTACTCTAAGTAGAGATTTGAAACCTTTCTTTCATTGTGTAGAAAGTTCTTAAGCCAGCTGGCCTTGTGATACTCATTTTTCATCATGCTAGCACACAATAATTTAAGGGTTGAACTATTACACAGTTTTTAGTTGAACATAGAGATATCTCAATTTATTTCATATTGTTAAGATATTGAAGTTGTAAAGTTTTTAAAACTGCATATTCAATCAGAAACCGAGATACTGGGACAGAATATTTCAGTTTCTGCTTCTTATGAATTACTTTCCCTCTGCTCTAGCTTTTTGCAGTTTTGGAGTACAGAAAAGCATCATAATATTTAACAAGTTACACTTTTTGCTAGTATTCAAATATAGAATACCATGTTAGAAATATAGAATCTGTTCTTTTAGGCAAAAATGTTGCTTCTAACCACCCACACTTTTCTCTCAAGATATAATGCACAATTACAGAAAACCAGCAGAACAGCTAGCCATCTAAAAAGCTGAGGATATTACATTAGAGAAATGTTCTCAATTTGTTTTGGTACTCTTTTCCATTTTTGAAAACAACCATTAATTGGCTTATAGAACTTCTCTTTAAGACACAAAATTGGTATAAAGATACATCCTTACCTATAGAGATGTCCTGAGAACATGAACAGTACATTACTGGTTTCTCTTACTGCTTTTAGAGGAAATTGAATGTCAACTTTTCACAACTGTAAAATAATCCATATGCTCCTGGTTGTCAAATTTGTCCTCTTTATCCCCTGGTTCTCATTTTCATGTTGTGTTTGCAGTTATGAACCTATGTGCAGCATACAATTCAGTCTCTCTCATGTTTCCACAGGTTTCAGTTCTTTTGAGGAATCTTTATTCTCCTCAGTCCTTTACAACACAGCCTGCCTCTTCCATATCATGTACCTCGTAGTTCATTGCTGTTTGTGGGCTCTCCAGTAATGGGTTACATTATCTGCTGAAATGAATCATAGCACACACTCCTACCTATATTTTCTTTGTTTCCTCACTGTCTCAGCATTCTTGGTAAAAGAAGAATCTACAATTTTTAAAATTTTATTTAAAAATTCATTCAATCATATCATTGTATCTTTTTCAACAGTAGATCTGAATAAATCTTCTTTGTTTTATAAAATTATTTTAAAGACTTATGCTTTATTCTGTGTTCTTATCACCACCTCTCTCCCTTTCTCCTATCTTCATTTGGTAACTTTAATCTATGTCAATGTTCAAGAACTCCAAAGCAATGTGAAGCTTATATGTATCCCAAGTCATCTCCAAATTAAGTGGAAACAGATGAAGTAGGTCCATTTTCAGAAAGTAATGATCAAATACACTTTGAAGGTAATACCTTGTAAAGAAATTCAACTAAGAGCCCACTTAATAACAAAATTTGGGTCACTAGTTATCGTCAAAAATCGTATCTAATTACATTATTATACAGCATATATTGATTAAGTAGTGCAATTGTATGCTAACAGTATTTCAATTCATATATGTTGATGTTTAAGATGTATTTTCAAAACTGCACTTGGTACTTCTAATAAAAAGATATTTCAGAGAACAATAAAGTGAATATTTTTTTAAAATTGGAATTATCAAACTCAATTCCATTTGTTTACCCTACAAAGATAAGTTAAATTTTTTAAAATCATTGGACATTCAACATACTACTCTCTTTTGAAGTTTTCACTTTTTTGTCATCTTAAACAATGATAATTGTCTATACCAATGATTTTAAAATAATAAAATAAAAACCAATTTTATGTTCAGTTTTTTTCCCAAATAAGTAATTTTTTTAAAAAAGGAAAGCTATTATGTAAAAAGTTTCACTACATATTTCATACATTGATAACAGCCCAGAATATGTTATTTTCTTATCATAATTTAGAATCAAATAGGGCTTTTCATTATTAATTGAACTCCATTACCTTTTTTCCTCCATGCTATGTAATTAGAGGTCAACAGAGCCAAAAATTAATTTTAAAATAGTCTGTCAGGAGAGGCTATCACGTACAAAAACTGTATCAGAGCAGAAAAAATACCTTTGCAACTACTTTCAAGGCCAGCTGTTCTACATATGAATATGCCTGGCTGATGAAGAAGGAATACCTTATGAATGTTTTGACCCCGTTACTGATTTTGAGCTGTAATAGTCAAGATTTTTCCTTATGGATTTTGAAGACTGTTTCATTGTGTATTCTCCCATTTTTGATACTAATTTTGATAAATTTTTGTTTATAATTTTCTTCGATATCCTTGTTGTGGTTTGAGAATGAGCAGACAGGTGGAGATTAACTGGTTAGTTCATCCTGATTATTTCTATGAATTCCTTTCCAAATCTTTTCATTCATTATTTTACACTTCCTCCTTGAGGTCCAGACAATAGAGTTAATATTGTAAACAGAATATACTCCCCTTCTTTGGAGAGCCACCTTACTGAAGCTAATGCTGTATTTATTATTACTGCACTCCTATAATGATCTCCTGAGCCCTAGTTGTTTGTAATGTGTCTGTTCACTACACTAACAACAAGACTTGGCTGTGTTTGATGGTGGCTGTACTTCTGCACAGATGGGTCTATCTCAGTGTTTCCACCTGTGGTTTTTCTACTCTTATTTCTACTCCCACAACACAATGGCTACTGACCCCTTACTCCCTTAGACAATGCTTCTGCATTCAAAAGCGAATTCCAGAGTCCTAGCTGATTTGACACTGGTTCTGGTTGCCAATCCTTGCTGTCATTAAAAGGCTCTGCAGTAAACACCTGATTGTCCTATCCTGCTCTCCCAGCTACACAGCTAGGGCAGCTCCTTGTGTAGACTCATCTAGCCAAATTGTCCTCTTTCCCTTCCCTAACAACAGTAACTGGGGCTTTTTCTTTCTGCAGAGTAAGCAACCCCTCCTTATCCTTGGAAGAGAAAGGAAACCAGATGCCCCCATCCCTATGCTCCAGGCCCAGATAAGGACATTTGCTACAATGACCTCAGACATCAGTTTTGCAGCACATTTCAGTCAGCAGTGCAGTTGTTTCATTTTTTCAGCAAGCCAGCTCCACTGCTGATCTCTCTGTACTTTTCTGCACTTAGACCAGTATGAAGGAAAAATAGTATAAAGGTCTTACAACCTACTAGATGAAAAAGTAAATATGAGCTTTGAGTAGGCTTCACCTCTTCCTAGTAGCTGCAGAAGCCTTTCTTTACGAAAATTATGCTCATGGGGTTCTTTTTTATTTCATAAAAATACTTTTTTGTGGAAATGTGGATTACTGTAGGGAACCTACTGGTTAATTAAAGCATTGCCTTTTAAATCTCTGGATGACACTAGTATCATAGTCCTGCTCAGCATAAACATACATAGTTTAAGAATTATTATAACCTTAGTATAAATGTTGAAAAGTGTTCTTCCACAAGCAGTCCTGAATCACTCTTATCTGAGACACACAATAGGTACATTGTGGGCTTTTTTCAATCATAAAGCATGCCAGCTTTGTCAAGGGAAACTTGCATGAGGCTATCTTAAGGCAGATGCCTCTGGAGTGCTGCTTTGCCTTTGCTCAGCTAGTAGTTGCATAAACTGCTTTGGAAGAAAATGCCTCTGAGTAGAAACATAATACATAATCAGCTCAAATAATTACAACAAAAATGCTAACTTGCTGTTTTCACAACATGGATAATAGGCTTGCTTAAGGGCATGGAATGCAAAATCAGTTTTGCATGTCTTCTTGTATTTCAGAGTCATTAAAATGTGCTACACTCTGAGTATAGAAATAAATGCCTCTCCTGATAACAGAAGTGACAACTGGCACACTGGGAATTCAGCTGTTTCAAACACTGGCAGAGCTATCAGCCAAAGAGTAATGTGGATAATTTTCATAGTGTCTATCTCTGTTGAAATATTTCAGTTTTAAATTCAGGAGGCAGAACATGACAGCCCAATATTGAAATTTAGAGACTCAGAGAAATGAAACAGGAAATATATATGCTATCATTGCTTAAATTTATGTTGAACTTTATCATATGAAATCAAGGGGTTTCCATTTTAAAGCATTGCAAGAATATTATCTAACAGAATGAATTCTAAGTTGTATTTCACATATTAGAAGAGCTTCTATACTCCCAGTAGTTTCCAAACAAGTTATTCACAGAGCTTGTGCTGGTTTTGACTTGCATAGAATTCTTTTTATTCACGGTAGCTGGTATGGGGCTACATTTTGAATTTGTGATGAAACCAGTGTTGGTAATGCAAGGATGTTTTTGTTGATGCTGAGCAGTGCTTACACAGCAAGCCCTTTTCTGTTCCTCACCCCACCCCACCAGTGAGGAAGCTGGGGATGCACGGGCAGTTCAGAGGCGACATAGCCAGGACAATTGACTCCAACTGACAAAAAGGACATTCCATAGCATCTCCGCATCACACTCAGCATATAAACCTGGGCAAAGAAGGAGGTAGGGAAGGATGTTCAGAGTGATCGCATCTGTCTTTCCAAAGTCACAGTTATGTGTGATGAAGCCCTGTTTTCTTGAGGATAACTGAGCACCTGCCTGCAGAGGGGAACTGTTGAATGAATTTCTTCCTTTGCTTTGCTTGCATGAGCTGCTTTTGCTTTCCACATTGAACTGATGTTATTCCAACCCATGAGCTTTCTCATTTTCACCCTTCTGATTCTCTCCCCCATCCCACCAAGAGAGAGGATAAGTGGCTGCGTGGGGCTTAGTTGCTGGATGGGGCTAAATCACAAAAAATTAGTCTTCTACATCCATAATTAATAATTAGTAAACTCATGCTCAAAGAACATAGGCACTTTGTACTGAAAAAGTCTTCTCTTGTTAAATAATCACAGTAATATTTTATATGGAAAAAATGCTGCTCTTATTTTTTTTAAATAGCCAGTAACCATATCTATTCTGCAAGCAATTTAGTGGCTGTTGAATGTGTTGAATCTGAATGTTCGTAAATATTCAATAGAAACAACTCCAAAATGCCAAATATGTACATATGAATATTGATGCATATGCATATGTATCACCATACATATAGCTGCTTGCACCATCTCTGAGGAAAGGTATTTACAGAAAGTTTTCAGTTCCTGTTCTTACTAAGTTTGTCAAAATGCTCCCCTACTATTGCTGACTAAACATTAATTAGCATACCATGAAGCTAAGATTATTACAGGTAAAGATTGTTAAAATAGTCCAGTTTCAGTTTAGTTTCCTCTCAATGTATATACTCCTTCTTCTCTACCCAAAATAAATGCTCACACTCCCAGAACTGTTTTTTCATATCTCAGCTGAAGATAATTGTTTTGCTCTCTTAAAGCAGCTCTCCAGCTCATTCCTCTGCTCCTTTAGTTTTCTCGGAAAAATAAGGCAAACCCATTGATGTTCTCTTCTTTGTTTCTTCAGTTATCTCTTTTTCTTTCTCTCTTAGTATATTAAATAGAGTGTATTAATTAGATAAAATATACAGAGGTGTATGCAATTAGGATATGATTAAGAGGGCTGTGCTGTCATGGGCCTCCACTGAAATCAGGTAACCCAGGAAAGTAACCCAGAGAAGAAAGCTGATAACCCCTTTGAACAAAGACCCTTCTCTTTAGAACTAGTTTCCCAAATACCACTGCTTCTCATGTGTCTTCATATATTGCAGCTAAGCTTGTTAACAATAGGTAAGTGTCCAAAGTCATCTGTGAGCTCTTTTTAACCTGACATACATCGGTTTTTTCATCAGAGTACAAACTTTTTAATTTATGCAAATTGTCATAGTTCTATTTACTTCAATAGGTTAATGACTCTAAACTAGTTGAGGATCTGACCAAAGCAAGTAGTTCAAATATTTCTTTACTTATTACATGTTGAATTGAATAATTTAGTGATAGAACACAGGGTAGCAACTTTAAAAGGAAAAGAGTCTTTAAAAGACTTAGACTAGTAGGAAATTCTTTACTGAGGAACTGGAACAGGCTGCCCAGAGAAGCTGTGGACACCCCAACCCTGAAAGTGTTCAAGGCCACATTGGATGGGACTTGGAGCAATCTGGTCTAGTGGACAGTGCCTCTGCCCATTGCAGAGGAGTTGGAAATAAATTATCTTTAAGGTCCATTCCAACCTAAACCATTCTATCATTCTGTAATTCTGCAAAAGTAGACACTCTCAAAAAATCCTGTAAACTCCTGAAAATTCCTCTACTAAATGAGACTTGCCACTTGAAAAATTACCCCTGCTCAGGATATCAGATGGCATTTCACAGTGTATGATGTGCGGAGGTCATCTTGTTCCTGCTAGGTACTTTAATGTAAAATTTCCTCTAGGCTAAATAGGGATATTCACTTGTCCAGATTATGATAGGAAAGACTGCAGACAAACATAACATAACAATAATTCACTGTGGTCTCATTGTAGTACTAGGCCTTTTGGAAAATTATTTAGTTACAAGTATGGTTGATTTAATCTAACACTGTGGATAAGGTACATTGCAGTGAAGAGTTAGACAGATTTGTCTCCATGCTGTGTTTGTGACTATAACAGAAGATCAAACCTGGAAAATTCAGCAGTCTGAGATTTCTCAGGGTACATTTCACCCAGGCTTGTCAAGACCAATAGAAAGTGCTTGCATGAACTGAAGAAAGCTTGATCGCTGAGATTTCACTGCTGTAATTGGAACCTGGAAATATGGAGTCCTCTGTGTATTTTAAGAGTGTTTGGACTTATAATTGCAGTGTAGCTACAATGGAATTGTAGCTGCACTGTAGTACAGATATAATGAAAATGCAAACAAACTTAAGGTAGACAAGGACATAAACACAAGTGTCATTCTAAATTCTGTAGGAGAGCAGCTACATTTTATGGTAGCTGAAATGTTAAACAAGGCTTTTTAAAACTTTAAATAAAATTGTGACAAAATTTGCCAAGGTCCTGAGGATTAAAAATTCCTTCCAGAGAACCCACAAGGCCAAAGATAAGCTCAAGAGGAGGAGATAAGGCCACAGAAAAAAACTTTTTCCACCCTTGTGTGCCTATATTTTAGGAAGCGCTGGGGAGACTCCCATGGCAGAAACCTGGATCTAGCACTTAACAAAATGAATAGTTTTCCTTCTTCCATTGTCTGTGGGTTGGAAAGTCCTGTATAATTTGCCATACCTCAGTTATTAATCTCTTTCACACTGTGTTCTCCCCTCAGCACTTATAGCTACAGATGTATTTCATTTGGATAATTAGTCACTTGATTAAGGCCCTATCTATAAATAGGTATTCTTATTTATTATTTGTTACAGATGTGGATAATTTTTTTTTTTTACCCCTGTAAAGAGAATTTTTATTAGCACATTTCTTTGATGCAAATGCAGTCTATATAGTAGTATGGTATTCTTCAGACTGATCTCTTCAATGGTGGCATTTAGATGCAAGAATTTGAAAATACAATTTTTAATATTATGTAGAAAGATCACACTTCCTTTTTCTAATAGAAAATCGTATATTAATGATTTACAAAAATCCTCTCTCATTTGCATTTCCTGCTTCTTAATTACCTGATATTTTATTCTGTTAGGCTCTGTGTCAGGAAAAGGAGAGATTTGCTTAAGCCATTTGTGTTTGATCAGTCTGTCAGCACCCCAGGAAAGCCAAGACCCTTGTGCCCAACCAGCCTGTCAGTATCCCATTATGGGGACCTTTCACTCAACAGTCCCACTGGATTGCAGGGTGGTTCAAATGTCTTGTTCGGGGTCACACACCAAACAGAGAAACCCCTCCTGGGTCTCCACACCTTTGCCCACTGCCAGTGACTGCCAGCACCCTTGAAGGACTCCCATTAACAATTTACAGAATAAGAGTCTTAATTAGTGAAATTGTGGGAATTTTAGGTTCTAGAATTGCCAGTGATAGTACCTGACTGCAAAAATATATTCAAAGTAATATTAATTCAAAGCAATATACTAAAAAGCTCTAATCCCCAGTAAAAGCTAGCTCGAGATGATCACTCAGCATGCAGAGAACACAGTTTTTTACCCAAAAGGTATCTCTAAGGGGGACAAGACAGGTTCAGCCCCTCAACTGATCCCGGAAATTATGCTGGAATCTTCCCCCATTTCTCCCCATTCTTAGCTTACTTTTACACAATTTCTTTACATTTAGGTGGAGCTTGGGTGACTTTAGTCACACATCTTACTAGGGAGTGGTGGTTGTATCTTGGGGGTGGATGTCTCGGGATGGTACCCGAGATAACCTTGGAATGGGCACATGGATCAGTCCAAGATTTTGTCACTGTCACTGATGTAACAGCAGGACATCTTCCTTTATCTCCCTTGGTTTTCACTGCTGTGTGGTTTATCAGCTGGAAAGTACCACTGAACCTCCTCTGCAAGGTTTTGGCAGAGCCAGGGTATGGTGGCTCCACTCTGCCATTTAGTTCCCCTTGGATTGTATTGTTTGGGGGAGGTCAGACATGCTGACTGTGTTCCATACGGGGAGTAGCAACTGCACTTTTCCCAATAACTCCCATACCATTACCTTTTTACCCTCAGTCATGTTCCCACGCTCTGGTTAGGTTTCCCTTTTAAATAAATTATAGTGTTTTAGAAATAGATTATTCACAGTGTTCTACGAAACCGCTATACACTCACTGAATTTTGGGGCAGAGAGAAGATGCCAGTAAAAGGGAATGCAGGGAAGTCCAGAAGATGCCTCAGTATTCATTCTTTTTTACATGACTTGGTCATCATGATCCATATAATATTGTTGAATCTGTGGTTGTATGTAGAATGTTAAATTTAAATGTACCAATAAAACAGTATTAAAGAGTGTCTATAGTAACAGAGTGGATATATTTGCTGTTATACAATAAAGAAGGCTCTGGAACAACCCTTTTCTTTGTTATTCAAAATAACCAGCATTT
Organism: Platysteira castanea; assembly: GCA_013397175.1. Lineage (NCBI taxonomy): Eukaryota > Metazoa > Chordata > Aves > Passeriformes > Platysteira > Platysteira castanea. Next base: position 220,386 of record VYXC01007083.1, on the reverse strand, counting down.
TTTTTTCCCAGGGAATTACATACTGGGCTTCTGATTATGTACAGCCAAATTATACCTAATTATCTTTATCTTGAAAACTAAATAGCATATTTTGTGTTTCTATTGAGGACTTAAAGAAAATTTAGAACTCAGAAATACTAAACTGTTAATAAAATACTTTATTGGTTGTAAAAAAAGAAAAACTATAAGCTATATAAAGAAAAGAAGAGAAAAGCTGCTCTATGTCTAATTTGAATAGTTTTGAGTGACATGTTAATTATTTATGAAAAATAAAACTTCAAAAGGAAAATGGCTGCAGTACTCAGAAACACACTTGGTCTCTGAGACTTTCTCATCATAAAAAAGCTTTGTCCAATTACAGTGTTTGCTTACTAGAAGCTACAATGAATTTTACCTAAAATATTACTTCTTTTTCTTATTATTTTTATTTTTATTTTTGTTTTTTCTCTGCCTACTGAAACAGTGAAGAGTGAAATACTGCAATATTAATACATTGCAATTTGAAATTTTCCCTATCCCATGTGAATAAAAAAAATATAAAGAGATTTAACAAACCTCATGTTTCACAAAGTTTCCCTTGAAAAGTGACATATGAACCCAAAATTTCATTTGGAGATTTTGAGTTAAGCACCAGGAAAGAAGTATATTAACATGAAAAATCTGAACATTGTTCATCACACATAGATGAAACATAAATTGCTTAACTATTCAGTCAATGTCCATTAATGCAAAATATACTGTTCTGTCTCCAAAGCTTACCTTTACTTCCAAATCCATTTTTCAATTTGAATACATTTGCTGAATTCCTATTTAAATTGGTATTGCTCTGGTATTTGGAGACTCATTCTTTTCTACTTTGACTTAATAAGACTATGACAGCAAACAGCTCCTGGGAAAAAAAACACTTCTCACCTTGGAAGGTCAACTGAAATAACTCCAGTACCTACAAACATTTTATGCTGGATTAAAGCACTGATGCACTTTCTCAAACACCAAAAACTTTTGAACTCTTACTTACAGCATGCTTTCCAAAATCAAGTGTGCATTCTTCCCTTCCTTGGGCTCAGTGTGCCAAAAGTTGTTTGATAGAGAAGTGTTAGTTAACCTGACGTAGTCATATATACATCCCTCAGTCTATCCAAAACCACTGGGGAAATAAATGTCCAGTTCTTTGTCTCCAGAGAGAGAATACTGTGGCAAGGGGCTACTGGCAAGTAACCTAGAGGTTGTACAGAACAGTTTCAGTAATCAAAGTGCACATGAAAATTTAATGTACTGTAAAATATTTTAGACCAGAAAAGAAAAAAAGGGCAGAAGAAGCTGAGAGAACCTTAAGGGATCATTTAATCTATCCTTCTGTCCCAAGAGAGAATTAGGCATCACTGCATCACTTCTGTCAGATACTCACCATCTGTTCTAAAGGGTTTTAATGACAGAAAAATCCACAGCCTCCCCAGGCAATCTATTACCTTTCTTGCTATCCTTAGTGATAGAAAAATTTCTCTAGTGTCTAACCTGACATCCTGGCTGCGATTTATGTCCATTTTTTCTTGTTCTACACTTCACAGAAAATGGGGAAAAAAAAACCCAAAAAACCAAACTCAAAAACCTACTCCATTTTGCTTAGCAAAACTTTGCTAAAAAAGTGATTAATTCAGTCTTCCCCTTTCTCCTTGTCAAGAGTCTCTCCATATCTATCCCCATCTTTCTGAACTTTGTCACTAAACAATGTTCCAGGAGAAACTTTAGTGATGTTGAGTACAGCAGAAGGATAATGTTAGTACATATTACAGCCTATTCTCCTATTCCTGCAACAAAATTCTACTGGGGTGTACTACTCTTTTAAGCATTATAGTGGTTTTGATTCATGCCTAGCTCCCAGAAACCTTTCTGCAGAACTCCTACACAGTTGCTCATTTATTTTGTTTTTTCAGAACAGTTTAATATTCCTCCATTTGTATTATGTAGCTGTCCTAAGTGAAATAAGGGAGTTTGTTTGTTGTTTTGTTTGTTTGTTTGTTTTGAACCTTATATCTGATATATTTTTTTAAGATTGTGGATTTCTAACCTTCTGTTTCAGCCTGTACAAACTGTCCTGAAGTCTGATATAATCCAAATTTAGTCTTGAAGTCTCTATTCTATTGGCCAGATTATTTAAGAAATCATCTATTACCAGACTAACAATGAACCCACAAATCCTTCAGTTTTTCTGAACCTCCAGTAAACCTTTCAATATGGCTCCAAAGAGCTTTGTAGCTGCATTGTAGTTTTTCTTAAGTGGCTCTTGAACTTTTTACCTGAATATCAAAAGTTGTACTCAAGACAAGACTGAACATCCCTTACACCTCTTCAACATATAAAGCCCCTTACAATGTCAAAAATTAATTAAACTTGTTTGTCAAGAACAGTTCCTGACAGATCTGTGCTGACTATTATTTTTCTGTTATCTTCCAAGTGCTTTTCAAATACTTTAGGGTTTTTAGTGTTTTTTATTTTCTGTCACCTGTTTTTTCATATAATTTATAGGAATTCTAAATTCACATGAAACTTGAATGAAAGGAAGATACATATATGAAACTACTTGCAAGAAAGCAAATATAATACCAGTGAAAATATATGTAAGGTTTAATACTTGTGCATTCTGTAATAGCATCATTCTGCATGTTAATTACTGCAAGTTTATGGAGGTTCTTATAAATTACCTGGATGTTTGTTTTATTGAGGCATTGGAATTGTCTGCAAAATCTGAGAAAGAAAGTCCAATAAAAGTTCAATATTTTTTTTTTGCAGCAATGCAAATACCTTGTGAATTAATTTCTAACAAGTTTAAAGAGAAGCAAATAGCTCTTGAAGTCACATAAATTTTGTTTCTAGTTCCTTTTCTGAATTTCTGAGCAATTTGCCAATCCATTACATCACAGACATGACTCTCTTCTCCTTATCAAAATGGTGATTTTTTTTTTACATCAGTTTTAGACTTTTAATCTGATTTAGAGAAGTTGAATTTGAAAATATTTAAATCACTATCATTTTCTTCTGTTCACCATGAAATTTTTATAAGTAGGTTGATAAACCATGGTGAAGCACAGCAAGTATGTGTTTCTGTATGGACAGGTACATGTGAGAGTATTGTGTTCATGAAAAAATTCTGTAATTTTTTCCTGTCTACTTAAAGGTTTAAATAGTTTAAATTCATACATACAGTGTAAAGGAAGACCTACCTGTCCAATTTTTACTTTACCTTGAAATAAAATGAATGAAATATGAGCCTATATTTAGGTTGTTTCACTGGCAGATTTCTTTGACAGAAACCTTTAGCAAGAAGTTTGTAATCAACATCCTTTGACTATCATTGCATTTTTACCCTGACTTTTACATCATTCTGAGCAAAGTATCCTCTAAGTCTTAGTTCATGTTGTCTCTGATAGTTCCTAGTGTCATGGGTTAACCCCAGCTTGAAGTTTTAGTTTGAGAATTCCAGCAGTCTTACCCAAGGTTACTGCTGCTCTGTATTTTGCTGCTGCTGATAAGCACAGGGGCCACCCCTCCTCCTCCTGTTTTTCAGGTTTCTTTGGAGAGAAATGGAGCTAAGGAAGTGATGCTGTTGCTAAAGGCTGCGGTCACTTCCTCCAAAACTTATTAGAGCCAATCAATCGATTGATTTGAATATTGGCAGCTTTATGGAACCACTCAGAAATAGTTAACGCCTTGTGAATGCCATTTTTTAAAAGACAAACAGGCGGGAATAGCTCTCTTGCTGTTCCGGCCTTGGCAGAGGTAACAGCAGGGCCCGCTCAGCCCGGCGGGGCTGGGCTGGCCCCAGCGGGGCCCGGCTGGGCCCTGCCAG
>VYXC01007083.1:45883-216044 GCA_013397175.1 Platysteira castanea | reverse complement strand
AGGGGGTGTTTTGTTTTTTTTTTTTTTTTCTCTTAATACCTTTTTTTTTCTTTTTAACTTTAGTTTTAGTAATAAACTTCATTGCATTCATTAAAGTGTGGTGCCTGCTTTGTATTCCTCCTTAATTCTTATCTCACAAAAGGGACAAATGCGAACCAACCCACTACACCTAGTAACAGCTTCTTGCCATTATAGGGGCAACACCACAGTAAATAGCAAGGAAACAGACAGTTCTCTAAGAAAGTGGACAATGTTTCCTTATGAGGCAAGAAAAACAAAAATATTTTAATAGTTTTTTCATTGATCTAGGACAGTAGAGCTTCAACATAATCATGCAAATTAGAGTTTACAAGAAAAGAGCTTGGTAAGTTTTGAATGTTCCTAATGAAAAGCAAATTATGCATGAATTTTCCCCTCCTCTCTTTCTTGAGATTCTGATCATATAAAAATGAACCCTTATGAGAAAGGAATACAAGCTTTTATGCCATTCATTAACATTTTAAATGGAAATACAGGGAGTAAAATTTTGCTGGTCCATTTATGGGCAAAATTTTGTTTACATTTATAAATAAATAAATTTTACAGGAAAAATCATAATAATAAAACATGAACACAGTGGATTTGAATAAAAAGAAAGAGAGTAAAAATAAGATTTTTACATTATTACATTTTCTAATAGCAGGCTGATCACTTCAGTGAAAAATGTTTATTTAGTGTTGTTTTAATTTTTTTTTATATTATCCCATAATTTCTCTTCTATAGTACCCAATATCTAAAAAAACCCCAAACAAACATATAATCTTGACCATAGTAGTTACAAATAAGTAACACTACTAAAAGTACATCTCTTGTGAGAACCTATAAAAAGATATTTTCCACAAGAAAAATGAATCAACATATGAAAAAAGGAAAAGGATTATTTATACATAATTAGTTTGACACTACCAAAATACTGTAGATTTTTATTCTGTGGAAATTTTTAGTGAAATCCAGTGAAAGTAAAGCTCAAACTACAAAAGAAAGTCAGTGAAGTCAGTAGCATAGTATTTGGCTTTATGATTCTGGGTAAGAGATTAGACCAATTTAGTAGTTGGAGTTTATGCTTAAGTTCAATTTCCAGGTGTCCTATCCAGTTGGTAGGGCAAGCAGGGAGGGGAATAAAAATTTCAGATGTGTATAAGAGATTTTGTTTTCAGCATTCTTTTGCTCTTATGTGTCTCTGAAATACTGTGGGACTATATTTCATGTGGAATTTGTCCATAAATCAAAAGGAACTGCTATTACATTACAGTAATGACTAAAATAAGTTACTAGAGGTAGTGTCAAAACTGCTGCTCATTGTAGTAAACAAAAAACCCACAAATAACCCAAAATCTTCTAAAAGTCCTTTAATATAATTTCTAAATACCAATTTTTTAATCTGTTTTCTCATTGCACTCTCTCATTTTGGATGTGTACATATAATATCAGACACTGAAATGCCAGATATTCTCAAAGCCCGCCTGAGCACATTATAAAACTAGTCATCTAACTTCCTTACATAGACCTAAATATTAAAATAGCTTTGTCCCAAGTTAATTTTGCATATGGAAACACTGTCATTTTCCTCTTGCCCCACCTGAGATACATAATCCTGGTGTCTCTTCACTTATGCTGTTTAGAGGGTTATTGTCTTAAGTGTTTATAACTTCTCTGTGGTCAGTTAGCTACACTTCATAGGAACCACTTCTTGGCTTGCATTGAATCAGCAGTGTCCCAACTCAGTCAAAATTAAAACAAGACAGACCTGTCAATAGGAAACACAGCACTGTTGTGTACAATAAATTAAATGCCAGGCTACTTTTGCATGGGGAAGAAACAGAGACATGATCTCCAACATTCATACAAAAGTGGCCCAGGCTCTTGGGTTGAAATAGCTACCAGTAGTCCTTGAGGTGCGTATAGCAAAATTCACTGCTTTCCAACAACTCAAGGACTTTGAACATTCCCTCTGCATCAGATAAGCCAACACACTTTGAACTCAAATCTAAATCTTGCTTCAATCTCCCAAAGGACTGCTTTTACATCCCTGCCTGCCTCAGTCTACAATGAAACTATTCCAATATTCACATGCTTGGGGGCTCATAAGGAAGAATTATCTTCCCCTCCAAATTCCTGACCTCAATATGGAAGTGGAAATATTTTTGATTTTGGAGATGCTGTAAATAAGTTATAAATAATTAACATTTAATAATTTGAAATTCTTTGCCTAACAAGTTCAAGTTGAGAGAGAACCATTTTTATAATTATGTCAGCATAGGTAAAATTTTGAATCACCATTTACTATCTCTGCTTTAGGAAGTGAAGGGGAAAGGTTGTTTTGTGAATCTGTAACCCTCTGCACAGATATTTTTAATGTATGCAATACATTTGAAAATAAGCTAAAAAGTAAAATTTGGGGATCTTTCTTGGGAGTAGCTAACTAATGGGAAAAAGGTACAGTTGAAGCTTTTACCAGGGATATAGTTTAATAATGTGGTTTATAACCAATATTTTACAGAATTGCCATTTACTGAAAATTACTTCAGTTTATCTTTCATTTCAGTTGTTATCTGAAATCATGTTTTGACATGTTGGAGCTCCAAGAAAAATAAAACTATCACCTCATCTCCTCCTTTGTCTTTGCTTTGAAAGTAGCATTAGACAGACAAATTTAAGAATATTAGTTACCAAAGAATCAAATCTGCGACATAGAATGAAAGACACCATTGATTTTTAAGGGAAAGGGATATAAAAATTGATGCTGCTAAAATCAGTACGTTAATTTGATTATTTTGTATCCAAAAAGATTTATTAAAAGCTTAGTTTTAATGTTTTTTAGGAAATACTTTATGTAATATCATTACACAGATCCACTTGGAAAACATGAGAAGTCTCTTTCTCAGATTTTGGTTGTTAATTTAATGCAACAATAGTTCTGGGTGAATATAGAAGCTTTATGAAACTCATATAATAGCTACCAAATATATCAAAGAAGACATAATCAGATTTCTTACTCTTCAGTTTTCTTTCTGAAAATTTTGGGTAAAAATGAACATTAAATTTTTGACAACATTTTATTGTACATTTAGAAGTTATCCAAGGGATATTGTGAATCTTGCTTTGTTTAGAAAATTTCGTAAAGCTGTCTCTAATGGCAATTTATAAATGGATTTCAATTGTGCAGTAGTAAATCTAGGAATTACAGCTTCATCAGAAGCTACAAATGAGAAATTTTCTGAAAGAGAATGAGAACACTTAATTTTTCTTTAGTCACCTTTGTAATTCCCAAAAGAATAATAGTAATTAAAAAAAAAGCACAAAACTAATTGGATTAAAGAATTTAAATTACTCAAAGCATGAAGTGTAACAATAATCAGTCTACAGGGGGTTTTCATTATTTTTCTGTGACATTTAAAAAGCAAGAATAGAGTAAATTAAGACTTGCTAGGAGATACAGTGATTGAAAATACTGATGCATGGCAGGGTTTTCCTAGAAATTAGTTTTGTTTACACGAATGCAGGTCTGTCTAAATTAAATCTCATGCCTCATAAGAAGCTCAAGTCTCTTGTGCTTTTGGTTGTCTTTCTTCCTTTAGGTAAGGACTGTCCTAAATCTTTCTTCTCTGTCCCATTCCACCCTTTCATCCTAAGCTTTCAGGTCTTACAACTACAGTACAGTTATAAATCTGTCAATATTCTCAAAATACACTCAAGCACACATAAAAGTAATATAGTAAGAAGAGAATAGTCTAATTTGACCAGTTAGAAAAATCTAATAAAAAGTGATAAGTACGTCCTCAGAATTCATCCATAGGCAGCAACAGCCTTGAAGTGATCCAGATCAAGCCCATTAGAAGATATTTTGGCCCATTTTCCACGTGCTACTAGTAAAGTAATTAGAAAAACAAGCTACCACATAGAGAGCCTAGGTTCAAATTCTTCCTCTGCTAAAGGTAATTTGAGATCCTGGGTCCCTACTTTCCAGAAGATTCAGCAAAAAATTGAGTTTTGGGATATTTTCAGTAGGGGATTCCTATCTCTCACACTGAAATTATTTTGCTTTTATTGGAGCAATTTAAATTATTTTATCTAGGTAAATAAAGACTCATTTTTGAGCTTAAGGCAGACTTACATGGGGAGAGTCAAGCTCTATCTAGTGAACAGGTAAATCTCCTAACAGAAGCACACCAGTGTGAAAAAATTATTTTTTAATATTGAACTATCCTTCTTGATGTAGGCAAAGGCAAAGCTAAACAGGCCCAAAAGTATGATGTCTGACTGTTACAGATTTGCAAAAGAAGAAATAAGAACTTGAGTATACGTCTCCTAAGTAGCAAGATAAATGACCAAAGAGCAAGATGTTTGTACTTCAAAAGAAGAATGTGAACATCTAGTTACTCTGGTATGAAAATGTCCCAAAATATCTTTCAAAAGACACACAATAAACTAGTATGAACTGAACATATACCACAACTACTAACAGGAGCTGAGTTCTGTGCTTAGAACATGGTTATATAGAATTATTATTACTTTCTTGGCAGAAAATAATATGCACTATGGAACGGCACAGCAAAATGCATGACCTAAAAGCGTAGAGGATAAAGAGCAGAATTATAGTCTGAATTCCTGGATTGAAGTTTCTAGACTGTTGACTTCACTGCATAATTTTCTGATGAGTGTTAAACAAGTCATGTTTCCTAATGCTTTGAAACACCAAAGCTTGAAGATCAAACTCAGCATCAAGCCAACCCTCATGCTGGCAAAAACATAAGCGGCTTTAGTTCTTCAAAAATTTGAGAACAGCAACAAACAGTGGAAGCTTCTGAATCCTGTCTGCCGACAGTGAAGCAGGAGATACAACAGCACATGAATCATCAAAACCAGACACTAGCAGGAACAGAGATTTAAGAGCAACCAAAATACATAAAAAATACTTTATTTTAAAGATGTAGTGGTCTAAATTCCAAATTCACACTCTTGGAAATGATCATGCTTTTGATGGGTGTCTTTCCCATATGTTTATTTAGAGAATATATCATTCTCCTACTCTCTTTTCAGACCTGTTTTACAGCTTCTGTGGAACTGGGGTGTGCTTTCTTTTTAACCTTGACATTTCTGAGAATTCTTTAAAAGCAAAAGGACGTACCAGAGGGACAATTTCTTTATGGTTTTGACGATGCCATTTACAAAGGTAAGATCAGTTTTATATCTGCCTTTTGAAAGAATCAAGGAAATAGTTTTCTCTTTGTTTTTTCATAATTATATTCAGGGTTCATGATGAGAAAGCTACCTCTGACATCCTCATCATATTTTTAGATATTTTGGAATGAATGATAGAAGATTGCTTGCAGTCTTTGTTCATATTGTACTACAGTGCATATGACTGCGTTGGAAATATGTTGTCTTACTATCTCTTAATTATAGGAAATTCCTCAAGAGTATTTTACCTTACTGGTACATTAGTCTCACCAATCATCAGCAATCAATTCACACCAGCAATTAATTAATGTGATTAGTTTGATGACTGAAAATAATTTCTACTCTTTTGCATGTTCCTGTCAAGAAAATAAAGGCGACCTCTCTCTCTCTTCCCTCTATTTTTTAAATTTCTCTACCTCACGTTCATTGTTAAACAAAATCTGTATTATTGACTGCAGCATATGAACTCATTTGCATCTTAATTTGGGCAGAAGCATCCCTAAATAATAGGCTCTTAAAAACCTCATAAACAATTTCTTGGTTTATATTAAACAAGAAAGCTCCTACTCTTTGACTACTTTGTATCTCTTCATCACATTAACCAAAGAAATTTGAAAATTCTTGCCCATCACGAAGCTGAATCTGTCTTCAAGCTGCTTTAGAACTGGGTGTTAGCAAAATACATATCCCTTACACAGAAGATGTCCTCAGGGCACAATCTCTAATGGGGAAAACAGCCCACTTAGATTCCAGCCAAGGCATTCCAGCCTGTTGCTTGGTTAGGGTGACCCTTCCTCATATTTTAGCATTATTTTGAAATTTTAATTTTTCCTCAGAAATATAGATGAAGATTCACTTGTTTAGTTAAATATCTTGGTTCAACAAGTGGCAGCTGGAAATTTATTTCTCTTTGAAAAATCCAACATCCCTATTACCTTTCCTCTGTATACACACTCAGATATGGGTTTCTATTTTCCTTGGTAAAGAACAAGAGAAATTAGGAGAACTCTGTTGGTCTCAAAGAACTTTCACCTATAGACTTCAAAAAATCAGATATGATGAACCGAGGACTGATGCCGGAGAATCAGTTACATTAGGTCTCATTTTCTGTAAGAATCAACTCAAGTTAACTGATATACAGAGATTTCAGGTATAATTCTTCTCTCCTCTTCTAAATATTGGAATTACAGCAGACTTTTGGAATATCCTCATTTTTCAAGAGCGTCAGGAGACATAGAATCCTAGAATATTCTGGGTTGGAAGGGATCCACAAGTATCATCAAAGTTTAACTCCTGGTTCTGCATATGTCAGCCCCAAGTATCCCACTCCGTGCCTAAAAGCCTTGCCCATGTGCTTCTCTAAATGCTCCTTGAACTCCAATTCTATGATTCGTCCTCATTCCTGCAAAACATCTGTAATTTTCTAATTCAGCTATGGTCTATCTGTGGAAGTGAAATATCCCTACAGCCCTTGTGTTTGCTTAATCCAGAATATACTGTCTGTCTCTAATGAGCTTTGCCTGGGTTTTAGTTGCAAAATCTTACATCCTGGAATAACACAGGTACAGTCCAATCAACAGCAGACAGCCAGAAGGACAAAGAAGGACAACCTTCACCCTGCAGCAACACCATGCAAAGTGTTGGTGTTCATGTCATAGCCCAACAAACAGAAGGTAACTCAGTGCAAAACATACAAGTTCCTTTTCTCCAGAGAAAGTTTTATCTTCTTAATTGTATGTAAACAGATAATAAATGTTTAAACACAATAAGGTAAAACTACCCAGTTAGCAGTATCCTCTCCTACAGACTTCAATTTAAAAATCCCCCCAAAAAAGACACTTTTCTTCTTCTAGGAGCTCCTGGTCCACCTCTGGGTGACCTGGCTGAGACTGCTAATGTTTTATTTGCTAGGGTCAGGACAAAGCAAAGGTCTACTTTTACTTTCCCCCACTGTTTTATAGCACTGGATGTTTTAACCAGTTTTGAGTTGCTTCCCAAGACAAATGATTCTTCCCACTAAAAACTAATCAACATCAAAAGAGAACCAAAATCTAGTTGAGCAAATGTCTTACCAGTATGTTCCTGACAATGCTGTTGTACTTCAGTAGATGTGTCCAGGGCCAGGCTGAGGTGGATCCAGCAGAGCCACCAGAGGTCCAGAGCAACTGCAGGCCCCAGCCTTGGGAACACAAGCCTCATAACTTTTGCAATGATTTCAGCAACCCAGCTATCAACTGGAAAAGGTAGGATTTCCTTTTCTAAAGTGTGTTCCTCCATCCTGTTTTGTCAAGATTTTACAAAGTGACTGAAATTGGTGTTTTGGATGAAGAGTTATTATGGTGTATTTATTAATCCAGGTGTTATTATGGGTATTATTAGTGGGACGTTAAGGTTTTGTTTTTTGGTGTTTGGTTGTGGTTTTTTTCCCCCAGGGCACTGTCTGTAGAACAAAGTATTTCTATTAATTATGGAAGGCAGAGAAGTAAGTTTTTGCTGTCACCCTGGAGAACTTAACCAAGGACAGTCCAAATTCTTGTGCTGAAATTCTCTAACAGAGCACCTCTGACAACTTCACTGCCTTTTCCTCAGGATGGCACTCAAAGTCAGGTCTGAATAGGTAAGAGCTCCTGTCATGGCTACTTGCTTTCCTCATGTCTTTAATTATAGAGTATAATAAGCTGTGGCTGAGAGAACAATAGACACAACCACTGAGTATGATAAACCAGGTCCAACAGGGGAAGAAAAGAAAGAACAGACTATGGTGAGCCTAGATGCTGGCCACAGATCAACAAGGGGCTAGAGAACGATGTCTTAGCAGTTTGGAAACGTACACTGGGATATCATCATGGACTAGATGCTGGCCACAGATCAACAAGGGGCTAGAGAACGATGTCTTAGCACTTTGGAAACATACACTGGGATATCATCGTGGACTGATTTGATTGGCAGCTTGTGTTGACATCCGTCCGGAGAAGCCCTCAGTAGTAAAAATTGGTGCATGATCATTACTTGGCCATCCAGCACCCTGTAGAAGCAAACTGCCTGAGGTGAAGCAACTTTGCATTGGTGCAAAACTACTGCCCAGAGCCTGACACTGAGAATGGCTGCAGCAAGTGTTCAAGTTTCCCTAAATTCTACAACGCCAAGTCATTGGAGAGGTGTATAGAGCAGTACTCAGTAACTGCAGGTGCATCTGTGCAGGGGGCGTGCAAAGATTTTTCCTGATACAGGTGGTCACATGAACCACTTAATAAATTCAGCTTAACAGTGTCATGCTTGCCTAAAAGAAAAAAAAAAGTATTTTTAAACCCCTTACATGTTCCCTTTAGAAAGAACCTCCTATGATAGAGATGGTGTCTTCTAAGGACCAAGTTGGGGACAAAATTGCTACTGTTCTTCATGGTTTGCTAGTTTGCTGTGTCAGGGCTTCTTTTTAAAGTTAGGCTACCTTTTCAATATACTGATATTGTATCTCATCCTCCTTTCCACTGTCTTCAGTAAGTCATAAATATTTATGATTTGTGACTCCTGAGGAAGATACAGACAAAATCCTCAGCATCTAAAAATGGATTTCAGTGGAAACTACACGCTCATGATTCTTCATATTTAGTCTATTGGGAAGTGAGTTATTAACACTTGAAAACATATATCAACAAATGGCTAAATCATCTCCGTGTATTCTATTTTTAACTAACTACACAATAACAGAGTAATTCAGGTATCAACAAAAGTTGGGGGAAGAAAAACTTCCTTTCTAGACATTCTGCTGGCAATTTTTCCAACATTAAGAAATATTTCTATTTAAATTCTCTCTTCTTTAGAACCCTCCCTTGACAGTAATGAAACAAACAGTAACATTCTTTTGAGAAAATCAGAGCTACATCATAAATCCTGACTGAGTTGGAAGGAATAGAACTCCTTTTTACTCTAGACATGCTCTAAGTCAGCACACTGAAAAAGATAATTTTACATCATAAAATTTGTTCCTGAAAGGCTCCGTCTCAAAAATTTGTGAAGAACAGTTTTTCAAGTGGTAGACAGTTTCATTTTTTCTGAGACTTTTAACTGTGTCTCCCTGGATTTGAGAATTCCTTTACCTCAAAGGACATTAAATTAGGTAAATTGCTAAGGGTAAGGAGAGTTCGTAGTTTTGTCTAGAATAGAAAGCAATAGCTTTATATAATCTTGATCATTTCCCAGACAGTAAGAAAAATGTGCTAGTATGTTAGCAACTGAATAATGAAAGGTAGTAGGTACAATTTTACAGTGCTTCCTTGGAAGAACAGCCCAGTTTTGCAATAACTTTTTAACTCACAGCTCTAATTATCTCACATGTTTATAATTTTCTCCACATACTTTACAGAAAGAAAGCCCACTCAATCATTTCTGAAACCATCTCAGTCGGGCACACGATCTGTGATTCTTGGCAATCTCCTGTACAAGTCCAGGAGCTGGAGTCAATGGTCCTTGTAGGTCTCTTCCAGCATAGGATATTCTATGGTTCTATGTTTGTCAATGTCACTAGTGAGTTTATAAACCTGTTCAGTAATCGGGTTTTTTTATTTCAAATTTTTGGCTTAAAGCCTTTTTAGTTATTCTTCCCAGCCATTCTGTATAACTGAAGACATTTATCACCCCTCTGCCTGTTTGCTATTTTACCTGTGGCTGGTTCCTTAATGGGGAAGAGAAAAAAATTAATAAACCAAATGGCTTGATGGGAAATATTACTTATACAGCATATCCCATGAAGTCACAGAAGCACCACAGTAAAAATGAAGACACAAGTAATAGTTATTGAAATCAAGGCAATTTTTTCCAAAGAAATAAAATTATTTAGTGCTATTTCATGTTTGCAATATGAGCTTATATTTCTAAGTTTAGCATCAGACTCCAGAGTGCACAGGTATCAAAACTACCTTTAGAGCAGCATATCAAACTACTTCCTCAAAGATATCTTTTCTACAATATGAACCTCACAGTATTTTTTTCCTGTTGCTTCTTAACTCTTACATGGCCAATGCATGTTAGAATATTGAATTGTGTTGGCTCTAAACCAAGATTTGCAGTGGTACAAAAATACTATTAGCCCTTAGTAGTAGTAGTATTATTGTGTCTATTATTTTGATTTACATTTTGTTGTACCTTACTAAATGAAAAATAAAACGAGCAACAACACTAATACTTTATCCTTTTTCCCTTTTTTTGGACAGATAGGGTATTGTAGCTTCATGGGTAAAACCAGAAGCTTTATATTATACTTAGTATAATTTGCTTATCTTACACAATATTCTCAGATTTTTTTTCCAGGTAGTTTTTTGCATATCTGAAGGTCTAAAATATAGTGGAGATCATCATCCTAAACAACACACACCCCAGTAACTGGTAGCTGGACTGGGGAAAGCACCTAAGTACAAGGTTATTGGAAAGATGGATCTGCACCAGTGAAATAGTTCAGGATTTACTGTTCTAGAAAGGATGGGTTTAGGAAACATGCACAGATTTTCATATTTTGGACCAATCCTGGAACCCATTACTTTCATCACGCACTAATTTCAAATTCAATTAAAACATCACTGAAAAAAGTTACAACTTCAAGGGCAGTGTGGGTAAGTTACTCACATTCCTTCCTGAAGTGTGCAGTTGTTTCTAGGTACTCTGTCACCACTGAGCCAGGCTTACCATAGCAGTGAATACCTTAAAAGTTAGTACAAGTACCGTACTGGTGCCTTGCACTACCAGTAATTTACCACATGGTACTTTCTGCTGAAAACCAAATTAGCATTTATATCCAAGCGTATCAGGTTAGGCTGCCACATGCTGGATTAAGAGACCTTATTAAACGTGGCCAGTATTCGAATTTGAAAGTCTTTCAGAAGATGTACAGATGCACACTGTTTAGTGAGCTAATAAAACACAAATAGCAAGAGAAAGCCTGAAGCTTCTATGCCATTGAAAGGGATAGATGTAGAAATCGCTTATGTTGTGTTAATGGTGTTTGTTGACGATAATATAGAGATATTAAACCCTTTGATTCATGGATTCAGTGGTTGCCAACAAAGGGCAAAAGTTCCCTCTTGCCTCCATTAGTCAAAAAAGCAGTGTTTGTTTCTTTCACTTTCTCAGAAGAATTATATGTTGATCCCAGCTAGAAGCAGTGCATCAGAAAAGATGTGATGAATGGCATTAGATCATTTAGGAAGTCCTATAACTCATGGCAGTAGTAAGTTTTGCCTCTTAGGTTTCAGAATCAGACCAAGACTTAAAAGATGCTTCCCTGACATGAGGGAGGCCAGCATAGATCATGTGGGCTCAGCTCATGATTTACTTCTTCCCATTTCAGGAATTCAAATTGCTGGCAGCTTCTTTGCCTTCCACATCTTAGGTTTGGGTTTTGTTTTCTTTTTTTTTTGCTATTATTCCCCCTGCATCCCCTGAAAACTCCTAATTTTAGTATGTGTTTGCTGCCACTAACAAACTTGATTTATTGTTCTATTAGGTCTGCTGAGTACCTCAGATTATTTTACAGGTAGTATTCAAGTGTCAATTTTCCCTTGAAAAATGCTTTATTAAAGGGCAATGACAAAAGCTTTTCCAACAAGAGGAGAAATGCCACATGGTAAAAAAAGATGAGGTTTTTAACTACACCAAATCTGACTGGAAAATGAAGAATATAAAAAACGACTTTGCACTATCACATAGGGGGAATTTGTTGGGAACATGAAAAGACAAAGCAGGTCCTGAACTGGGAAGCAACGCCATATGGATGGATTCCAAAGGGATGGAGTTTTTACTGGTGGATTTAACAGAAAACTCAGGAGAATTAGATGGATGTAAACAGGTAACAGTTGTCCTTAAGCCTCCTGCTTATGGCAAACAAAAAGACATAATGGCTGCAGTTAAAACATTTGGGTGTTAAATTTCAAGCAGAGTCAAAGTGTGCTTTGTGGCAAAGGCACTCAGCAAGGCGTATCAGAATTATAGAACTCAGAGCCTGACACGTGCAACATTTAACAAATTAGTTTAGTAAATTTGCTGTCCACTGTACAGCATGGATTTCTTGGACTTCTGAGTATAGTATCAGTCATCTAAAGCAGAAACAAGTTTGGAATGGCACTTCATTTCTAAAAAGTCCCAAACAACTAGGAAAGCTCCATAAAGGTAGGAATGGGTTGGAGTAATGAGAACATATTATCTGTCCCACTGCGTACAAAGAAGAAAGGAGAACATCTATCAAAAGAAATGGATGTGTTATTGCCATGCTTTATTGGGACATTGAAATAGTCTGTTTGCCAAGACTGTTAGGACTCAGTAGGATCTCTTACATAGTCTCCTCCAGGGACTCCTTAAGTACAAATTAGTAGTTTAGAGATTAACAGACTTAACTTCTACTTTGAAACTTGATTTTTTGTTTCAGCAGTATTACTCAGAGACTTTCTAGGTACTGTTCATGAAGGGGGGTTGATTAGCCTATGCTCCACAACCATGTGGTTCACGCCTTTCAGAATAATATGTGCTGTTCTTTCGACAAATATAAGAATCTATAATATACAACCTGAAGTTAGAAACCCTAAAGCCCTTCCTATTTCCTGTACTGTAGAAAACAAAAGCATTAACGAAAAATGAAAGTGCTATTGCACTAAATCAAAAAAAGGCAGAGTAATGACCTCTCAAATTTAGAAATAAAATTAATACATGAAGAAAAATATCTTTGCCCTTCAAATTGGTATTACACATTATGAGGCTTAAAAGAAATGTAAACTTAAAGAAAAATGAAGTTCAGAAGTGGCCTAAAGATTTTTCTGACCTTCGTAAGCAGATCTGCCCTGAGTTCAATTACATGTTTGTCAAGACAGACATGAAGCCAGCCTTTCCACCCCTAAAATGCCATTATGACAACACCACGCCTCTGTTCATGGAAACACTCTAAATATTTGCAGTTTTAGACCATATTGAGACTCATTTCCAACTCATTTCCAATCAACTTTATTCCTTTCTCCTTCACAAGCCTGATTTCTCTAAAAATACATTAAATTCTACAGAGAAGTTTTTTAATCAATCTAAAACATTTCAACTTCTTTCATTTAAGTAAAGAATGGAAACGACATGGATTTAACTCTTTTTAATGATCATTTAGAATAAACATATTTTTTAGCACCATTGTGTTAATTTGATAGTTTTCATATATTCCAAATAGTAGTCTCCTCCAAGCAGCCATGAACACAAAGCTGGTTTTGTTTTCAAAACACAGAATTGTCTTTCAAAGTATCAGGCAGGCTCAACAATTCCTTGGGGAATCATTCTCTGAAGGGAAGGTAGCAGAAGTAGTGATGTAAAGAACATAAAAAAGTGGGGAAAAGCAAAAGAATGGAAATAGGATGTGTAAGAGAAATGTAAGCTGTTCTACAAATAGTCTCATGGAAAAAAAATACATAATGAAAAACTGCGTATTTTAAACCTAGCAAAAGCAAAAGATCTTAAAAAATGGTCTTAAGACTCTAAAATGGGAAACGAGGCTAACAAAGAACTGTGCATGAGAAAAGGTTCAAGCAGAATCTTGGCAACATACAAGGTTAAGACATTTCAAAAAATGTGTCATAAAAGCACAAGATAGATGCTGAAGGTGGAAAAAATCCTTACTGTGACTGTAGACTATGGACTTTGAACTTATTTTGCTGAGAAAATAAATGTCGTATACCATATTCATTACTGAGTGCCACTTAATTAACTACAAACCTAATCATTAAGTAGCTTCTAGACTGTATGTCCATTATATAATACATGTGCACACAGAAATATATGTTTTGACTTAGGATTAACAGCTTTCCATTTACTCTTCTCCACTTCCCTCAAAATAGGTGCTGGAATAATGCACTACTGTATGTAAAAAAAGTTAGCAAGAACCAGTGACTCAAAGTTTGTATGTTTAACATCTAAGTATGTATATAGTACATTTTAAACACAGATAATTGTTCTAACAGCTAAAAGTCAACTTTGGACTTCATATTTTTTTTTGTTTCAAAATAAGATTTAATGCTATTAAACATCTCATTTCAAATATATATCTTTTTTTTGTTGTTTTTCTTTTCTTACAATTCCAACCCAGCCTCCAATGGAAAAAAAAAAAAACCTGTCCATTTTAACAGGAAGAATTGGAACTTGTTTGCCTTAATCGGTGGCAATTCAAATCAGTGTAGTATAAGAAAATACTAATTTTCATGCACATACTGTTTATTACATCTTAGATGCAATTTAAGAAGAATGACAAGGAAATAATTTCATACTACCTACATGGCATCATCACACATAAGACTATCTTAGAGTCAAAGAACAAAATGATAGTTAACAAATGGTTATGCTAAAGTGATAAAAAGTGAAAGGTCATCATGACTACCATGATAACACTTTTAATTTCTGATCACACCTCGTCTCTCAAATGAAGTTCAAAAATCATTTTTTACTTTTGAAAGTATGACAGGCTGTCTTGAATCCTTAATTTGGTGTATTTTTGCACATTAGAATATTCCAAGGTAAACAGTTATTTTAAATTAAAAGGAAAAGAGATAACAGGCCTAGATTTATATCTTTCATCCCATTTCTACTCTCAGCCCTGACTGTGTGATGAAATTTGTGTTTGTTTCCAAAACATATCCAATATTCATTGGAAATAAAGTTGTCTGACAGTGGTTTATACCTGGGGTCCTACTCCACAATTGGAAGGTACAAAGAATTGTGAGCATCTGTTCTCCAGCTGTACAGTTAGGAAAGTGAACGTATGTAGTTTGTCATTAAATAGAATTCACAGGTCTTCTTCCTGTTAGTGGCAGTAGTTCTTATTTCTACCAATTTCCTTTTGAAGAAGCAAGTCCTTACATGTTGTAAAAACAGGTCATAGACTACAAAAATGAGAAGCCATTCAGAACAGAAAAAAAATGATGAAAAGAAAGCAAAAGAACACTTCAGAGCTTCTTTTGGTTAATTTTTTTCTCCCACTGAAAAATGTGTCAACTGAACAGTGATGTTGCTTTGAAAAATGTCTAATCTATATCTATTCCTCTCGTTTTCCTTTTCTACTACTTTTGGAAAAAAAAATTATCATCTCTTTTTGATGATCTCATTTGACTCTTTAAGCACTTTTAAATACCATTTAATGGCAAGTCAAAGATTACCCCTCTGTATGTGGAATTGATTTTCCTTATTCATCTTGTGGTTTTGTTTGGTTTAAACACTTTCCCCCCCTTCACTTATAAGAGGAAAGCTAGGGAATAATTATTTTCCCTTGTTATTACTAAGAAAAGGTTAAGGAAGTATTCTTCAATATATTTGTGCAGATAGTCTTGGTTAAAGTTTATCTCCAATGTAACCGATTAGAATTAAATGAGATTTTTTTTCTTTCTGCACCAAAGACCTGACATTTTGTCTGTGTGCACAGTGGGTTTAATACATATTCTTCTTTTTTATAACCACTGAGTTCCACTCAGATCCTTTGGGTTTTCCCAGTGATTTAAACTGTCCTTTTGTTTCTTTTTCAGTCTCAGTTATAGTGAAGTAAAACTTTACTAACACTCAGTCACACTCTTACAGAAACAGTACATGAAGACAAAACTCTCCCAACACAGCAGAAACTCCCACAGAAGAAAGCCAGTCTCTCAACTCTTACATGAGCACCTGTAATATCATTGCTCCACTAGAAAGCTTGGGGCTCTAACTGATAACCTGGCATCCACATATTTCTGTGTCCTAGGCAGAGCTTCCAGCCCTTGACAGGCAACTGAAAGCTCTATAGTATGTCAGAGAATGGTATAGTGCTATAATGAAATAACAATAATAACAATAATAGTAATAGTAATAATAATAATAATAAAAAATTTTTATTATATAAATAGAACTTTATTATATATAAACGATATATATTATATATAAATAATATATTATATATAAACTATAACTATATATATTCTATATAAATAATAATAAAGTTATATATATATAATGGCTTTATGGTAAGTAGCTGTGTCTTAATGGAAAGCATGATAATGGAAGTGCACCTTATCTTTTGCTCAGCTTCCAATTAATTTGTAGTTAATCTGGTATACTGGTACCAGAGGGAGCTACTTGTTTTTACTGCTTTTGTAGCGTTGCTCAATCTTTGCATTTGGAGTGAAAAGGGAGGGGTCTCTCTTTTTTTTTTTTTTCTAGCCTGACATTCTGGGCAACCTTCTTATGACTAATTTGCCATAGAAATGGCAAATTAAACTGATCTGTGACTGTCACCCTGAAGAAAAAGCTTGACCTGAAGCTGGCCACTCACACTACTATCCTGCTACTAAAAACCAGGAAAAAGGGAATGAAGTTGCCATAGTAATAAACAAACCTGAGCTTTTGCCTAGAAAGATAGTGTATGTGAGCTGGATATTTGTTTTTAGGCATGACAGAGAACTGTAGTCCAAGAGGGGTGGAAGCAGAAGAGAAATTCTGAAGACTCATTTAAGTCACTGAGGAATGGATTATGAGAATAATTGTGGACAACATTTGCTTATTTCTTTCCATATGCATTGGCTGTAGTAAATATTTGAGCGGATTCCTCTAGAAGAGAGTAATTGTGCTTTTTCCTAGGTTTGGCTGAGAAAGCTTAAAAGAAGAAAGTTCAGAGACATGTCAGGAGGGGTCAAATAGAAGAAAGGGGTCAGAAAGTCCAAGAAAAAACAACTGGGAACCAGTGCAGAGTAGTTACCTCTGCACTTTGGGTAGCTTTTATAGAGATTTCTTCAACGCAGTAAGCCACTGAGACCTCTGACAGTCCGAATGCAAGGGCACACTTGAAGAAATGTTTATAAAGTTTATCTTACTGGTATTCATCTGGCGTAGTTTCTTTGAGATTTCTCTGTTTAGAATCTTAAAATATCTTAGCTTGGATTCGAAGTCATGCTGTTTTACTTGGAAAATTGACGGATTTGTTTTGAGATGCTTAGCGTGGGGAAAGTATAGCCAGACAAACCTCGACTGAGGACTAATAGTAATAGTATTAGGTGATGAAAAAACACTAACAGAGGCAATAATCAGCCTCCTAGATGGTGATAAACACTTAAAACACATTGTTAAACATTTTCCTATATGTAAACTGCAGATGGTCTATTTTTCTAGTTTCTATAACTATTTTTTTTGGTTAGTGGGATCACCCCAGGAAACCAAAATCCTTAAGGAATTTATGCGTAAGTAAGCTACAGATAAAATATTTGGAAGCTGCTGGTGACAATCAAAGAATTTAGCTGCAAAAGACACAGAGTATGAAAATTTGTCTTTATGTCTGATTCAAGCTGTGTTCACTGCAAATAGTCACCATAGCCCATCAAGAAGATTTAAATTTTTTTTTAATTGGTATAACTAACCAATTGAATATAATGAGATTTCCAGTAACTGTTTAGTAAAACTTTGAAGAATGTATGGCTGACCTTTTAGGGTCAGGAC
Organism: Platysteira castanea; assembly: GCA_013397175.1. Taxonomy (NCBI): domain Eukaryota; kingdom Metazoa; phylum Chordata; class Aves; order Passeriformes; genus Platysteira; species Platysteira castanea. The sequence continues at coordinate 198,359 of VYXC01007083.1, read as the reverse complement.
ATGAGTGCTTATTTAAAGCCCAAATGTTTGAAAATTAGAAGATGGAAGAAATAATAATACTATAATATATTAATATCATAACAATATGCTTGTACCGAATTAAATAAGTAAGCAAGAAGCAATATATAATATAAAAATCCAAATATGTGAAAAGGGCATTGAAATGGCATAGGAAATGCTAACAATATGCATTTTTCATAAAGTAAGATAGAAAAATTAGAATTTATTGTCTAGTTGATGAGTGGTATTTAAAGTCCTCTCTTGTGCAGCTGAGGTTCATCAGCAGATGGTTCCAACCTGAGCTTCAGCTATCAAAATGAGGTGATGTATATATGAGTTGGCATCATCTGACTTATGTTTCTTCACTGAGTATGTTTCATAACACTTCACTGTGCTGTTTTATAAAGTGGTTTGGTCAGTCTAACATTTAAGTTGCTATAGCTCATATTCTCCAAGCTACTATTCTTTTTTGTTAAGTCCATGTAACATTTATTTAAGTACTAGTTATTTGAAATGAAGTAAACATAGTATCAGGTTTATAGATGAAATTAAAAACCACTTTTCACTAATTTCCCATAATAAATACTTGGTAAAAAACGGAAAATCTTTTGGAGGTATTTAAAAAAACCCAAACAACTTCTATATTTGACTTGGTTTTTCATGGCTTATTTCAATATAAAATCAGTTGTAGTGTCTGCTAAGTCAGAATAATTGAGCCTCTTTTCCTTAGATATTATGCTGAGAGTTCACTGTGTTCAATTCTAATTTTTTAACTTTTTTGCAGTTTCTTGAACTGTGGTTTGGATTTAATAAAAATGCATACAGGGAAATTTAAATGAAGTTATTTTCACTATTTTTGATATATGGTGCAAAACCAGAAAAAGCCTATTTTTGTGAAGGAATTGTGCTCATGGGAAAAAGGAGGAAATTGTTTTATGTGAAGGTTCATTAGTGATCAAAAATCAATTAGACTTGATTCTTGCATGCTCAATTTTACTACTTTCACTGAACCAGACTGTGTTTGCTTTCAGGTAAGTGGGACTATTTGAGAACTTTAATGTGAAGCAGAATTTTAGTATGTAAGCAAAGAAAACCAAATTCACTTGTACAGGAATATTGATTTTACAGACAAGATGACTGCATATAGAAAATGCTTAACTATGTGCATTATATTTCTTCAATACCTCATAGTTAATTTAATTGTGGTCTGCAAAGTGATTTCTCTCCAGTGGAAAAAGAAAAGGAGAAAAAAAATGGGAGGGGGAAGTTTAAAAAAACTTATTGCTTTAACATATTTAAAAGAAACATGACAAATCTCAAAAGGAACATTTAGCTTAAGAACTAAAAGAGAATTATTTTATTTGGTGACATTAATGCAAAAGAAACCAAAGTGGTTTACATAGGACTCTTCTTGCACATTTTTCTATCAGGTTCAAAGAAGTGTAGTGATTTCTAATAATTGATGAGATATGCAGCAGCTCCCTGGTGCAAACAAACAGACACAATGCTGAAGAGCTAACACCATTTCTCACTTTGTCTTGGATAATTATTTCCATCAGAGACAAACAAAAGAATTTTCAACCTTGTTTAGGATCTGGGAAAAACTTGTTAGTTCTAAGTCAGCACAGAGTCAGCAAGGCTATCTCCATATTACATTTATAAGGTTTGAATATCAGGAGTCTGAGGTCTTTCTTGGTCCCTAAGTGTTTTAAATTTGCATATAAATAAGTCATTTTATTAAAAAAAATTACTATGAGTCAAACTGTAAGCTACAAAAGTAAAAACACTTCAAAAATATTTTAATTATGTATTTTAGACCGGTATATTTACATTTGGAAATATACAGTTTAAAATAAAGTAATAAATGTCCTGTAAGCTATCACCAGCCATTCAACCTAGACAGCCATTTTTAAAAATTTTAGCGTCTGTTTCCAGAGGCAGTTTTCTCAAAAGGAAAATAGATGAAAGAATGATATTGGCACCTCAGAACTTTACCCATTAAAGTTCAAAAATGTATTTTTCTTCATGTGAATTCAAAGTCCATAAACTTATATAGATAGCTTCTTGATAGTTATTATTTATTTAATTGTCTAAATTGGAACTTCCTACTTGTCACTGTTTAGAAAACAACAAAACACTAATGAAGTACCTTTCATATCTCAAAGGGCCTGCACTGATCAATAACTGAGCATTCTTCAGGTTCATAATTCTGAGGAGGAATTTGTAATTCCAAAATAGCTGCAGCGTGGATAAGGTTTAGCTTACCTCAAGATATCCGAAGATATTTTTCATATTGGTTTTAATTATAGAGTTCCTCAGATCAATTCAAATAAGACTTTTTCTCCAAGTCCTACACATTCCTTTTGCTGTTTTTAGTGTTGATGTTGTTACTGCAATGACGTCCAGCACACAAGTTCCCTATCAATGTCTTGAATTATCTGCATTTTATCTGGCCAAAATCAGTTTTCTAGGCAGGGATTCCAACTTGTTCAGAGTCTTGCCCTCACTTGTCTGTAGTGGGCAATATCCAGCCATACAGTATTTACTACACAGGTGAAACTACACAAGTAACAGTGCAACACACTCAAAGAAATGAAGTGCTGTCAGAAACCGTTTTTGAGGCAGTTGGGTTTGACACTATTTTAGTTATAGGAATTCAACTAGCAGCTAAATAGAGGCAGTAAACTCATATCTCAAAACGCGACACGAGGCAATATTGCAAGTTCTCAAATAAAGATGGAGATAACCTATCAGTTCTCTCAGGCTCTTTGTTAAGGTGGAGGGATTCTGTGAGGCATTCAAGTATCAGAGCTCTTGTTCTGTATTGCATAAAATGATTCAGCATTGAAGATGGTGATTGAGATTAGAGAGTTTTCCAGTAGTGAAGATTAAACGCTGTTTTCTGTAGATTTAAATGGTCTAGTAGTATCCCATTTAAGATCTGTTACAGTTTTTAACTGAGTTTTGTAAAAAAATACAATTTCATTTTCACTGCTGTCTAAAAATGATGTGGGAGAAGATTGAAACTGAACGTGTGTGTTCACATAAAAGCTACAAGTTATAAAATGAAGTAGCAACAGCCCATTTAATATTAGTCTTCAATTTTTGGGATGAGGGGAGAATTCACATTTCACTTCGAAAATATCCATTGTCTTTCTGTTACTCTTATTTTTGAGACGTTCAAAAAACCAATATTGAACACTTCTATCCTCTAATTCAATTTCTTGATTTAACTAGCTCATCAGCATTATTTTCATTAATGCAGAGTGGATGACACTGTTTTACTGTTGGTAGTTTTCTCGTATTATCTTACTCTTGATCATTTCTTCACATACTATGTTCCTCCTGTTAGCGTAGAAACACATAATCACAGTATGATTATATACAGGTGCTTTTATTGAACAGCTCTGGGAATCAGGGGTACAGACCCAAATCTGACTCCAACATGGATTTGAGTTGGACACATTTTTATACCCTTTTGTTACATTGTTGCCCTGGTTTTTGCTAAGCCTTCTGTTTTTAACCTTGGAGTCAGAAATTCTTTCTCACAGTTTCATGTAGATAATAGCCAATGTTTACTTAATGGGATTTTCTGTTTTTCATTCCTTTTGTGATAAGAGAACTTTAATGAGCACCTTTTTTCTCCAGTGGGATTGAGAAGGAAGTGACATGCTCTCCAATCCCTTGTGCAGTTGAAAAATGTATAAGACGTGATATATGTAAATAATAAAAGTCTTTCCCCTCCTTTCTGCTGAACCTGGCAGGTGTGAGAGCCTCTTTATTGTGTCTTCCCAGACACATTACATAACTGTTGTATAATCATATTTTAATCATTAAACTTATATTGTTCCATTGTACACATTGATTTTATCCGAGCATGAATTCTTAACAGCATTTTCCATGATTATTGTTCATTTCTCATGATTTTTTTTACGATTAAACAATAATTACATTTAATTACTAAGCAATTATTGCCTTTAATTATATTATTTATCATATGCTGGTTATGTAGGTGCCGTTTCACATGATCTAGCAAAGACAAAGCCCAATACCCATTCCCAAGGCCTACTCAGCTCAGGCTCTCTTTCCCAGGGCCTACCAGGCTTCAGCCTTTCTTTCCACCTCTCTCCCCCTCTGAATCTATTATAATTCTCATGATTTTAGAGACATTTTAACCCTATGCTATCACTCTGACAGAAATTTTATGTATCATTTTTAAACTGCCAATATAAATTTTAGACAACTCTTTGATATATTTGTCAGAAATCAGTATTTTAATAGATTTTATTTTAAGTAAATCAGGTTCTGCAAACAGTTTCTTACCTTGATGAACTTTGGACTTGAATATTTTACTAGCTATAGCTAAGAAAAGTTTCCAATTGTTTCAAGTATTTTACTGTATCGACAAGAAATTAAAATAACCATTTATTAGCTCAAAAAAAAATCCTCAAATTCTCAGTTAGTCTTAAAAATATTTAGAAAAAATACTAGAAAATAGTGTGCTTTAGAAAAAGTACGCTATTAGTACACTCCATTTAATGGAATTTTATGAAGGGCTGAATGCCTACAGTGCTAAGGCTTGTTAATGTTTTTTGTTATTATTATTATTTCTGAAAAAGAAAAATTAAATTTAAGTTGTGTAATTATACTCTCACCACCGCTGGGAAATGGAAAGAGTAAATCCCTCATAGTTACTTATACTTTCTAGAATGAAAGCACACTAATTCAGTTGAAAAAACCTATTTGAAAGAACTCTGAAAACAGTAGTCTAAAACTGGTGTTGGTAGATTGATAGTTAAAATTACAGTTTACTTCAGCTTAGAGATAACTAATGTAGATATATCTAAACTAAAGCGGTTGAAATATTAGGGTGAAGACCTTCTTGTGGAAGATATTCCTGCCCAAGGCACGGGGATTGGAACTAGATCATCTTCAAGGTCCCCTTCCAACCCAAACAATTCTATAATTCTATTATTCACTATATGGTTCCATGACCAGAGATTAAATTAGTGGGGTGCAGACAGGCCTCTCTATTCTCATTTTGTTAGTTTACATCAAAATCTAGGAAAGCTTCAGAAGCTTGAAAATGGATGTCCTTGCAAGAGTGCAGAAGCCTCAGTGCCCAGCTGCCTACCCGGCCAGCCACGTGGCCAGGCCTCTGCCTTTGTGCCTTGTCAGATATGCATGGGAAGGAAATCTGAAGCAAAAAATTCTCCTCTCTGGTCTCTGAATGATTTTTATTACTGTGTGCAGAATGTGCTGGATATTTAAGATTAATGGGTGGATAATCTTAAAAATTTTAGAATGACTGCATTTGCAAAATCTCATTACACAGAATGAGCACCATGCTCTGATGCAAAAAGAAAGGGACAGATTGAGAGAGCTAGTTCTGCATCAAGAAGAGCTATATAGGATTATGAAATCCTTGAGAAGGAGTATGCTTCAAGGACAAGGAAAGACATGTTTTCTGAGTGTGAGCTTCTTATCTGCAGATACTATTTTAAAAATTATTCCTTTTAGTAAACTGTTTAAAAACATTTACTGGCTGCTCCAGAAATGTAAACAGGTATTACTGAAGCTGATTTTAATTTGAAGGAAAAATATCCATGAATTGTCATTTCTAGTCTACCCTACGAAGGTAAACACTCTTTCTTTGCTTTAGTAACTGCTTTAATAAGATAAATTTCATATTTTTAATAAGTTCAGTAAGCATAGTACACTGTTTTGGCTAATGGCATTGGTCTAAAACTCTTCACAGAAATACAAGTTTGTTATTCTCCTTCTGAAATAACGTAATTCAGCTGAATCTCACTGAGGTTTGGGCCTAAAGAGAGAAGGAATTTATATGATGTCTGATGTTGGAAATCTGTGATAGATATTAGCAAGGTAGAGAACTAAATCTCTTCGGCATGTTTTGTTTACTGATAGACAAATATTCAGTATATTTTAAAATTTTAAATTTCAATTTCAATTGTCATATTTCTCATCAGCAGATAGCTACCATTAATGAAAATGGTAAGGTACTCATAATAAAGGAGATTAAATTAAATGGTATTTATAACTTCAGGCAATGTTCCAGAACACTGAAACCAAGTGATCTTCTATAGCCCCAGTGTGCTTTACATCGGAATTCTAAGTTCCAGGATGTGAGAGAAAACGGTCCATATTAGCTTGTTTTTACTAATATTAAACCTAACAGTTGTTTATGATTCATAAGGACCCTTGATTACTCAGAAACTGAAGGTTTGGTAGTTTTTTGGGAGGTTCCATTTTCTCAGCAGTCCATGCCAATTTCTCTTTAATTACTGAAGAGGTTAAAACAACAAAATCTGACAGATTGTTAGCTGAACTCAACCCAGGCAGATGGCACCATTCTATTCAAGCCAGTTTTGTGAAAGTTCTGCTGCACCATATGCTAAAATCACTTCAACAGCTAATTAGTGCATTTTACAAGACAATCAATCTCTCAAGGAAATTTCTTATGGACAGGTCACAAACAGAGTGAGAAGAAAGAAGGAATAAAACCCTGAATTGTATATAGTCTCGCTGACTTGTCTGCTCCAGTCATAAATAAAGGTTAGCCTGGTAAGGCATCTTGAATAACCTTTCAGCTCAATCCCAGTAGTACTGACATTCTTAGGCTGTATTTGGAAAATAAATATCGAATGCTGTAGTGACTTAGTGGTTTTCCTTCCTTTTTCTTAACAGCTGTGTGGTAAAGAATGAAATAAAGTTGATTATGCAAATGAGTTACTGTCTATTAAAACAATCTAATTAAAAGAAAAGAAATTGCTACAGAGATTTATAAAAATTTGGAATTACCAGCTCAAGAAGAAAACTGATTATTATTATCATGAAGCACAGCTTACTTAGACATTAACTTTAGCTTACAAGGCAAAAAAAACTCCACAACAAACCAGAAACAGAACACCAATATTGTCATAAGGCAAAAGCAAGACAAAGGTGAAGAAAGATGTGATGATACGGTAATATTATGCTATCTGCTACGCCCTTTACTCTGATTTAATATGATTCTCTGAAGTCAGTTTTTTAAGACTTATCTATTCAATTAGACTGTTGAGGTTCAGGCTTTACAATTTCTCTTTCTGAGGCATGCCTTCTGCATAACTAAAGTGAAATGCAAAACACTTCAGTTGTCTTGATGTTCAGCGAAATTGTTAGAATGAGAACTCTGTAATTACATAGCCTTTGGGAAAAAAAAGAATTTAATGTGCAACAGATGTAGAAGAGACCTATTAGGATGATAAGGAGAAAGAGTTAGTTATTACAGGAAAAAGTATTTATCCGTGGTATTTCACAGGCAAATAATAAGCAATATCTCTTTGCAGATTTAGTGTGATTAGAAATTTTGATGTTATATAAATAAAACTGCTTCTACTCCAGATTTTTTATCCCAAGAAGAGGCAGAGAAAACAATCATGACCCAACAAAATTTTAAAAAGATGCATTCTAGGGAATCTTGGCCTTTTTAAAATCATTTTCTCATAACAAAATAAAGCCTCAGGAAGAGTTTACTTTTTATTAGATACAACAAAGAGGGAAGTTTCAAAACAGTTGTCTGATGGAACCAGATCCAAAAAACTACAGATTTTTAAGATAAACTTCATCATCTTTTCAAAAAAACTCCACCAGAAAGTAAATAATTTGGTTTAATTTGTTTTGTGGTTTTTGTTTTGTTTGTTGGTGTTTTGTTTTGTTTTGTTTTGTTTTGTTTTGTTTTGTTTTGTTTTGTTTTGTTTTGTTTTGTTTTGTTTTGTTTTGTTTTTCAGAAGCTAATATGGCTTTCTGGAACAAGTCATAGGGTTTTCTTCTAGGTGATTATCCTAGACATACTAAGGTGATTTCTAAGTACAGTCCATTATCAGCTGGAAAATTTCTTTAGATGCTCTGTTGTGACCACACCAAGTAGAGCTCAAATAATGGGGTCTACTAGCTGCTTAAGCTGCCTCTGTTCAACCAATAAAGGCACTTCATTTCCCTGAGCAGATGAAAAAAACTCCTACTCTCTAAAACAACAGTCTCTGGCAACATATTTGAATGCATTGCATCTCTGCAGTAAGCCTCATGGTTTAGAAGACCAAATGGACATTTACAAGCATGCATCTTGAGGAATATGCACTGTGTGATCTCTGAGTGTACATTATGTTCAAGTCCTTCTTGGAATATTAGTCACACACGGGATACAGGTGTTCTTCCAACAAGCTACCTCCTACTGGGACAATACCAGTCAAGAGCTACCTACCATTGGAACAAACCATATAGCTGACTTCCATCTTTCTGAAGCATTTTCTTATCCTGTGTTGGATGAATTTTACTGACAAGGAATTTGGTTTAGAGTTGTTGTCATTCCCATGCCTACCCCTTATTTAAATAACTTGAAATGTGCCAGTAAAATGTGGAAGATAAGGGAAGATCTTGCTGCTACAGGAGTGATTCAGTGCTTTATTTTATACTTATGAACACCCTGAGACCAGATGTCTCAGGTAAATCTATGCGTGTGTCACTAGAAGAATATGCAACTAGATTTTTAATAAACTCAAATTAGCATTGTTGACCTTGGCTAAGGCCTGAATTCCCATCCAGAGACTCTCACATTACCCCTCCTCAACAGGACAGAAGGAGAAAGTAGGATGAAAACCTCCTGGGTTGAGATAAAGACAGGGAGATTGCTTACCAATTACTGTCTTTGGCAAAACAGGCTTGCTGGATTTGGGGGAAAAGAATTTAATTTTTTGAAAATAAAAATAGATTTGGGAAGTAAATTCTAGTTGTTGAAGTTCTGGTTTGAAACTGGGGCTTCTGTGAAACCAGAGAGAAGTAGGAGCACAGAAGCTGTGGAGGGTGACTATATGAGTGTTTGTAGAGAGCAGGTATTCTCTTCACAGAGGTCAGTGCTTCTCCTCACTTCACAATCATCACTAGAATTATAAGCTGGTCTCTTCATCAAAGAAGAGAAATCCAGCTGTGGTGACTATAAGGATTTCTTTACATTTTTTTGAAGGAAAGGAGACTTAAGAAAGAGATGGAAGGAATATTCCCCTGGAAAGTATGTTGCATGAGATTAGATAGCTGTTGGTGTAGAGGAAACAGGCATTGCAGTGAAAAGTAAGCCCTTCACCAAATATGCTCTTATGCCTGTTTGATAGCGCAGCCTGGCAATGGGGCTGAAATACTTTTGCATGGCAGTTGTAGTCAGCAAATAGGAGGGTATATCACCACAAAGAAGAGAGTTGCAGGTCTCAGTAAAGAATGTTTATGACAACTAAGTATGACTTTGCATGTATATTTGCTTTTCTGTGTGAAAAAAGGACACGAACTACTTTCAAAGCTGATGCCATACATAGTCTTGGCAGGAGATTGCTGTGGGTGTGCAACTTTTGCTAGTTGTCCGAGGGCATTGTCATGCACACCAACATAAGGGACACCTGCCAGCACTTTGGAAGTCATGCTATCTTCTAAGTCCGCCTGGGATATGGCCCTCAAAAGAATGAGTTGCCATCTCACCTGCTCTGCAAGCTGTCATCTTGTGATGCCCGTGAAAAAGATGTGTGGGGGAGAAGTGGATTGCATTACATGTTCACCAGACACTGCACTGTATAGACTGCCTTGAATATTTTTCTTTATTGGCATATCTAAAGGGGCCAGTCTGAGATGCTACCATCAGCTTTGGGACTATGGTGTGAAGAAATCACAGCATTACAAAATAAGCCCAGAGGCTGAGGAACTTAAACATCAGTACCAGGGGACAGAGTCTGTCCTAATTTGCAATCAGGAGAACTTGCACAGCAGTAGGACAACAGTCATTTTCTCCATTTTGTGCATCATATTTATTCCTGAACATTCATGCTGTTATTTTCCTTGTCTTTGAGAACTAGAGTAAATACTGCAGATCGAAGTGATTGTAATTATTTAAATAAAAATGCATATAAAATTAAACTTCTAGACATCTTCCACTTCCATGAGATGTTTTTTTCCTATCAGTGCTGAAGCATGATGATGTTATCATTTAGCACGTGAACCAAAGCAAGCACGATGAGCAGTTTCTAATAATCACTGATTTTTCCAAGGTTGTTTTGATAATTTCCACTTTGACACATTCTGATCATTTTGAAAAAATTAAAGGTGATTGTACATAACCCTTTCTAAAGTTCATCATTTCATCAACTGAATTACAACTCTACTCACAGAAAAAGAACACATTACTTGTATATTCTCTGCTTATAGTTTAAGATGTTCACAACTGTTATGCAGTTAATGTTGTGCAGTGTAAAGAAATGTCACTTCATTGATAAATATATGTATTTGTTTCAAATTTCAACATAATACTATAAAGAAATGTCACTTCACTTCATTGATAAGTATATGTGTTTGTTTCAAATTTCAACATAATAGCATAAAATGTTCTTACTTCTAGGAAATGTGTACGTGTGTCCCTGGGAATTCACATTTAAATAGCTTCTTATCAATGCTTTATGTGTCAGACTTGATGAAATTAACTTTTTTTCTTCATAACATCTACCATCTCAAGATGAAAATTGTAATGGTGTTTTATTGCTAAGATATGTGGTTATATAAAATTAAAACACACTGTTCTGACCTTGAAAATGGAATTCACTGGATTCCTGTGACTGATTATCCTCAAAATGTTTCTACAGAATGTTGCCCTGTCCTTGTATCTGCTCCACTACCGCAGTGATCTGAGAACATCTTTTCCTTTACAGCTTTTTTTCTTCTTTCTTTTAATGTCTCACAAGAGTAGCCACTCAAAGCAGGCTGATCTCTTCCTGCTCTCGGAACCATAGAAATTCTTTTCATAGCAGAAAGAATTACATCAGCTCTGGATGGTCTGCGTAAGAAATCAGAACTTCCCTTGGTTTGATTCTAAGCAAACTTAGGGCTTGTATGCTTTTTATTACAGAGCCACACAAAGATAATGGGTAGGGAAACCACAAGTAAAATAGTTATGCTGTCTAAAAACTAATCCAAGCAAATCTTCTGCCCATTTTGCATCAATTCTCATTTAGAGTAGACAAACTATCTGATTAAATTGGTAGAAGAGTAGATTAATCTCATATGCCATGTCCTACATGTCTTTCTCTCCATACGGCTGAAATGAAATTTTAATTATGAATGCATTAGTTTGTGTGTGCATGGGGTGGTATTTTTATGCACAGTCTTACACATCACTGAGATTGTCTGAGAACCCTCATGGCACATGACTGAACCTGAAAACTAAAATATGCTTTACAATGGAATAGTTGGTCTAGTACATTGTATTATTTCATCCTGTACATTCTGATTGCTGTATATAAGTGCAAATCTTTTTAAGGGTGATGATGTCTCCAGGCAGTGGATGTCAAGATGCTTAATGGCTGCAGAAAGCCCTATGAAAACTAATTGTGTAGGAGTTACCATAATAGAGCTATAACTGCAAATATCAGCAAAGCAAAAATACATGAAAATTTTGAGTTGCAGATTTGATTGGGGATTTAGGGAAAGCAACAGAAATAAAGCCTGCTAGGTAACTAGGTGAACTACCCTCTTTTCCTTAAGCATTTCTGAAAAAGGAAAGTGTTATCCCTGCATTTAAATATGATCAGGAATGCTAACATAGAAACACCTGATGTTTGATTGATGCAATGTACTCCGGTACATTTAAATCAAACTTTTAGCTTTGGTCTGCAATCCAGTTTAATAAAGTGATGCCTTTTTCATCATTTTCCAAACTGGCATCAATGATCCACATAACCATACCAGTTAAGATACTGAAACACTGTATGGTCATAAAATAACACAATTTAGAGATAATGAAAAGAAGCTGAACTAGAATAGAGTTTAGAAGTGGAGACTGATGAGTCCAGTGAAGAGAAATAATTATTTTAAACAAAAATCAGAAAAGAAAAGCAAAAAAGTACTTGAAAACAACCTTTTTTTTTTGTTTTCCAAAATACAATGCCTGTATGTAATGAGTCACAGAATCATAGAATATCCTGAGCAGGAAAGGACCCACAATCCTGGCCCTGCACAGGACAACCCCAAGAGTCACACCACATGACTAAAAGTGTTATCAAAATGCTTCTTGAACTCTGTTGGCCTTGGTGCTGTGACCACTTCCCTGGGGAGCCTGTTCCAGTGCCCAGCCACCATCTGGGAGAAGAACCTTTTCCCAATATCTAACCTAAATCTCCCCTGACACTTCTTTATGCCATTCCTTTGGGTCTTGTTACTGGACACCAGAGAGAAGAGATCAGTGTCTGTGTCTCCACTCCCCCTCATGAGGAAGTTGTGACCGCAATGAGGTCTTCCCTCAGTCTCCTTTTCTCCAGGCTGAACAGACCAAGTGACTTCAGCCACTCCTCACACAGTTTCCCCTTAAGGGCCTTCACCATCCCCATGGCTCTCCTTTGGATGCTCTCTGAGAGTTTAACGTCATTTTTATATCCTGGGACCCAAAACTGCACACAGGAACTCGAGGTGAAGCCACACCAGCATGGAATACAGTGGGACAATCCCCTCCATTGACCAGCTAGTGATGCTGTTCCTGATATACCCCAGGACAAGGCTGGCTCTCAAAAAAGTAAGAGTAGTCTTCTATCAGGTATCTTGGTGGTAACTATAGTAAAGAGAAACATTAAATATTAATTTTACAACCTGTTCCCAGAGGAGAACGAGGTACAAACAGTGAACTGTAGACACAAATCTAAAGAGTCATTGTCAACAAAACCCACTCTGTATAGAAAAAAAATCTAGGATAGGAAAGAAAGGCCAAATTTTTTCCTTTTCCATGTTAGTACTTAGCTCTTCATGTATCTGTCATCTGGCTATTCTGACCTATAAAAAGATGAAAAAACAGTACTAGGATTCTACTAAAGAAAAGTATGTTTTTCAAAACACATTTATTATAGAGAAGGTAGAAATTTCTAGCTGAATTCTTCTGTAACAGAAATTACCATCAGGCTTACTGCTTTCCCTGTTTAGTAGAGCTGCCAGCAGGGCATTGTTTGTAGGGATAATTTGGCATTCATATGTTTTTACATTATCTTAGTCTGCAGTCCTTTCCTTGTGAAATCCTGCTTTGTCTGCTTTGTGTTTTTACTGAGACTGTGCTCTACAATGGAATTAATTTTTTTCTTACACACTGTGCTATCCCTTTGAATCCAAGACGGCTACTCCTCAAAATTTTCATCCTACAATCTTTCTATAAATGTTATGCTAACTTACGGAGAGAAAGAAGTTTTGGAGTATTTTCTGTCTTACATGCCAGATATTCTGCAGTAAAGCGTAAGTTCCTTGGATGACCAAACAATACAATTCTCATTTATGTAAGCTACATAGCAAGAAATATAATTATGCAGATCATCATTTTTATTTTTACATTGAGTGAGGCATGATGTGAATGAAATTTCAGAAGAATTCTACAATATTTTAGGAATAAAAATTCTTCCTAACCACCTTATCCATCCTTATACAGATTTAGGCATGTTATCCCAGCTGGTTATGGCTGGAATAGGGGAAGTTTCCCCCACAGTACCTGGTACAGTGCTGTGTTTTGGATTTAATATGATTCCCATTCGCCCGCTCCTTAAGCTTGTCGTAGAATCACATAATTCATTCCTAGAATCATCAAGGTTGGAAGAGGCCTTCAAGGTCATCCAGTCCAACCGCCCACCACCACTGTAACCCTGAAACCACTAAACCAGATCACCAGTGCCAGGTTCAGATGCCTCTTGAACTCCTCAAGGCATGGTGACTCCACTACTTCCCCAGACAAACTATTCGAGCCCCTGACCACCCTAACAGTGAAAAAACTTTTCCTTATATCTAATCTGAATCTCCCCTGCACAGTTTAAGGCCATTTCTCTCTAGTCACTGTAGGCATGGCAGAAGAAACCAGTCTCCACCTCACTTTTTTATTATTATAATTTATATTTGTATTATTGTATGTACTTTCTTTCAATTATTAAACTGTTTTTGTCCCAACCCATGAGATTTAGGGTTTTTTCCCTGATTCTCTTCCCCATCCCACTATATTCAGTGTCTTCTAACAGTTCACTACTCAGTGAAAATGGAGACAACTTAGTGCATTTCAAAGAATAACAGACAAAAAGATGTCTTTATTTTTAAAAGAGCCTTAAGTAAAACACCTTGAGGAATGTAAACACATTGTAGAATCTGCACATGAAAGATTACCACACAGTAGAGAGAGTAGTACCAGGTGAAAAAAAGAAATATATTTAGTATATTATTTCAAAACTTGGATGAAGGACATGATAAGATCACATTGAGTGCATGGGCATCCTGATATCTAGAAACTTATCACTTATCTAGAAAATCTGTTTTCTATTTTGTTATTCTCTAAGATGACATCACATTTGGGAAGAAAAGATTATTTGCCTGTTTTAAACATTTATTTTCCAGAAACACAGTCATGGCTACAGCTGTGCCAAAGCATTCTGCTTTTTTGAAGTATAAGGGAAGCAACTTTACCACCAGTCTGACCCATCCCTTCTCTTTCTGCTTCCTCCACAGTTTGTGCCTTTAATGGGAAGGGGTATTAGCACTCTACCTGTGACAGCAGCTCAGCAGACTGTCATGTTCAGAAGCAGATTTTGAAAGCAGTTCATGTAAATTACATGCCAGCCTGTCTTCAGTAGAAAAGAGAACATTAAGAGTAAAAAAGTCTTCAGCAATGACAAGTTAAAAGAGTAAATATGAAAAGTTCTCTGTCAAGACAGAAAAGAAGAAGCAAGGTGACAAAAAGTAGAAGAAAGTAGTTTGATTCTCATGAACATGGTACAGCTAGCAGCAATGGTTAATAAGTCAAAACTTCTGAATATCTTACACCAAAATATGCAAAGATAAAGAGCACGGTAAATCTTAGAAATTAGTAATACTAATGAGACCAGAGAAATGGAAAGAAATATGATGCCATATTAAGAAAAGAAATAAGAAAAATGAAATTTTATGGTGAGGTAGAATTAATTCCTCTTGTTAAAATCTAAAAAGACTGCATTTAGTATAGGGGAAGCAAATACTGAACACTTACTGATATTTTCTGAGATTTTTCTTGTATGCACTTTGCATGAAACAAAATTTCATTACCCTGGTAAACTGGCATAGGTTGATCATGATTATATACTTTATAAGCTTGTTGAATCAGGGACCACAGAAAAACCTCTCAGACATTTTCCATACCTTCTGAGGGGCAAAGAGAAAGCACCGAGGTGCAGCCCTTGCACTGGCTGGGGGAAAAATGCATTGTGTCTACAAGAGTGCAGTGTGTGGTTCTCTGTAAGAAAACTGTCTCTGGAATTAGGCTGTGATGCTCAATTTATCACAGGTAAACCTAAGAGACCATTTTTATAAAAACTTCTTGCTCCATTTAGATGATGGAATAAGAACAGATAGCCAAGAAATTTCATGCAATAGTCTTTTTCCTGAGAAATACTATCTCCAGAAATACTCTTTGTGTCTAGATAAAAAAAGGACTCTGAGGAAGACTCCCTTGGTTTGAAATGTTCCTTCTCTCCTATGCTTTTGATTCATTTCTTTGTTTCTCATGGTGATTTAGTGAAAAACCTTCTGCTATCAGTCTTTACCTATCATCCTACAGAAGGAGAAGAAAGCAGCACACTTCTCTATTTTTTCTACTAAGTACAAGTAAATTTGTCAAAGCTGTGAGGTCACTCAGATTTGAGGCACTTTCCATTAAATGCTTCTCTTCTACACACAAACATTATTTCCCTTGTCTCAGTAACTTAGCTTATCCCTAACAAGGGAGGAAATAAATGTTATAAATTCTTTTAATTTGTCCAAATACTTCATATCTAAGCAAAATGCATCAATAAAAAACATCTAAGAAATAGCTTTAACTTATCTTCCTCCTTCTTCCTGCTTCACTATAATTTTCTTTTCTTTTATTATTTTTTAATTCCTCCTTACTGAAAATAAGAGAATGAAAGCATAACTGCAGTTCATTTTCAGTTCTAAAAATTGCTGAAAGTACAGCTCTGTGGAAAACATTAGCTAACTGAATATTTTTCATATTATGCAGAGCACTAAATTTTTTTCAGTAGTTAATTTTTCCACTAGGTATTTTGTAACAGTACAATACAAATATATTTAATGCATTCCAAATCTTTACAGGCTGATATCCATCAGATTTAAAATTATTACTCTTCCCTCCAATTAACTATGCTATAAACCTTATTATTTTCTCAAAGAAAAAGTTCAAGCTAGGAAAAAGGGGATGGAAGAGACCATTTTTATGTGTGTATGTGTGTGTGTGTGTGTGCGTGCGTGCATGCGAATTAATTATGACAGAAGTGTTTAACATTAAAATCTCTACTGTAGCCTTTAGAAATGTTGCAGCTGGAATATATTCATATGAAGTAAAAATTTAAATTTAAGTTGAAGTTGTGATTATTTAGGTAGCTCAAAGTAAGTGTCAAAAAATTAATCAAAAGTTAATTAAACCTCACAATATAAGAACAATGCTTTTCTTCCACACTGAGATAATTTCATGCTCTATCAGCTGAAATGTCTTAGTCTCCAAGCGGAATGTTTCAATGTTTTCTCCCACACTGGAGAGTTTTCACTTCACAGGGGACAGAATTTCCTATCCACTTGCCTGTATAGGTGGTTTGGTATCACCTGTATTATCCAGCAGGATAATCCAGTCAATCCAGCACTGACTGCTTTTAGTACATTTTCATCCTCTTAAAAAAGTTCCTGAATTGAAGCTACTTATGTATGAGAAAATAATGGCGTTGCACAGTCTCAACCTAGCAATGCATTCTTCACGATTTCATTGGTTTGCCACATTCATGAGGGGTTGGAGGTGGGCAGTTTGAAGCAGCCTTTACTTCTACACAAGTTGCTGTAGAATCAAGGGAGAAGAAATGGCCTCAAATACGAAAAAAAGACTTTTTTTTTCAAGTTTAGCAAATGATAAAGGGAGGATTAAAAACTGAGTTTACAAAATACTCAAAATCAGAGAAAGTTGAAAGCTGCAGATTTTTACATGTGATTTTTATTCTGGAACGGCTCTTTGCAATCTCCACCACTGGAGAAATATGATGACTGAAAAAATAGTGATTCTAAAACTTTTTTTTCCTTACCATAGAATAATGTCACAACAGTTCCTTGGTACTTTTAATTTTTTTTCCTAAATGAACTAGATACAGGCAATTAAAAAACACAATCCACATTCTGTTTCTGAAATATATGTTGTTAATTGCAGACAATAAGTTTACCTATGGAAAGTTTTCAAGGACATAGTACATTTTAAAGATTGTAGCATTCACTTCATCATACTTAGAAATATTTGCTTTACATGAGGGAATACATCTCTGTTTTAGAAATAATTATTAGTATGGATGCAAATTCTTCTAACCTGCTCATATGTCTTTTAGTGCTTGAAATATTCAATTTCTGGTTCATTAAAAAAAATAAATAGAGGTGACATTAAGACCAATTGAAGGACAAATTAATCTGGAACGAGTTGTCCTAGTTTTGAAATATTCAAAGCTTGTTACTTTACTGCAATTACTTTTAAGGAAGGAGTGACTTGAATGTGATTGTAAATGTTCTCTAGGAAATTAATACATTTTGTAGGCTAGGATTTCTGAATCTTAATAGTTTAGATAAATATTCTTCTGTTTAGCATGCTCAGGAGAAGGCACAACAGAAAACTGCATATTTGGCTTTTTTCCCAAATTGTCCATAGCTCTGTAACAGCCTTTGTGCTATCTCCCACAGATGAAGCTTTCGTTTCATTTTCAGTTTGTTTAGATTGGTTAGTAGCATCAATAATAAGGCCATTTTGAATCTGTTGCGAAGTTGGAGAGAAAATAAATACAAAATAATTTTTTTTCCTTCTTGCAGCCAAGTTTTGAATATTTAAAAAAGCACCATCAGCACCATCTTGTCAGAGACAAGAAAAAAATCAACATGTAAAATCCTCTCTTTCAAGATTAGTCTCCTCCACAGTTATATGAGTTTTCAAGAGAGGTCAGATGATCTGACTCAGACTGCAGGCAAAACATAAATCTTCCAGAAAGGCCAAACCACCCAAAAATCCAAACCCATAAAAAATTGGTGTACTGAACAGCAAATTTCCCAAATTTAATAGGGTTTGTATTCAAAATTATTTTAAAAATTCATCTCTGATGATCATCCTAGGCCTCAGTCTCTAGCTTCAGAAACACTGTCTCTATCAGTGTTTGGCCCATTTTATCTACAGCTCTTCAAACAGTCTTGGGTTTTGGGTGTACTTCTGTACCTTCAGTTATTCACTAGTATGAATACACATTTCAGTCTTGCTGTGTGCTATTCCTGCTTGAAAAAGTGAATGATAAATACTGAGCACTGACCAGCCACAAGCATTTAGCAAATTGGTAGATCACAATGAGAAAACACTAGAATGTAACATAAATATTTGTATGTATTGTTTGCACTAAATCAAAAGCTCCTTTAATATGCATCTTGTAAATTGCTCATATTAACTCCCACCTAGTATAATATAAAACCTGGATAACCTCCCACCACTGTGACTAACACACATCAGGGTGTGCATGGTCATAAATCACCTTCTTGTTAATCTGCCCTGTAAAGTTTAAACTGTCGCATTTCCATTTTCCTCTCAGAGTGAAAAACAGTAAAAAAGTATAGAATATTAACAACTATTGGTAAGGAAAACAAAACAAACCAAAATGTTTCAGTCAAACTTTAAAACTTCCCATCCTCAAGAGTTACAGTAGAAAAAGAGCAAGTCCTGAAAAGGACAGCAAGGAGAAACCAAGGTCCTTATTAAGGTTCTTTCTCTGAACAGCTACTGAGGGGACAAGGGCTCTTACCAACTAAAAAGATGACAAAGGAAATGCAGTAATTGATTATAAAATCATTATAGACAGGACAATAAGCTAAAGAGCAGTTGATTACAGATTGCTTCTCAGAGTATGAGGAAAAGTGGGCATCAAAACAAAGTAACAGGAGGCACATAGAAAATAAAAGGTGAACTTCATTCAACATGTAATTAGATGGTACCACAGAGATATGTGATGACAAAAATGTGAATGAATTCAGAAAACAAGAAAACTAATGGTGAAAAAATAACCATCTTGATGTATTCAATACAAAGAGATGATATCCAATTCATTAAGTACTTTGTCCACAACTTGCTGGGAGCTGGTAAAAAGAGAATGATCATTACATTCATGTCTCATTTGCTTTCATTGTTAGTCGGAATCAGTGCAGGCATAATATTTATTTTTCTGGTATATATCATGTCCTGCCATGTTTCTGTTCTAAGATGTCAAAAATTAGCAGTCAATAGCACTTTATAGCCTCCCATGTAAATGATCCTCCAGAATCAGGTGACTCCAGTAAACTCTGCCTGGGGTCATTTTCAAAGTTTATCATTTCAGTTGCAGTTCTGTGCTGTACCCATTAGATAGACATGCAAGTTTCACAAACTCTTCCAGGATACAGTTGTGGATCTCAGTTTTGACACAAACATAAAATTACTAAATAATAAATTGAATTGTTGTTCACTTTACTTTGTGTGAATAAACCACCATATGACCTAAGTGAAAAATAAAATATTTTTAATTAAGAAATTGGATCTACAAGTATCTACAAGAATCAGTATCTGAAGTTATTTACTGAAAATAAACTCATTGTGGATTTTAAAGTACAATCATTATGCAGTCATACGTATACAGTTCTAATAGCAAAAAAATTATTTTTTTGTCCCAAGCAGTTAACCAAACCTAATTCTCTAACACAAAAATTTAATAGCAGCACCCTGTTAAGCTAAAAACAAAAATCACTTCAACAATGGTGTAAATTCACTAACTCATAAGATTACCAAATGTGATAATGTCTTGTAACTGACTACAGGATTTTTACCTTTGAGTTTTGCAAGTCCTTTGACCTTTACAGTTAGGAGTACTCAGTCACAAAAAAAACCAAAACAAAACCAAAGTGACTGTTCTGAATGGTTTTGCTGTGCTTCATTGGGGATATCTGAAATGCACCTCTTTGTTTTGGTTTTGGTTGGGTTTTTGGGTTTTTTTTCAGTTTTTTGGGTTTGGGTTTTTTTGTTTTGTTTTGTTCTGTTTTTAATTTATATTCTACAGCTAACACAAGTAAGTTAAAAGCAGCAGAATCAGGCAATGAGAATAAGAGCTGCCATCTCTCACAAGATCAGACCTTTATATGTAGCATTGTGACTTAGATTCAAAAGCTATAACAATTCAAATATAATGAAATGCTTTAGCAGCATGATGGCATTTTCAGTTTCCAATCTGACAAAACTACTGTCCAGGACATTCCAAGGTTTCAGTATTACTGAAAGCACTTCACAATTGAAAATGCTTTCAAAAGCTTTCTGCAGAGACTTTGACTAGATGTGAAGCAGTGAACTGTTAAAGAACAGGGAAAAGAAATATGCAAAATCATTTGGCAGATAATTTTCTTCTCTGAGTGTACCCGAGGCTGTTTAAGAACAGCAGAGGTATCAGCTGCTGCCTACTCATTCTTTCACCAGGGAATTCTGCTTCTGCCAACTGTATTAAAGTATAGGGGAAGATGGCTTTCCACTGGAGAAGTAAAAATTTGTAGAAGCAACAAAATATAGTTCATTTATAGCACCCCAAATTTTGCAGTTCTAATTTCCTGTATGTGAATGATAAGGAGAAGAGTCAAGTATAAAATAGACAGGGAAATGTAAGCAATACTTTATACAATTATACATAACAATAGGAAACCTGTGGGTTCTGTTATGGTCCATTTTCAAATTAAGGTCATGTTCTCTCTCTTTCTTTTTACTGTCAAAAATATTGAATTTCAGCTAAATGCATTACTAAAACGTATTTGTAACCCTTTATATGTTGTTGAATAATATAAAATAAAGGCAAATTGAGCAACAATTAATGCAGGTGAATTTTTCTTCCTTCGTAGTACTACAGTCATCTAATGGTTATATCAATAAATACACTGTAAGAAATCTCACCTTCCTGGTGTTAGCTAGTGGGTTTAAAAACCTGAAGAAATCTTTTGTTTCCAGTAGTTAAAACTTTAAAGTGGACTACAAAATAGAACAGAATTAAGAGATACCACCAACTAATTCAGTATTGGCTCTCAGGGAAACAATAGAAATTTTTTGCCATTTCTGAGTGCAAAGAGGACAACGATGGGTTCAAATGATCTTTTAAAAATAGTATGTTGTGGTGGCCCAGCCCACAGAGCGGCTGGATGAAGACCCGCACAGTCCCCGAGCCTTAGAAGCCCACTGGTGGGCTGGCTCTGGTGCTCGAGTTTGAGGATCACCCTCCTCCAAGTTATGGCTTTGCCCCATAGGGCTCTGTTGCTATGTTTCCCTTGTCAGTCAGCCTCTTGGCCTCCCACCCCTTTTGTCCCTTATATGTTTGTACCCTAGAATGTTCTCCTTTCCCTGCTCTCCCGCTGGCCTTGTTCCTTAGTCCCTCCCTTGCGGTATCCCTGTTGGCTCCCTTACCCTAGCCCCGCCTTTGTACCGCCCCTGTGCCCTCAGACCATTGGCCCTGATTCTCTCTCCGCTCTGGTATAAAACCCCTGGTATAAAACTCCGCTCTGGTATAAAACCTGCACTGTGTGTGCTCTTCTGCCCTGGGCCCCTCCAGCAATAAACCTCTGGAGCTCCGGCGGAAATGCCCCTGCCACCTTTTCATTCCCAGTGAGGCAGCAAAGGCCTTTGTGTGAGAGTGTATGTGCTTCCACCAGCACTGGTGGGCGGACTGTCTGTGAGTGTGCTTGGGAGGCACCACCTGGGCATCCCGAGTGCGGGCTGGGACGCTTCAGGAGGGATGTGGCATTCAGACCACCACCGCACCCACACCGCGTCAATAATGGGCAATCCGTAATGCTGTAAAGCAGTGGGACAGAATTGTATAACAGGCAGACCTTCAGTATGAGGTGAAAATCTGTTTTCAGCTAGGGTAGGCACTGCCTCCATGTATTTGTCTTGCACTTCAGGAGTATGTAGCAGAAGGATAAATGTATTTCAAGACCAGCCATATAATACTCAAGGCTCATTTGAGCATTTAATTAGCTTTTTGAGTCAGTTTATAGGAGTCATATGAATGACAGATTTTTGGTGTTCCACAACACTGGATTGTCAAAAGCTATTTCT
Source organism: Platysteira castanea (assembly GCA_013397175.1). Classification (NCBI taxonomy): domain Eukaryota; kingdom Metazoa; phylum Chordata; class Aves; order Passeriformes; genus Platysteira; species Platysteira castanea. The sequence continues at coordinate 176,164 of VYXC01007083.1, read as the reverse complement.
TTTCACTTTAGAGCACCCTGCCTTTTTATTTCCTCAGTCAGATGAGCAGCTGATGACCCAGTGCTGGTGATCCAGAGACTGTTTGCCTCTCTTTCTGCTTGCTGCACAGAACAGAAACCCCTGCAGATGTACAGACCCAGTAATAAAAAATTGCAAAGCAGAGCATTGCTCCTTTACAGCCAGTTTTCAGAAAACAGCCCACAACAGTCTTGTAAACCACCACCAATTTATCTGCCTTTCATGCCACATGCCACTGGCCAGCAGTTTTATTAGGAATGCAACGTTGTAAGTTTATACATGCAGGGAGAAATCACTTGCTTGCCCACTTAGCATATCTGATTTGCACTGCAGGAGATGCACTGGCAGGTGGTACTGGTGAGACCAACCATACAAAGCCATTTTTTTCTATTAGCTAATTCAAGTACGCAACAACTGTACTTCACTAACAAATCAAGGAGCACTGTGTGAGTATAAATTGATTTTTACGCTTCAAAATTTGGGTATTATAAACAAAATGTAAGCATGGTTGGAAAATCAAATTTATACTGGAAATAAAATACTTGACTCTGGAGTGTGTATCATACTCTGTTCCTATTAAGTATTAATAGAGCAGAGGAGACAGAAAAATGAAATTAATATAGCCTCATTTACCTCCAGTGGCAGCACAAACTTTTAAGAGATGATGCAACTTCCTGGTCTTGTAAAGCTGACCAAGCTCTCTTTAAGGAAGACCATGATGTGGAAACAAAGTCAGAAGAGATGTAAAATTTCTATGTTTGGTAATTCTCTTATTGATGATCTATGATACTGATGTAGACTCCCACCTTGAGTGATTTGGCAACCCACTAAAACCTTTGGCTTATCAGAGCTGGACAGTACAGTGCTCTCTCTATTACCTCGCTGTCCACAGATTTTCCATAAATTAGTCTTGTCAGCAAAAGAGCACAATTACATATGTGCTAACTGTGCCCTGTCACCTCTAAAAAATTGAAAATGGCTACCACCTCTTTGTGCGCAGAACCAAAAAGCTGGCTTGCCTAGGCCATATGGGCTGTCACACTTTACAGGTCTAAGTCTTCATCCATGATGTTTTATTTCCTGCAACCTTGAAAAGCTGAAAGGATGTTTCCTAATTGCTTCATCACCCATTAATCCTAGAATGGAGCTGAAAAAGCATTATTTCTGTGGATCTGGTGGTAAGAACATGGTGTGAATGGAAGATATCCTCAGATTTAAATTCAAAAGAAGTTTCGTATGTGCTCTAGTAGATCAGTTATGATCTGAATTCATGTAGATATTTACAAGTCCGGGTTTAGACCAAGAGAATTGAGGTGAACCTCGTCAATATCTCTCTATTGTTATATTTAAAATCAAAGTGAAGCTGATAATGTTAAATTAGACATATTTGCTAAAAAAGATACAAATTTTTAGAGGAAAAGTACTGCAATACACCATTCAAACAATGGGTGCCTGAGCTAAATGCAAGCAAAAAAATTAAGCTGTAAATGAACTGATTTATCTTGAGAGGAAATCTTTGATCAGAGAACTTGTCCTTCCTCTAGTAAAATTGCTGTATGAAATTTTGTGTAAAATTTCTGTCTGATGTCAAATGTAATAAAATTGGAATCTGCAAGACCTTGAACGCCTGGCCAAACATTACAGCATTATTTGGACCATTGTCAAATGGAGGCAATTTGTTGATGATTTTACTGATATTGCAAAGTTATAAAAAGTTTTTAATGCAAATGGCAATGTAATGAGTTTTTTTGTACGTGTTACCATACTTCCTACAGAGAAGCTGTCTTTCACAAACATCTAATAATGATAACAGAACTTGATAGTTTAATCCATTCACTGCACAAGTTTTTCAAGAATATTGTGTAAGAACAGATAGGGTTTGTATTAGTCCTAACACACTTGACAAAACACACTGTCTCTGTTGTTCATGAACAAGGCAGTAACTTAAAGAAATAGACAAGACTTTTATTTCCCCTCTGGATCATAGGAAGGCTTTTGGGGAATGAAAAAATTTTGGATAGAACATTTAAATGGGGACATATAAAAAGACAAGTCACACAAACCGATCTCTTGGGGAAGTTAAAAAAAACTTTCAGCAGTTCCTGGTGAAGGAACCTGCTTGGAAGAGTCGAAATAAATCATGTCTGCATAAAAACTCAGTGTCCTAAGAGTGCCAAAGGAATGGAGAACAAGACTTCATCCCACATGGGCACCAGGTGTCAGTTAACTTACAACCATGCTGTATGAACACACCTATAAACATTTAAAAAAGAGCATCTTGAACAATACATGTTCACTTGCATTTGTTTACTTACACCTGCTTGAGACTTGAAAAATGCAAGTGCAGACAAGGAATGCAGAGATGGAATTATACAACTAATACATGATAGACTGTGGAACTATAAGTAAGACATATACACTGAGTTAAAACTCTCAGATTCACAAGCAAGTACTAGAAGAATGTTTAGTGATCACCAAAGGGTTATAAACTACATTCAGTATAGATTCAAATACAAGAAACTGAGCATTTCAGTAGATTGGGGAGTAAATTGACAAGAAAAAGTCAATTAACTGTGGTACAGTGCTCTTTCTGTCCATTTGGCTACATTCCTTCCTATCTTCAAGGAAATATTTGGAAAGATCTATTAACTCCTCTCATCTTTGGTTCAGCATTGTTTTCCCATCTTTACAGAGTTCTGATAGGGCCAGCAGCACATCAGTCTGAAAATTATTTTGGAATTTAAGGAGAAAAATCCCACTGAAATGGATTTAGGGAGCAAACAGTTCAAGTACAGAACAATTATGTATATCTTTGAAAATATCAGAATACTTACGCACTTGGAAACAAACAGTGTAGTAATACGGTTATTGTGATCCAGGGACTGAAAGAAAAATGAAGCACTCATGCATTTCATAAGCAACTTTTTGGGTACATTATAGGAAAACCACTGTCAGTATTGCTGTAAGTAATTTTTTTAAACATTTATTAAGCAGGCTCTCAAGTCACGCTTTATCTTACAATTGTTGAGGTGGCACTAAATGCCACTCAGCACTATAGGTGTGCTTCCCGGGACCAAAGCCAAGTTTACTTCGCATGAGTTTAATTACATCATATAACGTTCTTCAGTCAGGAAGGGTTTTATTTCTCTCATGTTCCAGATTTTGTGCATGTGTATATGTATGTGTGTGCGTGTTTGTGTGTGTGTGTAAACATGAGATCACCTTGTAAACAAGTCAATTTGATGGTAAGGAAAAACGTTTGTCAAAAGTACAGGATTTTTGACATAAAGGTAAAAATAATAATAGAATGGCTGTTATGAGGGGAGCAGCTGTGTTGAATACACTTCTGTAGTACTGTAAACACTTGGATAAGTACTTTACACAATAATGAACTATTTTGTTCTGCTTGATTTTCTTAAAAGGAGCTATACACTGCTAAAGAAGACTGTGAACTCTTCTGTTTGTTCCAAGTCTGATGAAAATTTGAGCTCTGTATTTCTAATTTTACAATCTGAGGCACGTGGATTCCCTAGTTTTCAAATGTGTTCAATTGCCGGAAATCAAACAATATATTAACAGTACAGATCTTCCATACCATCCAGCACAAAGTAGCTAAAATTTCCACTATGTATTCTTCCTGAGCTTTTTCTACCCTCTAATTTTGGGAGGGGACTTCAGAGAAATCTGTTCCATTCTAGTAGTCTTGAAAATTTTACTGAATTTTGTTACCTGAAGGATAAAAAGTTCTTTTTACTCTAGAGATATAAGTTCAAAGTAATTAAAATACAATAGGAAATTTAACTTCTATACTAATACTCTATCTGCATATACTATATACTGAATATATATATATATTCAGGTTGATATACTATATATATTAATACTAATTCAGATAAATACCGTGCAATTTTATTTTTTTTAAATCCCTGAAGTATTTTAAGCTACAATGTTCTTAGTCATTATTATCTTATTAGCTAGAAACAGAATAGATTTGGTGAAAGGATGAAGAGGAAATAATTGACAGTTTGGAGAACTCTTTGTGATATTCTAGATGCAATCAGCTTCATAAGTTGCCCATTTTCTTCCCTGCTAAAAAGTGGGCTTTTTTTCTGAACTAAGGATTCACAACTGCTACATTTTTAAGTAGAGCCAACTGGTTTTCCCAGAAGAGATTTTCCAAAAAGCAAAGTGTCTTTAAGGTCAGAATGTTTTAATAATTAATCTTATTTCACTCACTTCTTTCTCCTCTGCTCTTTATTAACATATTAGGAGCGAAACATTACCCAAATGTAAAGAAGAAAGAAAAATTTTAATTTGCTGTCTTAGACTGAAAAAATTGAATTTTATCATATGAAAAAGAGTGTTTTAAAAATTATGGTCTTTTGCAGCCAAAAGCTAAGTATGAATTCACAGGAATTTATTTAATTGGGTTTGTAATAGCTAAACACTGTTTTAAACTTAAAACCCGATACAAGACCTGAAGACTCCTGAATTTAGCATCCAGAGCATGGCTCAGTCAAATTAATAGAATTATCTGAGATTATATTGGCTTTTGAATCACAGTGAATTTTTGTCTAAAGCTTTCACATTATGTTTGCAGTTCTTTTCCTGTTCAGACACATTTAACAGACTGCAGTGACTTTACCAGAAATTTCTGACCTTTCAGATTATTCATGAACTGTAACACCATGAAAATGTCAAAAAAAAAAAAAAAATCTGCTTCCAAACTTTAATTGATGTTGTGATGCAACTCGTATGAATCAACACATTCAACCCATCTTACAGGCACAGAAATTCCAATAATAGTGCAAGTACATTTAATAGGAAGAGATTGAAGATGTCCCCTCTGAATTGCTATTAACATACTCTCTAACATTATTCAAGTAGTTTCCATAGTGACTGATTTTACACTGGGAATGTAAAACATCCTTTGCATCTGTGTTATTTCTACTTTGGAGTTTAAGAGCACTAGGAAGAACATGTATAGCACTGAAGTGGTAGCACATGTATACACTTACTGACACTGAGGGCAACATTCATTTAAAGTTCTTTTTAGATATCCTCAATATCCAATATTATCTAAACTGAGTTACCTTCAAAAAAATAAGTTCCCCATAGTTTTGCTCCACAGGGAATGGTCCAGTATTATTTTTTTCTGGCCAAGCTATAGTGTTGTATAAATGTCTGTTTGTTCCTGAAACATCATAGTTGTGAAGCTACTTTTGTTTTCTCTCATTACCCACACAGTACAGGTGTGCAGTTCTGTGCTTAGTTGTCCACCTTCTTCCTCGGGTGTCTTTTGGATGGGTCTTCTTGCATCATTGCACTTGCATGGTTCTTCCTTCCCCTCTTGAATTTATATATATCAAATTCAGGACACATCTTTTCAGATGTTCTTTCTAAGCATACAAGACACTTCAGTGCACATGATTAACCTCCCTATCAACACCTTACTTTCAGACATCTTATAAGCCACTCCTTGAATGATTTAGCAAATGTTTGATCTTCTGTGGTGTTAGATATGGAACTGTGGTATCAGAGCAAGGGCTAACTGAAGTACAAAGGACTCTTCTGCTCAAAATGCTTCCTGTACTCTAACTCAACCCAGAAAAGTCTGCCTGTCATTTGGTCAGCTAGTTCATAATTCCCCAAGTTGGCCTAATGTCTGTGTAATATGCGAGGAATACAGAATTCCTCAAATGTGTTTGATGAGAAGTTTGATGTGTTCTATTCCCTTCTGCAGTTAAGCAAAAGTTAATAGCATCTATATTCTCTATTGCAAAGCTTTCCAAGCAGGAAAGATAACACTTTTTCAGGATCATTTACATCTGTGAAATACACTTAATTTTTCTTTAACTATACAATGTCATTTGAAACAATGGGCTGTTCCTAACCTCAAAGCATTTTGGGAGATTGTAAGCCACCATCATGACATGTAGTTGGATATTTATTGTTGCATGTTCTAGTTCAAAAAGCGTTTCAGAAAATAACTTCTCGGGTTAACTCATAATCCACCGACCCCAAACTCATAATCTTATGGATGTAATTTCTTCTTGGAGGTACTTCTGATCCACTATGGCTGACATTACAGCACTCATGTCAGAGATACTTCTATACTAGCAATGCTTTGTTCATTGTTGAAATAATTTATATTCAATAGAGAATTTTCTCTTATAACTTCTATGAACTCAGAAGAGGGTCTTTTTACAAGGGCATGTAGTAATAGCACAAAGGGGAGTGGTTTTTAACTGAGAGTATATTTGGATTGGATATTAGGAAAAAATTCCTTACTGTGGGGCTGGTGAGGCACAGGAACAGGTTACACAGAGAAGCTGTGCATAGCCCCTCCCTGGAAGTGTTCAAGGCCAAGCTGGATGGGGCTTGGAGCAATCTGGTCTATTGGAAGGTGTCCGTGCCCATGGCAGAGGGGTTGGAACTGGATGATCTCTAAGGTCCCTTCCAATCCAGACCTTTCTATGATTCTATGATTAAACTTCCTGTCTAAAATTTACCAAAAGGCATACCATTCCTGATATTGGGTGTACTGCTTAATAAAGTGATGTTGTTACCAAAACCAGCAGGAAAGTAGACTCTGTGACACTGTAATTTTAGTACTAGGGAACAGGCATTCTTATTATGGCACTGGATTTATGGGGGATAACTCCACCTATTGAATATGTTGAGTACAGAAAAAGCTCATGTTTATATGCTGTATTTTACACACATATTCATGGTTTCCCCAGAACAAACATAAATATGATAATCATTTCCCCCAAGTCATTAACACATACTCCCTCTCATTGGTGCATGTGTTCTTTTGTCCTGGGGGCCTCTTTGGTGGTCTCTGGTGGTCAGCAACCCCACAGTCATGTTTGACTGCCTGAGGAACTGGTGCTACTTTCCAAAGGAGTAGAAATTCGGCATAATTGGCCTGGTTCATTAATTTATGAGTCCCTAGATCACTGAAGAGTAGTTTCTTATGCCTTTCCTTGGATAATGTTTATAGTCTAATGGTTTTGCGAAATGATAATTGTATTAATCCTCCAGTACAAACAGTTCTTCATCTGTGGACAATGTCAATAGAGCTGTATGACCTGGAGTGACTGCTCCTGTTATTTGCTGGATGGAATAGAGCACCAGTGTTGTCTCACAGGTTCAGAGGTGCAGGGCTACAGATACCTGTAGCTATCTGGTTGCATGTCTAAATACTGCTAGGATATTTTTAAGGAGAAACATGGAAACAGATCATAAACACTAGGAGCTGATGATAATATGTTACTTAGTTCCTTCTTTGTAGATCTCATCTTTGCAGTTAACGTCAGGTCAGAAGCAATTTCTGCCTCTAGATTTTCATTACATAGTCTCCTCTATGTGGATTAATGCTCATACTTTTACCTGAATTACCTCTAAAGGCAATTTAGAAAGACAATTGCTTGGTTCTCCAAAGTGTTATGATGTTTTCTTCATCTCTTTTGAGATAAAAATTCTCATGGTAACATCTGGCGAGCGAGAATTATGATCTTTTCTACATCCTTAAAAATATATCTGTATGTTGCAAGGAATACTTATATCCTGGAAAATAAAATAAATATCTAGGCAGCCTGCTCTATTTATAATACCGAATTCAACATTCTTTAAAGTCAACAGAAGATTTTATGTTGAGCTCCATTGCTACAGGATAGAGTAAGAATAATAACTAAATACAGTACAGAGTAGATCTAAAAGAAGACTGAAAATTATCATTGCATTCCTCTAACATGTCCTGCAAAATTAATGAAAACAAGCAGAGGTTGTAGTATAACCAATACAATGTATAAAAGCTTAAAATCATGTTCTGTAATTAAATATGTAAAGTGTAACAGAGTTCATTTTCATAATTTAATATTTTGTTTGTCAGACAGGAATAGAGGAATAAAAATGGTGAAACCCAAAAACCAGTACTCTTTTCCTATTAAGAAAATTCAAAACATAAGGACAGTCAGTTCTGGAAACATTAGTTATAGCTGGTTTTATAAATACACTCTTGCTACAGCTTCACCTACTACTTATCTCACTGTTTTAAGTGTATTCTTAGCAAAATCTGATTGAAGTTATTAATCTCCTCTGTTCTTTAAAATAACAAAAAGACTACAAACTTTGAGTAGAGCAATTACTCATTTCATCACTAAATTTTAGAAAATGATGAATCAAAAAGAGATTCGCATAAGTTTTTTCGTAAGGAAAAGAATCACTTTTAAGATTTAAAACTAATACAAATTTAACTTTATAGATGATTTTTCAAAGGAAGTTTTGAATTCAGTTTGTCAGCGTGTCCTTTGTTTAGTCAGCTCAGTATTTTGTGCTGCTTCTCAATGTAGATAATAACTTCAACTAACAGTTTACTAATGTAAATTGTGTCTGCTTTGGGTAATGAATGCTGCAAATGAGAAAAAAGTATTTATTCCAGTGAAAATCACCATGATTTCAAGATTTCATCTGTGTATCCTAAATTTTCCCCTTCTTTTTCAGTTTTCTTTTTTGATTTTTCTCCTGGCACCCTTCCTCTATTTCATTTTGTCATTTCTTTTCGTGCTCATTGTGCCTAATCTTCGTTTATGTATAACACATACGTGTTTCATGTTTAATGGAGAACTTCTGCACGATTTTTATTTTACTGGACAGAGAAGACAAACTCTATTGCAAAATATGACTTCACAACAGTTAAGACAAGAACTCATAATTCAGGGACTAGGAAAGGAAACGTGAAAGAACTGAGCTAAGGGAATAAGTAACATTTTTGTAACTATACCAATATATTGTAGCTAAATATTAAATCCAAACCTAATCTGTTTAGAACCCTGCTTTATATCATCATCTAATTTACTTCCCCAGAAGTAAGCAAGTATTGTTATATACAGTTCAAAAACATATCACAAGGTTTTTTCACAGGTACTCGCCTCTCTTCTAGAGAGTCAATACTGGACAGTGAATTTAACATCTACAATTTTAGCTCATTTCAGTATCTTTCATTTAAAGGTCGTAACCTTGGTATACCTCTGTGCCAGATTACTTGTAGTGCTGGCCTGGCACTGTGATGCAGACAGACTAACAGCTGACCTAGATCCAAAGCAAAGCCCTAGTGATTCTTAAACCTGATTGGGAGGTGACATTTACTAGCCCATCCCTCAGGAGCCTTTGATTGCCATATCCCCCCTGGGAAATGGGCAGATATTACTCTAAAATGTCTGTGAGCATCCCATTCTTGGCCACTTGCAATAAGTCAAGAAGCAAATAATAGAGAATCAACCTATTTCTTGTATAGGGGCATAAATCTTTTGTAGTGTTTTAACAGGGAAGAGATTTCTTGTTATTGTCTGGAGCAGCGATAATCATGTTTTGCTAAAATACCATCAGCCAACTTCCACACAACACTTCCAGCAAAACCCAAGAGGAGTGGAAAACCTTCATGTGCACAGGGGGTTACAGTGCTCACTCTTTAAAAGACCTGGAAAATACATTACTGCCAATATATTGGTATTTTCAAAGTATCCAGTAGCCTTATCCCGTATTAATTCTGGTCTGTTACTTGGCCAATATTTTCACTTAAAAGCATTTCTTTGTCCCTAGAGTATCTCTCTCCAAAGGTATTTGTGACAGCTGTTACAGTTTTCTGCCAGAAAAGCGTGCAATGGAGTTTAGTACATTGTCCACATAGAAACTGAATCACTGTTTTATTTGTGTGCAATGTGTTACTGCTTGAACGCTTGACAGTTATCCTTCACTGTCTATATTTAGTTTAGTGGAAGTTTTTAACTACTGCAGTCAAAAAATAATAATTAAAAAAAGCATCCCTATAAAAATTTTCAAGTGGATAGGAAGATTTCCAAGTGTCTGCTTTTTAAACGAAACACTGTATCCATTACTGCAGTAATACAAACTTGTTCATTTATCTAGATTAATAGGAAGGAGTTTAGTCAAGACTAAGACATTAAAATAATTTTTAAAAGGCTGGCAAAACAAATAGGAATGTTTCTGAATATGAAGTTTCTGTTCAATAAAGATTTTTCAAGTCTAGCAGAAGCTGACACTTTGAATTGCATTAAAAACTTCTAACTGGGTAGAACATATTGTTTGTCTAAGTGTGCCAGCCACAGAGAGATAATGACAATTAAACAAGAAAGACTATTCAAGGAACATATCTAAGGGCAATGTGAAAGATAAAAGTAGACATCAGCAATCACCTTCTCATAGTAACCTTTTTCCTTGATAAAAATATAAAAAATCATGCCCTATGAATAGAAGGGACATAGAAGAGATCAGTGCATTGCATTAAAACACCTGAAAAGGCAGCTTATAAATACTTGCCAAGGTATTTATGAAAGAGTAACCAATTAACAGTTTATGTAGAACCTATGTGATGAGTGAAAAGTTATTTTTCATCTATTTGCTTTGTTGTAATTAATGTTTTCATTAACTATTTTGTCATAAAAGTAGGAGCTTCCTGATTACATCTGATAAAAATGCCTGGAGGCATCATCACTGTGACAGGCAATGGATTATCATGCAGAACAACTTGATAACTAGAAAAAAGGAACTGAAATTGGACACACTCATGCTTGTGATATTAAGTAATTGGGGTGTGACATGGGAAGTAAAGGGAAAGGGACTAATGAGTCCATGTTTTCATCATACAGTATCTGAATGATAAGGTAATGTCACCATAAAAATTGAAAGTATAGCCCTTGTTTTACCAGGAAATATTTTTCTGTGCAAAATCAGATTACACCTAGAAGGGGAAAGATGAAATTAAATACATACAAATGTAGAGAAAGGCAACTAAATTAGGCAGATTGCCTAATTGCCCACAGTTGATCAGAAGAGTTTCTCTTGTCTAATTAGTGTGTTTAAAACCAAATGAAAGAAAATGGATACTTGAACTGAAATACACTGTAACCAGACCAATATAATCATGATAGTCATGGATACATTCAAACTGAAAATTAGAAAATGGGTTCCAGCTGGTGGTAAAGAGAAATCATTAAAAAATATAGAAGGAACCCAGGCCTAACTCATTTCTGGGATATTTTAGTCTGTAGTCAGAAAAGAACAAACATAACAAAAAAAAATTAAAAAAAAAAAAAAAGGTATTCTTTCAGCAATTCTTCCATTGCTTGTTTTAGAGAAGGAACATGGATATTTATGGGTTTTTTAAATGCAGCAATAGTAGCCTTTATAGATAATAGAATGCCAGATTTTATTAGGTAGTTAAAAAAAGCAAAGAGAAAGATTCTATTTGTAAGTCTCATGCACATCACAATGCAGTCTGTCAGTCACATATATGAATATGCATATTTGTATACTGAACAGCTATAGACTACCTTCTAGCAGTTGAAATTTTAGCAAAAAAAGTAAAGATTTCTTACTCCCCCAGCAATTTAAAAAAAAAACCTGGCAGCAGTATTTGCATTTTTAACTTCTGTCTGAATCTTATTTACAGAACTGATTTATGATTCTAGAAACTCCCTACAATCAACACTAATGCAGAATAAATTAACTAAATACAATTTTGTAAAAGTAACTTTCTTTTATCAAGTATTACCAGTAGAGCTAACTTGCCTTAAAGTTCAGAACAATAATATATACTTTGCTTTCCCTTTAAACTACAACTTTCTATGCATGCCAGGAAAAACTGTAGTTCAGCAAGACCATTCTTCCTTAACTTTCGAAAGGGAAAGCATGCACAACAGTCACACAATACCCAATGAATAAACTTCAAACATTCTGAGTGGGATGGAAGCTAAACTTGAAATATTTTGAAGGGAACCTGACTCTAGCATTACTAAACTGCTAAATTCTCTATTTATCAGAATGATTGACTGAAATACTGGGGCCAACTTTGTATCTTTATATGAACTGGGATTTATGAAGAAATACCATTACACAATACTGTAAAAATTATCTTATCTACTGAATAATGAAGATAAGAAATATTAAGATTCATTAATCAAAGGCCAACTAATTACAATGTTTTAATGAGAATCAGCCTAACTTTTGTTTCTTTTTCCTCAAGAAAATCATGGGATCACATTTAATCGGATCATGATCTATGGAGAAATTTTAGTTTATATGATTATTCTTACTCTTTGATGTACTTTTCTATGGCTGTATCATTAACAAGACTTTCTGATGGAAATATAAGCAACTGCAAGCAAAACTTTCATATGTTTAACAATCCACAGGGTATGGAAATTACTCAGGAAGAACCTATATTAAGGGAATGTGAAGAATGAAAAGTGAAAATGCCTCTGAGCTGCCTTAAATCGTCATCTTAGATTTATGCAGTACAACAAAGAATTGAATTATATTCTTGTACATATTGCCAGAGCATTAGTGGGTTGATTAATGCCAAGATTTTTTTCAGAAATGGAAAAGGATTTCACAAAGAAGAAGGCTTTTCTACTTTATACCTTTATACAGTGATCTTACATGAGATTTCAAAATGGCTTATAAGGGAAAATTGAGCATTATTATTTCCTATTTCACACCTATGAATTATTTAAAAAAAGAAGTTTCTTGCCAAATTTCATCCTCTGTCAGAAGCAGCTAGTAATCTTGGGTGCCAGATCAAATTTTGTACTGCAGTGATATGCCACTTTTATTTGAATTACTTATTTTTTGAAGGAAAGTTTTTAAAAAAATGTAGCAATAATTCTTGTGGGTATGAAGACCATCTCAGAGAACCAAGTCTTATCCCTCATGAGTATAGGGTGTGTACGCTGGCAATTCACTCAACCACATGATGCCCCATATCCCACACATTCAGTGTTCATAGAATGACTTCCACAGCTAATTTCAAGAGGGAAATGAATGTTTACCTATATAAGGACTTGCTGGTACTTTTTAATTTGTAAATTTGCACTTGTTTTACTACCAGTGTTCTAAGATCTGTCTCCCTTCTGTCAGGCACTCTCACTTTTAAGAGACATAACAGTCCCTGTGATGAAGCAAAATGCAGACACTTCAGAAACAGCAAGGTCAATAAATAATTAAGCCACTCTTCTTCATTAGATACTGGCCTACACTTACTCACAAAATAATTCCCTTCAAATTCTATCTTCATTTTTTATTATTTCAACTGATAAGCATTATTGGATACACAGGGATTTATTTAGAATTAGTTCTGTGAAGAAGTTCCGGAGGCGGTATGAGCAAAGTAAAGGGTTTGCCCACGACAGCCAGCCTTTGAAAGAAGCTGACCCCTGATTTCCATGCATGCCCTAATCACTTCTCATGTACACGGCCTTCTTGTTTCAATACCTTGTTTATGACACTGATATGTACTTTCTTTCTTTTTAAATAGCACTCCTGATTAAAATTCTAGAACAAAAGACAACATTCTTGGCATTGCCCAATGCCTTTGCAAGATGAATAGCAGCAATTGGCCAGTTGTTCTTGCATGACTGGGTGCCACTTTCGTGCAATATCCATAATGCTAAAAAGATTTTCCTTGACCCTAGGGGATTATTTTTGATGCACAGGTGAAAATTTTGGTTTCCAGTTCTAAAATCACACTACAGAAGATAGCTGTTAAGAGAAATCTGAACTTTTTAGCAGCAATACTAAAAACTAACCCCCAGCCATACTGGCCTCATAGCCTCCCATTCCTTTTCAGTATCAATAATAGGTTAGCTGGTTGACATCTATGTTCCAAACACCCACGAGAATCTTTTTCCTATGAAAAAGATTTTTTTCTTTTTAATCTGTTTCTATTACTCAACATTGTGCATCTCTTCATAAAAGCAGCTGTAAATACTGCTTGTCACAAGGAGCATTTGAATTGTCAGCATCAGTGAACAGTAAGAGGAAAGTTATTGGAAATGTCTATGCATGAAAATTAAACTAGGTAACTTTTACTGTCCTACTCAAAGTCTTTCTCCATTTTGAACATTCTTCAACAATAAAAGGGGCTGAAGTGGTACAGCAAAATCTGCTCAGTCTTTTCTTTATTATTTATTTATTTATTTACTTACAATCCGTTGTGACAAACACAATTCCTTTTCTTTAAAGGAATAATTTAACTTCATATAATGTTTTGCATATATTTGTCAAGACTAATACTCTGAAATTCATATAAGTTTCTTTCTTGAGAACATCTTTTGTGTAATTGAAAAGTGAAGATGCAGAAAGACATTGATAAGGGTAAGGAAAATATTCTGGAGCAAAATCTAATCTATCATTGTTTTAAAACATAAAAATGGATTTTTGGTTGTTGGAGGTTTTCTTCAATTCCTTTTCAGTCCCTTGGAGAAATGCAAATGAAACAATCACTTTAAAGGAAAACCATGTTATAATAATCAAGGCCACTAAATCTTCAGTTCTTATTCAGGTTAAATTTACTCATTTGCAAGCTTAAACATATATAGAGATTTTATAATATACACCTTTTAAAAGTTACAAATACATTTTTAAAAATCAAAACAGATATAAAATTTCTTATCACCATTATCAGAATTACTCATTCAAAGAAAAAGGATTGATCTTTATAATGTCTCTGCAAGGTTACAGAAAATGTCCTCCATCATATGAAAGGAGATTCCAAATTCTGAAATGGTAAAGAGGTGACCAAAATAAAATTTATTGGGACAGCATTTCTGCAGCACTCATTTTGTAATCCTTTCTTCACTTAAAACACAAGCACTTCACATAACATGTTGCCTACAGCCACTTTTAGTCCTCCAGTCTGCTTTCAGATTTTTACAAGGAGTTATCTTTCTTTCTTGTTTACAAGCCCAGCGGCAGAGACAACTCTGCTGAAAGAACTAATCTCGGGATAAAACTTGCTCACCCTGCATATGATGAGTTAGGACGTGATAAGCAGAAGAAAGGTGAATAAAAAATGTACCAAATGCCAATAAGCATCATTTTCCACCATTAAATACCAAACCAGAACCATTTCCAAGAGGGTGACTTCTCATAAATTTCTGGCTGTTTCTCTAAAATTGCAGATGTGTTTCTAAATACGAAAACCCTTGAAAAAAAAAATCTGATAATTAAAAGAATTTAAGATTGTGGGTATTTGCTCACTTTCTTCTTCACATATATTTAGCTCAGAAACAAAATTTATGGCAGCCTTA
Organism: Platysteira castanea; assembly: GCA_013397175.1. Taxonomy (NCBI): domain Eukaryota; kingdom Metazoa; phylum Chordata; class Aves; order Passeriformes; genus Platysteira; species Platysteira castanea. The sequence continues at coordinate 161,033 of VYXC01007083.1, read as the reverse complement.
GGAAAATACTTTTTAGTTCAAGAGTTTTGGGAAACAAGGAGTAGGAGTAAAGGAGTAAAAAAGCCTAGATCTTCTAAAGGCAATTTACAGAAAACCTCAAGGAAACACTCCTAGCTCTTTCTTACATTGTATGTTACTAGTTACATTTACTGAGGTTTTGAATGTCTAATCTTCGTTCACTTCAGTCTGTCACAAAAAATTTTGTGCAGACATAAATGTAACTCCTTGTTGTGAAGGGCACAGTCAAGTCTCTAGTATTTTCTGTCAAGAATCTGCTTGAGGCACCAGAGAGCATTTTATCATGTCTATCACAGTGTCAAAATAATTAAACATTGAATTAATTTTAGCAGTCTACAGCAATCATACTGATATACAAGTGAATATCTCAAAGAGTTAAAACAAAAAAAGCATGTAAAAAATATATTCGGACCTTGTGCTACCTCTAGTGCACCTCCTGGGAAACATGTGTCCTAAAGTGGGATATGATTGAAGCGCTTCTCTTTACATATTTTCCCCTTCCACATAAGATTTAGAGCCTTGAGAAGAGGTCTCTAAGAAGGTCCTTAGATATGCTCCCCCCCTATCCAGAGCTGAGGTCTGGAGTGTGCTTTGCATACTGTAATGAATTGAACAAGCATAGGGGAGAGATATTTCACAAGCGCAAAGGCAGAGAAGGAGTAAGTGGCCAGCAAGCAGTGAGCTCGTAGCACAGATGAAACCCTGAAAGTTAAAGTGCAGCACGTAGTAGGCACAGCCAGACCTTAGAGATGATAGTGGGAACAGACTTTGCTTGGAGATATAGAGGAGAATTCAGAGTTTGCAGAAGCTGGAAAGTCTTGGCAACTCAGTGTAAACTTGAAATAAAAGATCTATCCCACAAGAAGAGTGGTAGGGAAAATTTTATTTATAAATAATTTATTTCTTAGGTACCTCTAGTTACTAATTTTGAGTTCAGTTTCTAAAAAGTCACCTGTTTGTGTTTGAGTTTGAAAACAAAAACAACCAACCAACCACAAAAACCAACAAAAAAACCCCCCCCAAACATACACAAAAAAAAAAGAAACCTGGCTTTTTAATTTAAAATGTTTGCACTCTTTTAAGGGTACTAGCTTTCCAAAACAACCTAGGCAGACCAAACTCAAAGTTTGGGCCATCCCATATGAGCTTTGTTATATGACTGGTGAATTGCTTCCTTTCCCTGAAAATATCTTCCCTCTTGAAAAATGCCCTTCCGTTCCTGAGAGCTGCCGATCTCTATCCATCCACTTCTGGCCATCAGGTTTGTAAAAAAACAGACTGAGGAGCAGATAAGGAGCAAGAAAGAGCATGAGTCCTTAACATGCTTTCAGAACTCTCATAAAGTAAAAGGAAAATTGGGGACAGAGCCTTATTTTTGGGAAAAACAATTTCAACATTTATTATTGAAGAACTGAACCACTAAAGGAGGAAAAAAAAAAAAAAGGAAACAAAGAAAAGCAAGAAACAGCTTTGTTGCAAAAAACTGAATTTCTGTCTGACATGGCAGACTTAATATTTTTATTTGTTCCAAACTGCTCTCAATGCTGCAAGATATTGAAACCAGCACTACATTCCATAAATCTAACTTTCACTTAAATAGGTAAATATTTATATTTTTTGGATAGGGAGGGAGATGAGTTTGGCAGGAGAAACAAACATAGAGGTAACACGTGTATGTAGTTTCCTTTGGACAAAAAATGGGTGGTAACAGAGAAGCGTTTTTCCTCTAATGGGTTACCAGCAGCAAGCAGTGACTTTCTGAAGGGGAACATTTAGCAGTAATTAAAAGGATTTTCTATTTTTTTCAGATTGCAGAGGAAACAAGTGATAAAAATGTTAACTGAAAAAATAGTTAGAACAAAAGTTAAGTAAACACTACTAAATGTAGTGTTTGCAGCCGTCACATCATTCAGAATATGGGCTTTTTGACGTTTGCAGTAAAAGTTTTGTCCTTGTTCCTGAAATTCTCTTGGCGTTGCTCAAGGACCAAATGGACACAATTTACTATATTCAGCAAAGCAGTTACTCATGGAGCTCTGTTGATGCTGTGCTGGGCTCTAGCCTTTCTCAGCACTGCTTCTTATAGTAGAAAAACCCCCACCCATCTTTCTCATATTCCTCTCTCTACAGTCCTGTGACAGGAATACTGATGTAGTTCTGTGTGCTTTTTCTGATATCCCTTGGAAAGAGCAGCGTGGAAGGAACAGATGTTAGCTTACACAGTGCCTATAAGAGTATTTCAGTATGTCAGGAATCCAGTTCATGCAGACTTCCATTTTAGCCAGCATAGTACCAAAAGACCTAAACAGAATGCATGTTCAAAGAGAAATAACATCATTAATTTGGACATCTGAACATTTACAGTTAAAATCTATGAATACTGAAAAAGCGCTGGAACCAAGCATTACGCTTCAAATAAAGTTTAACATTAATTTCTTGAAATGAGCATATACCTAGTAGACTCTGCACATACTGAGGCTTTTCATTTCAGCCTCTCTCCTACACATACAAAAGAACAAGTTAAATACATTTGTAGTTTACTGAAAATTATGCATTTTCCTCACAAACACATTAATGATGTTTGCCTTCTTTGGAAGCTGATGGTAACTGAGGTTGCTTTGCTTTCCTAGAATTACAGTTTTGAATCTTCCACTCATGAAGAAAACTGAGTGTGCAGCCCATTGTTATTGCAAAACACAGCTTTGCCAAGTCTGTTCACACTATATTCCTTGTGAACCAGCTGCTAACAAGCAGCAGATAGCACCATGTACTCTCTCTTAAAGGCTCAAAACTGATGGCAAATGAGTGTTTGGCAGATACACAGGTTTGCAATTTGGGGCCAACAGAGCAGTCACATCTGTATCTAATTATAGGATGGAATAGCCGAATTCTCACTTTTATCAGTGTATGATTAGCAGGGCCTAGCACACTTACTCCACTATTACTTAAATTAAATATGAAGCCACAGAACCAAAGATAAATACCATACTTCTCCTGATATATTCTTGTTATAGCTAGCACTGCTGTCATTGGCTTGTAATGATATGTGGAAAATGAAGGAAAGCTTAAGACAGGTTTTTCCCTTGTAATGTAATTAATTGAAAGAGCAAACACACAAGATTGAATATTTCAGCCAATTGATTTCTTGTTTTGTCACCTAAGCCAGAGGCACTTGACTGGATGTAATTTTTGTTTGGTTTTGTTGGATGCTGTTTTTTTAACTCCATCCTTCATTTGGACACATGATTCAAAACAATGTTATTTACATCTAAGAAGGCCAAAATTTAGAAGGCAAAATATGGAATCAATACCCTATTAACAGGATTTACAGATGCAGGAAATTAATTTAGTGGCTGTTCATAAGAACAAGCTTATTGGAGCCATTCAAAATTATCTAATCTATAAATGAGCCTTTCATATTAGATTTCTCTGTAATACCTTTCTGTGAATCCACCTTCCCGAAAACAGAGTTTTTACCAAAATAATTTGTATTTTAGAAACATTATTGAAGTAGCATTTAAAGGTATTTTAAGTTTGAATAATTTTACAATGGTTTTGAAAAAAATAAAAAAGCTGTATTTAGCAAACAACATTTTCAAAAATATATGTACACTAAGCTGAATGCACTTCAATATCTTTCCGTGCTCCCCTGTGGTCAAGTACAATGTGATGTTTTAAAGAAAACACATTCAATACTAAAAGTCTGTAATTTTTATCAAAGCTGCTTGTGTTGTGTTGTCTGAAGTACTGTGAGTTGTGCTCTTAACACAACACAAATAAGCCCATTCCTTGCAAGGCTAAAGTGCTCAGCCTTCCTGGAGTAGGGGGTTCAGACAGGCAACATGACATGTTCTTGGTTCCTTTTTGCAAAGGTACCCTGTATCCGTGTGTCAACAACTTGCCTGGGATGAGAATCATTAAATTATTCTGGAGGTGTTTAAAGGATGTAAGGACATGGTACAGTGGTGGACTTGTGTTTGGTTAACTACTGGACTTCGTGTTCTTAAAGATCTTTTCCAACATAAATGCCATAGTTTGGAGGAAAAGATCCCTGAAAGATTAATAGCTTACAAGAGCAAGTCCAGAGAAGGGCAACCATGCTGGTAAGGATCTAGAGCACAAGTCTCATGAGGAGAAAAGGAGTGATTCAAAGTTGTTTAACCTGGAGAAGAGGAGGCTCAGGGAAAACTTTATTGTTCTGTACAACTACCTGAAAGGAGGTTGTAGTCAGTCTCCCAAATACTATGTGACAGGTGAAGAGGAAATGGGGTCAAATTGCACCAGAGGAGGTTTAGATAGGATATTAGGAAAAATTTCTTCATGGAAAGGGTTGTTAAGCATTGAAACAGACTGCCCAGGGAAGTGGTGGAGTGTGTACATGGCACTTAAATATACAGTTTAGTGGTGAAGATGGTGGTAGTGTTAGGTAGACTGTCGAGCATGATGATCTTAAAGGCCGTTTTCAACCTTAACTATGCGTTACCTGTGCTTAGGTAGGGTGTACTTATGTTTAGCTATTTCTTCCAATTCTGTCCAAAGTATTTTCCCTCCTGTTCTCTCCCTCTCCTGTCTGTTCTTCATTCATTTTTACACCCTTTGGGTATCTTCCCCGTCTGCACCTCATGCTGTTGTCCTCATCCTGGTTTGTTTTTATTTGTTGTTATTTTGTTATGGTTTTTCTTTTTTCTACTCTGTCCTACTAGTTCTTTTCCCTCCTCCTTCAAGGCAGGTGATTCTGTCTCCTTTTTCCTGCCTTTTTCAGCTCCTTGAAATCTTTCTTCAGGGCAACTGAGCCACCACAGGGAGGAAGCAGCCACCCTTCTGAATGCTGCTAACAAACACCCCACAGGTCATTACAGATTCACAGGCAATAGTCTGACCCTGGTATGCCATTATTGCAGCCTGCTTTATTTGTTGTCAAGGGTAAATAACTATGAAAATCAATGTAAGGCATTTTGAAAAAGACAAGTAGCCAACTTACTATGTTGCTTAAACCTGATAAAAAGCCTGCTGTTTCACACAACTAAATGGCTCTTCAAATATGAGCTGATAACTAGCTTTACAGAATTATAAGGACATGTTCGTTTTCCTTTCTGTATACTTAGGAAATGGGTGCAGGTGTCCGAGTGTTGGCTCTGCGGAGCGGCCGGGGCTGCCCGGGCCGGCCCCAGGCGGTGCCGGCGGCGGCAGCGGCCCCAGCGCAGGGCACGGCTGAGCCCCTCAGCCACGGGCGGGCGGGCGAGAGCCCCGGGGAAAGCCTGGGCAAGGGAGGGCAAAACGCTGCCCGGCAGCCGGGGCTGAGCCAGGGGAACCGGGCGGGAAACAGCCCTGCCAGCCCCGAGGGGAGAAGGGAGCGGGGACGGAGGCGGGAGAGACGCGGCAGGGATGGCCCTGCGGCCAGGGAGGGTCCCCGGCGGGGCAGGGGCTTCCCTGCAGTCGGTGGAGAGGACTTTCATCCTGCACTTACGCTGTTATACTTGAAGATCGGGGCACCTCCAAGCACAGCCATCATCAACAGAAGCAATGTCCTATAATCTTAGATTTATCTAAGTGGGGTGAGTGCATCCCATTCCTATCCCGCTTCACACCGGACCTAATTAACATGTTGTAAAATTATGAAAAACTAAATCAACATTTGACAGGAAGCATGCAGATACTACTGTGTAACAGGTTTTAAGACCAATCTTTTTATGCTTTGTAATCCCCAATGTCATATTTCAAATTCCCCATTCATTACTGTCCATGATGATAAAGGGAATTAGTGTTCCCTTAATAGTTTTGAGCTGTGAAGATGTGTGATTCACTTTGCCTTAAAGCTGGATAATTCATTAGTCACACTGTTGAAAGTTCCAAGCCTATTATATCCCATAAGATATTTTCCCAGAGAAATTTCCATCCTCCTAGTTTGTAATGCTTGTATTCAAAATGATTAATTTTCTCTAGTGTATAACATGTTGAGTTTGTTTGTTTCTTTATTTGTTTGCTTTGTAAATGTACCGCTTTCAGCTGGAATAGAGTTAATTTTCTCCTTAGTAGCTGGTACAGTGCTGTGTTTTGGATTTAGTATGATAATAATACTGACAAAACACTGATGTTTTAGTTGATGTTGAACAGTACTTAACCTTAGTCAGGGACTTTTCGGACTTTTCAATTTCCTGTGCTCTCCCAGTGAGCAGGTACATAAGAAGCCAGGAGGGAGCAGCTGACCCAAGCTAGCCAAAGGGATATTCCACATGGATATACTGGGCGCATCATGCCCAGTATATAAACTGGGGAGAGTTGTCCAGGAGAGGTTGATCACTGCTCAGCACCAGCCAGTGCACAGTGTGCTGGCACAGTCAGGGGATGGTGAGCATTAATATTCTGTATCGCTCATTTCTCTTGGGTTTTACTCCTCTCTCTCATTTGTTTGTCTCCCTTGATGTTTTTGTTATGATTGTTATTATTATTTTATTATTATATTTCAGTTTTATTTCAAATATTAAACTGTTCTTATCTAAACCCATGGATTTTGCCTTTTTCTGATTCTCTTTCACATCCAAGGTGGATGACGTTGGGAGGGGGTGAGCTGCTGCATGGTCTTTAGCTGCTGTCTGTGGTTAAAATGCAATAGTAAGGCATTGCTTATAAGAAGCTTACGTTTTTAGAATGACAAACAATTCTTCTAAGAATTTTTTTTTTTATTAACCTGCATTCATGAAGTAAATGTTGAGGTAAAGTTGTTAAACACCACTCAGGGTCAAGCTGTAACCATTAGACATCTCAGGTAGGAAATAGGCGGACCTAGTCTCAAGTTTCAGTTCTCATTTCTCAATTTTTATTCCAAGTGATCTACCTTATTTAGCTTAATCCCTTGGAGACAAGTCAGACATTAAGAATCACTATTTATTTTAGAACATATATATGTTATGATTCTTATGTGTTCACCCAACTTTTAAAAAATAAGCAAACCACCTTATTTGTAATTTCAGTTGGTTTATAGTGAAAACAATGTCAACTTTCTAAGCAAATTCTTCCTGATGGATCCAGAATGACTTGCTTTTTGGATTTAAAGAATTGCAACAATACTATGGTGTCCACTGTAACATAGTATAAATCACAGAAAAAATTAATCTAATGAAGATGCATTCTTCTTATAAATGTTATTACTGGAATTGTCGTTGTTATTATAACTGCTGTTATTATGTTATAAGACCTAAAATAAAGAAGACTCTGCTCTGTTGACATCTGATAGGAACATCTATGCATTTGCTATCCCTGAATGGCTCCTCTGCATGATACCAGAACAGAGGATAGGATTGGAACAGGAGATCCATTGCAAACAACCTTCCCTGGCCTGACACACATACGGGAAACTACAAGAAGAAAAGCCATCACCTGTGTATACCATTTCTAAACTGCAGCAAACATAAAGCAGACCTGTGATGACATTGATATCAGAGCACATAACTAAAGAATGAGATTAAGAGCTTGTGGCAGGAGTAGCAAACTTCTGGCACGTGTGCCTGAACTAGGACACGAGACTATTATCAGTGACAAAACTGTCACAAGAGATTACCTTGCATAGTCCCAGCTCTGCGCTAAATGGCCTGGATAGCAGCAGCTGGTAAGATAGGAACCTGGTGCCAAGTGTGTGGTTGAGTGGACCACCCAGGACTACCTAGGAGGGCATTTTCCCCAAAGTTAGTGATGCTAAAGAGGAGGAAAACAACCAAAACAAAATAAATGGTAACAAAGGGAATATTGTAAACTTTTGGGAACAAAGAAAGAGTCAACTTGAGAATTATAAAAGAGCGTAATAATTTAAAATGGTGGAGGCAAAGGAGTGGATAACAGAACAGTAATGAAAATCTGATTTGACATTGCTAGAAGTCACCCTGCTGGCACTTGTCCATGTCTGATGGAGTTGCTTCCTGCTGGAGGTGTGAATGTGCCAGAGTGCAGCAGGGAGGGATCCATACCTCAGTATGTGTGATCCACACATCTCTACGTATATCACCTCATGGGCTGTGCTCATACTGTCTGTGTGCGTTGGAGGGCTGCAGGAGGTAGTGTGGGGAGCTAGAGTTTGTGCTAGAGTTTGTGCTAGAGTTTATGCACGCATCCTCTGACATAGGGTGGGCATGTATGTATGATCACAGAACTCTAAAAGGTTAGTTAGAGAAGGTTGTTTCAAAATTTGTAGGTATGTGCAGGCATTTTACAAGTGTCTGGGACAATGGTGTATCTGTTGCAATTATGATACTGACCCTCAACATATAGTTCACTGATTACCAATTAACTATGTGGTAATAAACCTCTTCACTGCTGATTCAATTTAAATTATGGCAATTGAACAAATTTCCCCTGTGAAATCACCTGGTCCAGCTGCTGCACTCCTCAACAGTGAAGGATGACAGATCATAAAGAGTGATAGTGTAGTGATATTATGACATGAAGCAAGTTCCCTTTCTGATATAGAAACAAGTTATAAGCATCTGGGATTCTGCTTCTGCAAGAATGCAAAAAGTGCATGTATGATATCTTTCTCATGGTCAGGGAGGACAACCCTTGGGGAGATTTTAGGGAGATCTTCATGGCAGAGACAGCACCAGTGTTCTCAGTGTTGAGAGTGAGGATAAGCATCCCTGCCAGTGCAGATGGCTGTATCAAAAGGAGTATCCACTGCATTTAAAACATAATGCAGTGAACACTGCTGACAATATTATTCCTCTTCTTGAAGCAAATTTCACACGAATCACAGGATTCAGCTTCTGGAAGGCACATGGTCAAACTGCAATCTTAACTGTAGCAAAAATACTTTAATATTGAGGTCAGCATAAGAAAACCTAATAAATAAGCTATTGTTTTAAACTCACTTTCAGAATTCATCCAAGACAGTACCAATCTCATTTCCTCTATAAAGACAGGTACAGATTTACTGGTCAGGATGTTACAGATGGAAAAGCTCATATCCTCACCTGCTAAAAGCCAGTACAGCATGTAGCTTGTCATACAGGAGAGAGAGAGAAAGACTGCACCATCATCTCTGTGACTACATCCACAGCACTACACACCTCAATAAAGTCAGTGGAAAAAATAATCTTCTTTTATTTTTATTTTTGGGGTCTTTTATGCTGATATGCTTTAGCTATAGCATTATACTGAATACCAGACATTATAAATTACCTGAGCAGTTCTACATAGCCTCCTGAATATTTCTAATGTGATGGGATCAATAAGGCTAATATTGTAAGAACATGATCCTGTCTTTCTAAGCAATTTCAGATTGAATTTAGATTTTTAGACAGTGTGGATTTTATAAAATAAATCAGCTGTATTTCAAACTAAATATTTCATGCAATGAACACTTGTAAAAACCTCCCACAGGATTTCACTATATCTTCCATGCACTTCATTGTAACATAGACCTTACAAAAAAGCTGTTTATTGTGCAGTATGAGAACTAAACAAAGCATATGAAATCCTTATCCTTAGTAAAATTGAAGTGGAAAAGCCAGAAGAATGACTGAACAGAGGACAGTCTTTTCTCTTTCTTCTTGAATCTATATTTATTGTAGCAGACATTAATTTTCACGTGTTAATTCTTTACACAATTTTGTTTCAGGTTGCTAAGTTGTTAGGTGGGACCTTATTTATGCCATTTATACAATCAGTCAGTAAGACTCATTATTCATCGGCATATTTCAGTTTGCATGGTAAATATTAATCAGTAAAATTGTACTCTGGTGAACACATATTGCAAGTTAAATTATGATCCACATTAATATGGGAGTGTTTCCTGGTGAATTTTATATGTCTGTAGAATAATTTAATTTTATTAAACATATAATGATATAATCATATAATTATATATGATATATACAATCATATGATTATATAAAACCTGTTAAATAAGAATAAGTCTAATTGGCATCATATTTGCAGTTTAGGTATTGTTCAGTTTAGCTGTAGTTCTGTGCTCCAGATCAGATTCTAAATAATGAAAAAACACTAGAATCGACCTTATTTTTTCCTGTGAAATATTATGTATTATTCAAATGTAAAGTTGGCAGATTAGTTTGCTTTATTAAGATGTGTTATTGTCACAACTGAAGAAGAAGTGATAAGCTTGTCAAGGTTTAGGTAGCTCTGACAGCTTAGACCTGCCATTTTTCCTCATTGGTTATGTCTTATTCTTACAACAACAACACTAATGTCAGTGGAAGTACTCAGAACACTTACAAGTAGTCAGCATGAGAAACTGGAGCAGAATCATCAGCTTCTGTTTGAGAGGTGACATTTGTAACAGAACTTCCTGGCATCCATTGCTTCTCACATCTTGAAATATTCTAGGAATATGGAACATTCAGTGCTTTGCAAAAGACTTTGAATTTTCCTGGGGTATTTCTAGATGGAAGGTATCTCAGGAAGGCTTTAGTTCAACCTCTTACTCAAAGAAGGTCAGGTTTGAGTGGGTAACAGAGGCCTTAAATCAATCAGAGTTTGAAAAACTTCAGAACAAGAGAGTGTACAACCCTGCTGGCAGCTTATCTCTGGTCAGTATTTGACTGTACCAGTAGTAAAAAGTTTCTCCTCATATCCAGTCAGAGCTCACTGTGTCATGTGCCTGTCATCCTCCCATGACACAGTGCTATGAAGTGCTGGGCTCTCTTCTTGAGAGCACTTTGTAGATCCTGGCACACTGTTGTTAGTTCCCCTTAAAGTAATATCTTCTCCAGGTCAAACAAGTCTCCAGACCTCTCTTCCCAGGGCACATGCCTCAGTACCTGACCCCCCTAGAAGCCCAGGGTGATTAGGAACCATTGATTTCAGGGACCTGTTGATAACTTTCCTGTAACTGAGTCCCAATATTGAATGTGGCATGCTAGATGTGCTGGGTGTAAGGGGAAAATCCCTCCTCTCCGTGTCCTGGGTGTGCCCCAGTGAACGCCTCCCAGGGCACTGGTGGCTGTCCCTGCAGCCAGGGCACACTACTCCATTCAGTGTGTATCTACCAAGACACCCAGCTCCCTCCCTGCAGAGCTGCCCTCAGCCAGGCAGGCACCATCCTGTACAGCTGCACCTGCTGCTTCCTGCCCGTGGCAGGACTTGGCCTTTTTCTAACCCTGTTGAACTTGAAATGTTTCTCTTGGCCCACTGCTCCAGCTTATACAGATCGCCAAGAACAGCAGCACAATGTCATTCCTCTACTAGTTAGAGTATGTAAGCAATTGCTTAAACAGCTGCCATACCCTTTCCTCACATCTCTAAATAGAATTCTCCATCATGAATGCACGGTAAGACAAAAAATGCTATTGTCAATTGGGAATGCAACTACTGTGAACCAGTTGAAGCACCATAGGTTTTACTGTATTCAGTAGCCTTTTTCATCTCTCATGAATATTCTTAGCTTATAGTTATGAGCAGTTAGCAGGAAACCGGAATTAACCTCAGCTCCCTCCTGGTTTTCATACTAGTCTGCAAAAGTGAGAGTTATTTAGCATAGAGCTCATACGAGCTGTTGTCTGGAGCATTTTCTAAAACATAGCACTTCCACATGGAATGTTAAATGTGTCTAATGCACTCGCTTTGTGGAAGCTGGACAGTGCATCTAGCAGCACTTTAAGGGCCTTGGGGTGCTTAGCTTTTGTCATTGTGAAAAAACACTGTGCATAAATTACTTCCTTGCTACATTTGAGAATGACTCATTTAGGATCTTCCACACACTCTATTTTTAACTTTTGAAAAGTACTAGACAAGAAATTACTAAAAAGAAAGATAGGAAGATGAGAGAAATGTTTTCTCCTAGCCAGTGATAAACTGTTTAGGTGTATTTTATGTGAAGTATGTTTTAGGCAAAAACTAAAAATGCAGTATGATCATTCTCTGATTGCATGAAGTACTTTTAGCACACACACATATATATATATATATATGTATTCCATTGCATGTAATAAAACAATAAAATAAAACCTTATATTTACCATTATTTTAAAATAGGTAGGAATACTGCAACATTAACATTTGAAATTTATTTTTGCAGATTACTAATGACTGGACTTCTCTACTGATATTTATGGAAGTTTCAAGAGTTTTAAAAACCAGAGTCATCATCTTGACATTATTTTGGATTCAACAAATGCCTTTGGAGGTGTTCATACTTTTGCAAAAGATGTGACAATTTTGATTTAGGCTTTTGAGAAAAACTTTTTATTCAGCATGCCAGTCAAAATTATGAATACAGAGAAACTATGAGGGCCAGCTAAAATAGTACGAGCTTCATTGCTTTTAAATAATGTTGTAATAGAATTAAAAGAAACAGCTTCACAGTATCAGGTAGTAAATTTAGCACTTGATGTATGACACATGTTCCTAGTCCAAAAAAGAAGGCCAAAATTATAAAGCAGCTTTCAGATCCTGAATGCAAAAGAGGCTTTTGCTCATGCACTGCAGCAGCAAATAGATTTTGGATGACCAGCTGGACACTGAGTAGGATTCCCTAATGATCTTGCCTTGAGGACTTTTCTTAACAGTTAAAACCATTTGCTTTTATTGTTTTTGACAGGCACAACAGTATGGTAACAGGGAATCTGCTTAGAAGGAGAAAACAAGGGAATGAAGATGCCAAAAAGTCTGGCAGACTGGTCAGTATAATTTTCTTCATCATTTTGCTCACATTTCTGTAGGTGCCAAAAATGAATATGAAAGTGGAGACATACTTTTTATGTAAAAATAATGCTTGCTTTGTCATTTCAGTCAAGGTGATCTGTTACCAAATGCTGGCTGCATTTATGACCATCTGCCATGCAACAATGAGGCAACTGTCAGAATTAGTAACAATTTAAGAAAAAAAAATTCTATTGAGTTTTGGGGTTTTGACCTTTCAACTGCCAACGCCACACACACCACTTAATATTGACATAAAGCTTTGTATTAGCACAAACTTAAAACAATACAAAAAAAACCAAAATCAATGACCAACCAAGACAGAATAAAGTCCTGGAAGTCTAAGTCAGAAATTATTATGTCAAGGTTTTATATTTTCAAGGATAGAGCTATATTATTCTATACAAATACCTTCTGAGTTTTCAGTTATTTGATAAAATGAAACTAAATCCTTCCAATTATAAAGTATGGCCCCATTTCAAACAGGCCAAGTGAGCAGCTTGACAATACTCATCCTTGGATGTGTCAGGTCAAATTTTATTTTCACTTTCAAAGAGTACGTTTTTTCTCTTAAATCCTTCATCTGTACACACAATCATACATACATAATTGAATCCCTTTCGCCTCACATTTTTAACAGGGGCATAATTTTAACTGGCTGCAGCATGATTTATTTTTTTCTAATACTGCATTATTCATGTATTCTGCACCTGCAGTGAAGAAAATAAACACTGGCTTTCTAGGTATACATTCTTGTCAAAAATCAGAGGTAATTTTGATTTCAGCAATTTCACTAGCAAGTTGAGAAAGAATAGAACACTTTCAGGGAATCAGCAAAGCAAGCTAATATTCACTGAGTTTCACGATGTTCTCAACGTCATCTTAATCTTACCATTCTTGAATAAACTCATGAGATGAATTCAGATTATTGCTGTTTTCAGGGAATTATTTCTCCAGTAGTGCTGTTAGCATATATGTCTTTAACAAGTGTAATTCTGAATACTTAACTTTCAAAGGCATGTCTGTCTTTGGTCCCTAAGAAATTAAAAGGCACTGCATGGAATACTATAAGATTCACCTTCCAGAGAATTCAGATGAACTTTAGTGCACTTTCTAATGGCCTTCCGTGACTTCAGAAATCCACTCTTCTCTCATAAAAACTCGTCTCTTCCTCTTCTGTGAATGCTGATGTTAGCAGCAGCAGTAACTAAAAGGCAGCGCTGCTTTTGCTGATGAAGGCAAGAGCAGAGACATCTGGCTCACAGAGGCAATTCAAGTGGGTTTGTCAGAAAGTACTATTACCAGGATATGGAAAGGCCCTTGAGGTACACTTACTGAAGAATGGGAAAAGTTTGTATATATGAAAAAGTGCCCAGAATCCATGTTGGTTTTTAATGACCTCTTTGATCCTTCAAAGCAATAAATGAACCAGACTGGATTAGATTTTACGAGGTCTTCTAGTGTTCTTGCTGAATTTCTAATATGGCAAAATAAATACTGGAAACTGTCACATTAGCCTTAACTCCTCAAGTACGATTTTTTTTTTTTAAGGAAAAGTATGATTTGATGTAAGCTGTAGACTTCATTTAGTACAAACACATATCAAATTACAGTCTTAAATCTACTTGCATCCTAAAAAGCCTTAACACCTTTATGAATAATAATAATATCTTCAACACTTCTCAGTCTCAGGATAAAGGCATGAATCAGAGGTCTTAAAAGACAATTCTTTAGTGGAGTGCATATTTTAGGTTTTAAAAAAAAGAGATTGTTTCAATCCTATTTATAATCAGAATAGATTCAGTAAGCAAAAAAGTAAATTTTTCATTCAGTAGATAACAAGAAAGAAAGGTTGTAGTATTCTACTATAAAAGAATAAATGAAAAGAAAAAGTATATCACCTAAAATGAAAAAGATTTCTAGTTTGGTGCCGGTCAGAATAAATAAATATGCAGAAAAGTTAAAATCACCTAGGTCATGGTTATAGAGAAAAGAGGTGGAATTTCTAGCACTGTTTAATTCCATATCACCCACACCATGGCAGGAGGAATCTGGGGACTGGAAGCAGAAGGGATTCCATCTTCTGATGGGCTTGTGAGAGGGTGTGTGCTGGTCTGGGGTTGGGAACAGAGCCACTGCCACTGCTGCTGCTAATGCCGCTGCAGAGGGAGACAGCCTCTCTTTGGGAAGTACTTCTGTTTTTTAGGTGGTGAATATCCTTTTTGTGGGTAAAACACTCTCTGTTTTGTACTCTGTCTTTTAATACTACAATTTTTTAGTAAATTGTGACTCCAGTTTAAAATTTCTCCTGGTCTTTTCTCCACTGTTGAGAGGGGGAAGATTGAATGAGTTTAATTTTCCTGCTGGGTTCTAAACCAGCACAGTCTTGGTCTACAAAATTGGGCTAGGTATCAAACAGGAACAGACTTGAATGTTTGCAACAAATGTTGATATTAGCTGCAAGAGAAGGAAGATGCTCCATATGGGTTTTCTGCAATAAGTTTGTTAATTTTGTACTGAATCACAGAATCATAGATCAAGCAGAGATTATGTATGAGTCAAAAAGATCATCTGCAAATACGCAGATACACACCAATTTCCACATCCTGTACACAGGCAATTGTACGGGATATTTCCTAGTGGCCTGGTATATATAAGAAATCTTTGGTGTTCAGAACACAAATCATATAATTATAGGATGGTTTGGGTTAGAAGGGACTGTAAAGATCATCCAGTTCCAACCCCCTTGCCATGGGCAGGAGCACCCTCCACTAGACCAGGTTGCTCTGAGTCCCATCCAATCTGACCTTGAACACTTCCAGGGATGGGGCATCCATAACTTCTCTGGGCAACCCATTCCAGTGCCTTGCTAACCTCCCAGTAAAGAATTTCTTCCTAATACCTAATATTCTCCTCTGTCCTAGTTCAAGAAAAAATTAGTCCTTCAAATACACATAAGAATGAGACAAAACAGATTTGTGCTCTTGCAACACTGGACTTCTGCAAGCGCATCAGATTCAAAGAAGTCTAATGGAGAGGAGAAAGTATAGAAAACATACACAAGAAGCAAACAAAGGTAATTGATAAGCAATGGTTCTTGAGTGACGTTTTACAAGGAGGATGAAATCAAGAGTTAACCATTGTTATTACAAATTTAGCTGGAAGAAGATGTCAGAATCCTTCATAAAGGGAACTACATCTCAAACCCCAAAACAGGACAAACACACATTACATGTATTCCCTAGCAAAAAAATTTTTAGCAAAGAGGAAATTTACAGTCATCCCCAGTGAACTCAATTGCTTCCAAATTTATAAAGTTTGGCTTTCAAACACTGACCTGGAAAATCAGAGCTAAAAGAGAAATATGTAGGTCTCTGATTTTTAAGTCTGTCTGGTAATATGTCCTGTACTGCTAAATCTTTAAGATAAAGGAAGTAATACTTGTGTCAAGTTAGGAAGAAGTTACTGCCAATATCCTAGTGATAGTTCGGGTGGTATGGACAGTCCTAAGGTAATAGTGATCCCATCCAGTGTATAATAAAGGTATGTGAAACTCCTGTGAAAACATGTACTTTAAAAGTTAGGAGTTGAGATCCAGGATTTTGGTCAGGGGATGACAGGCTGCACGTTGCTAAAACAGCTTACAACGAGCAGCATACATGCAAATCATCATCATTTCCTTCATAATTACTGTGTGCTGGGAATCCCACAGCGATATGGATAACTCATAAACATTAGCTTATAGCTTGAATAGTGTTATTACATCGTGATGATTAGATGGGTTTCTGTTGTAATGTAAGTGGTCTGTAGAAAATATGCAAAAGAAAGTGAGGGAACTCTTGAAATTGTATACACTTAACCCATGGGAATTTCTTCTTCCTAATTACTATTAACAATGAAAATGTTGCTGTTTGTAAGTGAATATTTTAATTTTCATGGAGACAAATATCTATGTATTGATTGATTTTTTTTCTACATGATTAAATCATAGAATAATAAAATGATGGAATAACAATGACTGTGTTACAGTTACACTCTGCAGTGCAAATTTACTATTTCAAAATCTGCACTGTAAACACTGACCCATATGCCTATCTAGTTTAGATTTCCACATTACATATTTTATATAAAAATGTATTTTATATTTTTAAAATATTTTTTGTGGATTAGGGTTTTTTGGGTATCCTTTTTTCTGTTTCTGTTTTTGTGGTTTTGGCTTGGTTTGGGGTTTTTTTTGGCAGTTTTGGGGGTTAGTTTTTTTTGGAGATGATTTTGTAATTTCAAGAGAAAGAGCTTTTTAATTAGTTAAGAATAAAACCTTTTCTTTTTCCAATTTCTGATGGAATTTTTTTTTTTAAATCAGAACTGCTTTTTACTAAACTCACTAAGAGAGAAAAAGAAATAGCAGACAACTTTCCTTCTGACACAATGCTCATTCCATCACCCACAAAAGCACACAGATAATTGCTCATGGGGTTTTAAAAAAAAATTTTTTTATTTAATCAAAACTGATGTTTTATCGGAGATGCATCTGTAAATGAGAAATCCTCTGTAGATGGGATTCTGCAGCCAGTAGGGATTAACAGGAACCCTGGTTGTTATAGACTGTGACAAGTCTATATTGGTGAGGTTGATTGTGGAGGGTCATTTTGTCTGTCTGACATTTTAAAAGAAAAATCTTCTCAGTTCAAAGAACAGACAATCTGTTTTTCACTTCCAATGAAAGACTTTTTCATTGGAAGACGTTAATGTTTGCAAATATATGATTTTAATCAATATTTGGATTTTCATGTGTGGACTTTTCTGAGGAATCTATTGCAGTTTGCTTCCCAGGTCCTACTAGACTATACTCTAGTGTCTGAATCCTTTAAACATCCTAGAACATGAATGGCCTAAACTAATACTTTTAATTTCCATAAGCAATGCTCACTGAGATACTATTGTATTATTGCAAACACCACCAAAAGCAACAATTTAGCTTTCTTTAATATCTAAATCAGACATTCAGCATCTTAGCTAGTGGTGATTTTTACTTCCATTTCTCTCCTTTTACAGTTGTTCTTTTCCAGTTTCTGAACCCTTCCAATACTACTTCAAGGATTAGGTGGTGAAAATAATGAAATAGATTAAATTTTACAAAAGGGTCATATAATTTTCATATAATTTTTACACGGTGTTTTCAGAGACGTGTACTTTTCCTTTGTAGATTGGTAACAAACTAGATGGATTGATTGATTAAGACAAACATATGTATTCCACAAAGTGTAAAAATCTTGCAACATGGAATGATAAAAACATTTAAAAACAAGTCTGTTTGAAGGACAGAGGGAACAGAACTAATCCTATACATGGCAAAGCATGGCTCTAATCTTCTCGAGTACAGTGATCATTTATACAAGTAAGAGACATCAGCTTTTTCACATAGAAGGCAACATCAAAGCACATATGAGTACAGGCACTGTGCTTTTTTTTTCAATACTATTGCAGTGTCAAACTTGTGTGCAGACAAAAGTCACTGTTAAATCCTATCCTAAACCCCAAATAAGTGGTATTTCAATAAAATTAAATCCTTAGAAATTTCCTGCCTAGCTCATGTTATTTTCTTCCTGATTTGTATTCTTGCCTGTAAACCCTTGATCAAATATACATCATACTGTAAGTGTATAGCACCTATCTATGGGTGATAGAAATGATTCCATGTTCCAAGGTTCAGGCAATAGAAACAGAATTTTTCTTCATTTGGTGTATTGAGATATTTTTCCATGTTGAGAAGCAAGTATGTGAAATTGGTAAAGAAATTGCTAAGGTAAACCTCCTTACTGTCAGGAATAAGACACATAAAAGCTTTTGTGTCAGTAAGGAACATTGTAAACCTAGATACCATATAGTTAGATATAGTTTCCTTCATAGCTGCTTTTAAAGAAACAAGATGGCAAGCATGGCATAGGGAGCTTGGGATGGTGGGAGTAGTGGAAATACAGGTTTTCATCTCCACTGAACAGAAAATGGTAATGAATCCTCTCCTAATCTCAGCTTGGGCAATTTTGCAAGCAAGAGCCGTTTGTTCTACCCAATGTGATGTCACACGTTCAGCACATAATAGAGTGAGGAGCTACTCCGAATAAATTCCTATAGCCACTGAATTTGAAGACAATCCACAGACATTCAAAGAGCCTGACTACTCCAGACTTACAGTAAATATATCAAACTAATAGATAAACTGGTTCAAGTGGTAAGTAATGCTCATTTTGTAGGAACCAAGCAACATGGAAACATACTCATTTTAAAAGTTTATTTAAATTTTGATTATATGAGAAATGATGCTTGTATGTACCTTTTGAGGTGTTTTTGTCCTCCTACCAACACATGTTTATCTACAGTGAATTAACTGGCAAAATTAATTTTAAATATTTTTATATTTCAATTAAATTTTCTGTATTTTCATTAAATTTTCTTGAAAACAAACAACTGTAAAAATATCTCTGCAAAATCCAAATGACCCTGTTTTACATTTTATATTGGGAGAAAGAGTGTAATTTATTCTCATGGAGTGGAAATCACGACTTTTTGTTATGCATACCTTCTATTTTGACAGATTAGATTTTTTGTCCGTAGAACTTACTCAATAATATAGTTCACAGTGTATAACTGTTGTGTA
Source organism: Platysteira castanea (assembly GCA_013397175.1). Lineage (NCBI taxonomy): Eukaryota > Metazoa > Chordata > Aves > Passeriformes > Platysteira > Platysteira castanea. The sequence goes on along the minus strand of VYXC01007083.1, from coordinate 141,709 downwards.
TGAAAATCCTTATGCACTGTCATTTTTAGGGTGAAGTTGGTTTGAACCATGCTTGTTTCCCTAGAAGGATGAAAGCAGTTTCAGGGTTGCTTACACACCTTGCTCGTGGCAGTTCTCAATAAATTGTTCAGGCAATTAAACACTTGGTCTAAGTTGCCTCTATGAATTCATTAAGACAACATTCTGCAATATTCTAGACCTGCTGAAAATATTAGCAATAGAGCAGTTCCAAGGCAGCCTAAACAGTTTTGAAGTACTCTACTGTTCTAAGACCAATTTAAATACCTACTTGCAGTTATTAGTTATATTTTATGTCCTGTAACCTAAGACGCTTCCATTTTAAATTCCAGGTTAATTATTTGACAAATACATAGAGTCCAAATACATTTTTTCTTAAAAGAGAAAGGGAAGAATAAGTTAAATTTTGAACTTATCACTCCAAAGGAAGATGGCAATTGGAAACAAAGATGTTCTGATTATGTAGCAATCTTTTCTTATCTAGGAATCATTTCTATGATTCCCCAGTTTCAGCAGCTAGTCACAAAAACAGATATTGAGGTACTGCATAGTAAGAGCATGCCACAGAAGAAAGTTCACATAAAAACACACATACACACACATTTCAGAAATGGCAGTTCAAGAAAGATTTTGCTATCATGTTATCACGTCTATGTAATTTTTTATATTTCTTCTAAGTATAAGTACCTTGCATTCTTAAAGGCAACCTGAAGCATTGCAGGCACTTTTTTGGTAGGGTGTGCATGACCGAAAGTCCTTTGTGACACACTCCTGTTTCTTTTCAATTTGGAATTGAGTTGGAAATAAGTGAATTATCAGAACAGCAAGGGACTTTCCACTGCACATTGAATTCTGTGAGGAATGTTTCCAGAATTTCTGAATTTCATTGGCTTGAGCTACAGGTAAAATATCTGTTGCTTGATTGCCTATAATCCAAGACTGATACACATATATAAATGAAACAGGTTGCTTAGAGCACTCTCATTACTTTGTCTATAGTTTTCTCCCCAGGAGGCTCATAAAACCACTCCATATGCACAAACACTCATCTCAGAAAAAAAATATTAACTGGTATTTACTTAACAAGACTCTGGCTATATAATCTTTATCAAGAGACTGAGTTTGCAGATTTTCAGCTCTTTTGACGTATGGAGAGACATAATCCATAGGTACACTCAGTGTTCATGGATTTTGTATCCAAATTAAGGCTCATTTACTGGGCAATTTCCACCCTAGCTGTTAAGACAACTATTAAGTCTTTCAAGCTGAGACTTAGAAAATGTTCCTGAGCTGTGATGCTCTACTGAAAGGAAGCAGGAGTGGATTCATTGTCCTTCAGATCTGCCTGTGTTGCTGCACACAGAACCACTCTCCAAACCAACCAGCAGAAGTTCAAATCCCTTAAGATGTGCATTCAGTGCATGAATTAAATGTAATTACTTTCTGCTCTATACCTCACGGATTTATCTTGAAAACATCTATTTACCATTTTAATCTCCTGAAAATACATTATATTTGAGTCCTACCAGGGTTTATACCACAGTGATGTCTACACTGACAAAGCAATACTCAGTTTTGTAGTTTGTTTGATTTAAGATAGGAGCATATAGTGATCACAGATTATTTGTTAAAAAAATGCACTTGATGAAAGAAAAGTGGTTCATACCTTCTGGTTGTCACAATGATATCATTTTATAACATATAAAGACTGCTCCTTTTTGTACATATCTAATTCAGTGAAAATAGGCAAAGTTCTAAGTATGTATTATTTTGAAGTAAAAACATCAAAAGTATAATGAAGATGGAAGGCAATATTGGAGAATCAGTAGCAGCAAAAAGATTGTTCTAAACTTAGTGCATACATTTTCATTAAGAGTTATTTCTAGTTCATGGAAAGACAACAAATATTTTTAAGTCCTTTACCAAGAGTCTATACTTCATGAGTGTGCTGGAATTTTTTCAGGCTCTATTTTCCTGGATCCTGTCCAGTCCCCTACAGCAAAGCTACTCCATGATTTTTGCTTTTGATTCAATATTTTTATTCTTGGTCTTATTGGAAAAATATCATGTGTTGAGGTGTATTAGAAAACTATACCAAAACATCCTCCATTTCTTCCTAAGACAAAAGCACATAATTCTGGCAATTTAATAAAGGTGGAAAAGAGCAAATTTTTTCCCCTCTAGGTCAGAAGAAAATAATACCAGCTTTTAGCTTGTATCTAACCATTTAAAATGAAATCATGAAGGTCCAGACTGTAACTCAATCACCATTTAATAACCAAGCAAAACACGTTGAGAGTTAAACTTATTGAACAAAAGGAGAAGAAACTCAGAGATACCCTGCACTCCAAAAGATGTAGGGATCCATATACTTACACAGTGAAAAGAAAAGAATAACAAAAACCCAATCCCACAGTTCGATGGAAATTGTCTTTTAGCAAAGCACGCAAAAATGTCAAAATGAAAATATGGGTTAAATAAGAATCACTCATAGATACAATTTTAACCAGTTGCACCCAATCCTACAATAAAAGTGACTTGCCTTTTCACAAATGTGGTTTGAAAGACCAAAACAGGGCTGAATGAGGAGCTCCTTTAATGAGTTTCAGCTATTTGGGCTGTAAATATCAACAAGTATGTCAGATGGTAATGAATGATTGTTCTAATTCAGAGAATCACAGAATGGGTCAGGCTGGAAGGGACCACAGGACCGTCTGTGCTGCTCAAGCGGAGCCATCCGAGAGCACATTGCATAGAATTGTGCCCAGATGGTTCCTGAATATCTCCACTGAGGTAGACTCCATAACCTCTCTGGGCAACATGTTCCAATGCTTCAACACCTGCACCAGGAAGAACTTCCTTGGATTTAAGTGGAACTTCCCGTGCATCCATTTTTGCTCATTGCCTCTTTTCCTTTTGGTTGACACCACTGAGAAGAACCTCGTCCATCATCTTGACACTGTTCCTTCAGATACTGACATTGATGAAGTCCTCTCTCAGCCATCTCCTCTTGAGGCTGAGCAGGCCCAGTTCTCCCAGCTTGTCCTCTTAAGAGAGATGCTGAAATACCCTCATCATCACTGCCCTCCACTGGAGCTGTTCCAGGAGCTCTTGTACAGAGGAGCCCAGATCTGGACACAGCACTCCAGATGTGGCCTCACCAGAGCTGAGCAGAGGGGCAGGATCACCTCCCTCGAGCTGCTGGCAATGCTCATCCTAATGCACTCCAGGATACCATTGGCCTTCTGGGCCACGAGGGCACTGCTGGCTCATGGACAGCTTGTTGTCCACCAGGACCCCCAGGTCATCCTGGTTTTAAGAATTGTTTCATTTTTGTTCTCAGCACATATTCCAAATTCAGTCATTGTATGAGTTTAATGGTGAGGTTTTCTTCCCTTGTTATTCTTATTTATAGATACAGATAACTCTGTTTTTCATTAAAATTACCAGCCCAAAGGCAAAGAATTGAAAGAAAATGTATGAGCCGTAATAATAAATAAAGCAGAAATAAAACTGTCTTGTTCTGTACTTCCAAATTGGTATGATAGGTAAATGTTCTTTCTGAATTCAAAACTTTTCAGCTCTTTCCAGCTCTTTCCAGCTTTTCCTGTCTTTCTAGCTCTTATTTTACATTGGGTTCTTTCTTTTCTCGTTGTTTAATTTGAACATGCAGAAAGAGTAATTTTTTGTTTTATTCATGAGGACAGAGTTTTCTTGAATTTCAAACTTTCATTGTGACACATCTTTAAAGCACTTACCACTGTTGCAACTTCAGTCACTGAAGGAAGATAATTTTTAGTAACTTTCGTGTGTATAAGTAACAACACAAATATATTAGCTAAAAATAATTTGATCAGTCCCTAAATATGTTTACCCAGGAATAAGAAACTCATTTTTTTCAGAAGCCAAGTGGTCTTACACACCTTATTAATATGAAAGTCCACCCTTGTAGGTATGCAGAGGTACTGTAAATATTCAGGGTTCCAGGCTGAACACAGAAATCTACAAGCTTATTTTTCACACATCATTTTGGAGGTGGTCATAACCAAAGCTGGCTTATGAGAGTAAATGAATACATTTCATAGTACTGAACTGAGCCACTGACCTGTTTGGTGAAATTCCTAGCACTTGAAGAAAGGTAGGGAAAAATAAATCAATGCACAGAAATCCATATTTTTACTCCTTCCTTTAGCATTCCATTCCTTCATATCTACTTTTGTTTCAAGGAATCTAGAGTAATGTGTCATGTTTTTCAAGCCTGAGGGCTGCTGCTTGTGAGATATTAATAGAGACATATTCTTAATAGACATCTCAGAGTTCATCTATCCGAGCATTTCAGTTCAGATCAAATGTGACGTGAATGTCCAGACTATCCCCACTTACTGTGTTAGATTTCACATCAAAGAGTATGATCTCCAAGAACATGACCGAGATTCTTCTTACATAAAATTAAACCTAAAGATGTGCTTCAGAAGTGCATGAGAAGTACATTTTAATTGCTAATAGACTCAGCCTGTGGGATAAGACTAGAGCAAGTCCTTCATACCTTACTGAAACACAGCACTCAGCAACAGGTATTTTTCTTGTCATTAAATAAATTGGGCAAACAGACTTTCAAGAAGCCCCTGGAAGCTCCTTCAAGAGCACATGTATTGGAGGTGGGAGAGGAGTTCCAGAGCACGTCAGCTCATGCAGCACAGTGACAGATGTGTGAGATACGGCTGACCTTCAGACAGGAGTTGGAGGCATGAACACTGTGTAATTGGTACATTCTGGGTACTGCTACTCCAGCCCTGCTCCATCACCACGGGTTTCATCAGGACAAAAAACCAAACCAACCAGACCATGAGATTCAAACATACTACCAAGAGCAGGAGATTGAGGTGCATTTTCCCTGATTACCAGGCTGTTCCAGGTCTGCTCTATCCAACAACAGATTGAAACATACAGTGAAAGTAGAATTCCCATGCTGGAAGCACCACATGCTTTAAACTCAGTAAGAGCTCCTCACATCCAGATAGATTATTATGAGTTTGTTCTTTCAGGGCAATTTTTGCTTTTGTTATTTGTGTCTAACTTTTTTTCTTCCCGTCTGAAGGAGAGTCAGTCATTGAATTCCAATGTTATTACTTTGTATAATTATGATACCATTGTACTTTCTCTTTCTACTGTAATAACTAGGAATTTACACCACTTGGGATTTTTCTTTTGATTTTATGTTCTTTCCTCCTACGTTGATTATTTAATTTCTGTAAAGAAATGTTGTGACATGAACTTGTCTTCTAAATACTGCAGTTTAATATCTGGTATGGAAACAGAAAAAAAGGGAAGTTGAAGGAACTAACCAGATTTTATTTAAAGAAACCCTACAACACTACTGAAAATCATGTCAGTACCAATATTCAGGAGTTTAGCAGCTGTTACCAGTGAACTGTTCCTTAGATGACACAGCTATTCTGTTATAATAGGTGGTAACTCTTGTCTCACACAAAGAAATTTGCATGAGAAATAACTTAGAATCACTTCACTAACAATGACAAAATATTTGGTATAATCATTATTACATTAATTTTAAAGCACCCGTAAGGAAAAGCAACTTCCTACATTTCATACAATCTTTCTTATGCAAAATAATGTCTGATATTACTCAACAGAAATCAGTAACTCTTTTTAAAAAACATTTAAACATTACATAGGTTCATATGCTGCAGAATCTTTGCTTCCAAGGTTGTTTCTTAAGTGACAAAATGTCTTTTCTTGTCTGTGACCTTCTTTCAATTATGTCTACTAGCTTATTTCTGAAGTTCCCAGATGCATGGATGCATGTTGCCTATTGTTATTCATTAACAAAAATAAGCAAAAATATTTCACTAGAAATTGCTATAGTTTAACCTTATGGTGGATTTCTACATATATTAAAAAATAGAGCTGTTAAAAAATTGTATTTTATGATACGTGATTTTAATCTAACAACTCTAGTTAAATGTGTTTTGACTTATCTCTGATGTCAATACTTTTCTTTTACAATTCTATTTTAAATATTTCAATAAATAATGTTTGCATATTTACCTGTTTTCTTTTGTGCTCTCTGAAAAATTTCCCTCGGTAGACCATTTCCTAGACACAATTATCAATCAACAACAAATTATTTGCAAAGAGATAAAGAAAAGCCTATTACTATGCATAGTAGTATATTACTTTTCAGCTTAATAATAGCTATATACTAAAGAGATTGCTAAAAGAAAACAGACTTATTCAAGATAAATGAACTGCTTGAAACATCAGAAACAAACTTCTTCAATCTGCAACCTGTGACTTCAAAGTAGCATTAAAACTTGCTATACTTCAAGTATCTTGTGATTAATTTCTACCCATACTAAACAACTGATACAGTTTGATTCGATTATGTTATTAATTTTATCTCTTTTTTTGTCTTTTTTTTCTTTTTATAACAATAATATGTGTGCTAAAGAAAAATAAGAACTAAGTACTGAAAAAACAATATATTAGCCTTTAAAATAAGATTGCATCACTCCTGTGAGCCTTCAATTGTACTTTCACATACTTGAAAATCAATAAACAAAAGTGTTTAGGCCCTTTTATGAAAAGAAGTGTTAGAAAAGGGCCAAAATTATGCCTTTCCACAATATCTCTGTTGACTTTTTAGATCTTATTTATATTAAAACCGATTTTCTTTCCTTCATCATGTGAAAAAAAGTTGTTTGAAATTTTGTCCATTGATAACAAAGTTTTAAAGCCATTGCCTTGATGAAAACACTTCATGGATATTGAACAGTAAATTAAACAAAAGATTTCCTAATATTTGATAAGAAAGCTGAAGAAATCAAAATTTTAAACTTGCTGACTATTGTTTTTGATATTTTCATGAGAAGAAGAGAACAGCTAAATGTATTTCCTTGGTGAATAGGTAAGGGATGAAAATGAAAACAAGTTCAGAACATTTTTCCTCACACATTTCACCCTGGGAATAAGACAAAAGTAGTTGATTAATAGAAAAGCTGCAATTACTTGGGCATGGAGGAAAGTACACTTTTCAGAAAAGTTGTCATAGAAAAGTGTATGCAATTTTCTAAGGAAAGGTTACTATTTTTCTAGGTTTCAGGCTGGGAAACAAAGTATTTTGACAGGAAAGGTATTTCAGGTGCAGCTCAGATAACTTGACTAAACTCCAAAATGCATTCTCCTCACTGGAGTGAATGACACATTTAAGGCATGATGGCTCTGATAATTGTTCTTAGAAATAGTGTGGTAAGAGTTTCTTATCAATTTTTTGTGACCTCTTAAAAAATGAGGCATAGCATAATGCAGCCTGTCACATCTTATATACTGCCATCTATATACTTGTTTTTCCTTGTTTCTACTCAGACTCTGCTATTTCTTTGAACTCTTTATTCCCATTTGTATACACACAGTGAAAATACTGGAGCTGTTACAGAAGAAATTCCAGTACTGAAATCAAGTATACAGACACTTGTGTGTACCCCAAAGTGAGGAAACTCATCATCTGCTAGAATAGGCACCTCCTGCTAATGGATATTGATAGTTTAACCAAAGCTACAGAAGAGTAGCTTCTGCATGAACATTTCTGCATGAGACAGTTTGAAAACTGTTTAAAAAAAATTATTAACAATATAGGAGACGAAGAGGGAGAGGCACTGGCATAAACTAATGGCTGGAATATTTCTCTTTTCAAGAGTAGGGATTGTAGAAACCTACACAGGTGATTTTACAATCAGATAAAAAGGGATGTTCCAAGGCAAATGCTTCTTTCAAAGAAGACAAGATTAGATGTCAGGTGCTTCTCAAAAGAGAAATTGACCCTACAGAGCTCCTAGAAACCTTTTGACATTTCATTTTCCCAAAGAGATTGAAGGAACAACTCAAAAGCCAGGTAGCTGGCTCTAAGTTCTGCTTGAAGTTCTCTTCTTTGTGTTTAAGTATATCAACAATTTTATTAACCTCCTGAAGCAAGGAAAATGTCTATGGAGGGAGGCAGCTGGGACAGTGGAATATGAAACAGTGTCTTCTGCACTGAGAGTGGTTTAGGGTGCTAGCCAAGGATTTGTCACTTCTGTCACTGGCTGTGAAAGAAGCTTTGTGATTTCAAGTGGGAAGAACTGAGAATTTAAACTCTGATTCTAAAATGTGGTTCCCTTGAAAAGGGAGCTGGTCTTTAGAAATATAAAGTGTTAAACAAAAGTAATGGCTGATTACAAGAGCTAAAAAAACCCCACTGCTGTTCTTTAAAATCTCAAGCTGAAAATTTGGATGTGACATTGGAGAAAAATTTTAAATTGTTCTGTCAGGCACTGAAATACAATTTTCTTTAAGAGAGAACAGTCTTTAGAGATTGATCTGGGTTATTCTTCAGGAAAAAAATCCTGGTTCTTAATTACTTATAAATAATTTAGCTAATACATGCTTGCTAAGCACTTCAGAAGGTCAATTTTAATATTTATGTATGAGATTCTGACAGGAAAACAAAAGGACTATAACTAAAATTTTAACACTTTGTCTTTTGAAGACACTTTACATTTTAATCTAAGGTATATTCTCGTGGTGTATGCTTCCATAATTCAATCAATGTTGATAGTCAATGTTAAGGTAGCAGAAGGTTCACCATTACATGGAACTGATTCAGTAATTATTAATAAATATATCCTATAATCCTGTCCTCTCGAGCACTACATAAACAGCTTCCAGAGTTTCCAGGACCTTAAAACTAGACCTGAAAACTCTTCTCTGTTGCTCCATTGTTTGGCTAATCTTTCTTTTCCTGAAGGTCCCCCATTTGACCTCTTTTTCATTCCCCTTCACACAAGAGTGTTCCACATTACTAAAAGCTAGCAGAAAGTCTGTTCTTCAAATGTGCTTCTGTATTGGAAAGGAACACTTGCTTACGTGTGAGGAGGAACCTTTCATTATAATCCAAATCTCTCTTCTGAACCCAAAAATGTCATATTGCTTTAAACCAGAGGGCAGCATGACCTGCATCCCATTTTCAACCGTGCCAAAAGCCGATACTTGTGAAAGGGTAAAAGAACAAAGGAAGCACACAAATATTGTCTGTGCAATGTATTTACTGTCTTCAACAACCTCCAACTCAGTCTGAAGTATTTGTCACCATGAATTTCTAGGTAAAAAGGTCTCTGTGGATTTCATTTCTACCAGTTTTTTTGTCCAGTCATTTCAGGCCCACGTAAATAAAAGTGATATCCACAACAATTGTGGCAATTAATTCAACTGCTTAATTATAGGTCAACTTATTTTACTTGCTTTGTATCTGTTACTTGATGGATTAATTTGATTTTATCCATTTCTCTTAATGGAATGGAGAGTGAATAGCTAACACCTTTTCTGTTTTACTAGTCTCATTTATCTCCCTTTAATGACTTGCAAGCTAAATTAAAACCAAGTTTATTTAGAAATTTCTTCATATAGTAAAGAACGTCATACATGTAATCACTCTTGCTGACCTTCTGACAACCTTTATGAATTTGATTTAAGGTTCAAACAAACTGCACATGCCATTCTAAGTGTGAAGTCAACATTAGTGTGATAGTTCTCTCAGTTTCATACTCTTTCTTTCTAGCACTTCCTAGGATTAAATTTACCTTTTCCCTACAATTTTAAAAAACAGTGATCTCTTCTTCATCTGATATGTCAAATGGAGACTTAACACGCCCAAAGGATCATTGTTTTCTAGTAAGTAATCTTACCCAGCCGGGGGAGTCTATAAATTATTCAACAGAATCATCATCAATGGAGCATCTTAAGTTCTTTTTGGTAAACAAAGAGTAGTAAGCTGTTCTCTTCCACTCAGAAAAATTATACTTCTAACTTAGGGCAAAAGTAGATATACAGAAGAATGATGTCCTAGTGCCTCTGTTATGATCCAATTAGCTGCCCAAAAAAATTCCAGGTTAGGAGCCAAGGAATGGAAGCACCTCTATATTTCTGCTGCTTATTTTCACAAGAGGTGAATAACTCACTGAAAAAAAAGTTTAACTTCTCTTAACTCTGTTTGCTACAGCCATGTTTTAGAAGACACTCAATATCATTCATCTAGTTTCCTCTGCTCCATCCCCTAAAGAGATACAGAGAGCTCCATCTCTGCATCCCAGAGTCAGTGGGCCACCTAAAGAAATAATAAATGGTGATTAAAGAAAGTGCTAGAAGCATCAGTCTGATGTGTCTATCTCACATTTAAGCCAATTTGCAACTCTCAACCTGAAATACATTCTGGGCTTGGGTGTAGAGCCAAAGCCCTTGAACATCTAAGCATGCAACTATTAACTATTGCACAAAAACTAGCTGGCAGCTCTTATTGTGAACTACAGTGGAAAGCTTTTACTGTTTTATAATAATTCTGAGTACAGAACTACCAAATAAACAGAATTGATTTTTTGACTGAAGAATAAAAATTAATCAATGAGCCATCTCAGTTTTAACATGTGAGACATTTTTAAATTATCAAACTTGACAAGAGTTACTAAACATGGCATCTGGTATTTTCCTTCATTAATCAGTACATTAGAATTTAATCTGGTTTTAATCTCATTGATTCAGAGAACATCCTTGTACTTAAATCATGTTCTTATGAGCATGTTATATTCAACAGCATTTACCACATCTCTTCCAGTCCATGTTATCACAGTAGAAGTTCATAAGAGAGCCAATGGTTAAATATCCTTCTAAAGCTTGCTTATCAAGAGTATGGTGAGAGACATAAACTACTGACTCACACCTGGCAACTGAGAAAATCAGAACTTGCTGTTATATAACTTTGTAACAAATGTGGCTTTGTCCTCCAAAAATTCCTCTATCAATTAAAACAGTTTACTTCATTTGAGATAGGTATCTATTTTACATTTAGCAAAAGTCTGAGAAGTGCATCAGTAGCTGCAGCTTGTGGACAAACATTTACAAATAGATTGAATTTCTCATCCCATTATTTTGTCACGTCAAGCTTGATCAAAAATATTGCTGAGAATACAAGGATTTCCCAAACTGAGATGTAATGCAGGATTTTGTGCAGGAAAAACATTCAATTCCTTCAGCCTTTCAAACCATAAACAAAGTTAACAAAAGATGATGGAATAGGGCCTTACACTTACAGTTGCTATAAGCTAATTCTCTCAATGCTTATCAAGCCTCTTGCACATTCAAATAATAAAATAATTGCAGTTTAATTTTTCACCAGAAGCTGTAGTTTCAATTCAGCAGTATGAAAGATGAAAGAGAAAAATTTTGTTCTCAGGCATCTCACTGCTGAATATCCTGAACTATCATAGCTGGTAAGGATTGCATCAATTCTTTGTTCTCTTCCTTTGGGGCTTCTTCTGTCTTACTTGTGGATTAGTGTTCCACCTTGTATTAGTTATTAAGTCACAAAATTTAGCAGGCTCTTGTACAGGACAATGTTTTAGTTCAGGAATTCAGGAGTTACTTTTACAGCCAATGTAGGGACTTTTTATAACCATAAATTCAAAGTGTACTAAGTAGGATGTAATCAATACTTTTTTTTTAAGACATAAAATGGCATACTGAAATAGTTAGACAGTGAAAATGTATAACATTTTGTATGCAAGTTAAGCAGAAACTTATACACAATAAATAATAGCAAAGGGTTAAACAGAGGTTTGCAGTACAATTTCACAAACAGGGTACAGAAAAACATATAAGAGCAGCAAAATTTGCACGATGAGAGCGAAGGATGTAGAATGGACATAAGATATACCTTCATCCTCTAGAAGCAGTTGGGAAGATATCTGATGGACACAAAGGAAGCCCATTGTCTTAAAATGAAAGTAGTCTCTATGGGAACCTGATGAGGTCACACCCTTATTTTTGTGAGAGGGGACAGGACTATAGAAAAGTCAACAATGAATGAGAAAGGATGGAGTAGAAAGATGATGCTCACTTTGTTTCGGGTTTCCCTTAAATCTGATCAAGGATCACCACCATCAATGCTGAACTACATGGCATGAGCTCCAAGGTACTGTAGATTCACAGCTGTTAAATCTCTGTATTCTCTCCACCCTTCTAGACCTGTTTTGACTCAGAGAAACAAAACTATCTCCTCTAATTAAGGTACATTCAAAATTTGAATTTTTACAGTAGTGTAACAATATCCTTTACGTTTCTTTTATGTTCATTTCCCAATAACTTCAAACATATGCTTTGAATTTTTAATTGCTGCTGATTATTATCCTTGTATAACAGGCCTTCCTATTATAGCCCTAGATCTCTCTCTTGAGTGAGAATTATCAGCTCAGGGAAAATAACTTTATGAATGAATTAGGAATGTTCCCCCCTCATATGCATGGCTTGACATTTACCAATACAAAATATCACTTGACATTCTACTGTCCAATCACACAGTCTCTTAATGATCTTTTGGGTTTCTTCACAATTAACCCTTTTTTTACCACCTTAGCAAAATTAACATGATGTTTTTATGAAAATCACATCAGTAATCTCTCATTTTCCTGATAATATTTCATATGTTGAACATAACGTCTTCCAGCCAAAGTTCCTGTGCACTGCTTAGGATGACCTCCTTTCACTTTAAAGACGTTTGATTCTGTTCTCTGCTCTAAACTACTTTTCAGTTGTGGCAAGATTTTCCCTCTGAAACAATAATTGCCTTGACAGAGAGATCAGAAAAAATGGTTTGGGGATATTCAGATAAATGTATCATAGAAATCTATCATAGCATTGTTAGGGTTGGAAAAGATTTGTAAGATCAAGTCCAACCGTCAACCTAGCATGACTTCCATGTTCCCCACTGAACCATGTCCTCAAGTGTCATGTCCACACAATTTTTGTATACTTCCATGGATGGTGGCTCCACCATGGCTCCACCATTCCCTGGGCACTCTGTTTCAATGCTCAACAACCCTTTCTATGAACAAATTTTTCCCAGTATCTAATCTAAACCTCCTCTAGTGCAACTTGAGGCCATTTCCTCTTCTCCTGTCACATGCTACTTGGGAGAAGGAACGGACACCCACCTGATTACAACCTATTGTTCTAGAGAACAATAGGGTTTATTGGTGGGCTTGGCAGTGCTGGGTTAATTCCCTCTGTGAGTCATCATCACAGAGGCCTAAAGAGGCAGAAACTATTAAGCAGGAGTGTTAGATCCTTACCAAAAAAAAGGAAATCTTGTTGTAAAAGAGAAAAAAGTGTTGTGACATAGTAATATCTAGTATTATACAGAGACTTCTCTCCAAACTTATTTCCAATGGTTTACCCCCTTTTTTTGGCTCATATTTCTCTCTACTTTTCTTTAAAGTCAGAGCTTATAGTGGTCTGTCAGGAACAAAAGTCCTATTTATATAAAGCTTGGAAAGAGGATAACAGAACAGATGACCATGTTGAAACAAGCATAAAGAGAATGAGGGGGAAGTGCAGTGTTCTTCAAAATGGCAAGACAGACAAACATTGGTGACCTTCATACAAACTGTCTCCAAAGTTGGTGCAGTTACACCAGAATGTTTATTTTTAATTTTGTTCTCTAATAAAGCAGCAGCATTTTCCAATCTCAAAAAAGTCATCTCTATTTACTCAGCTGTATTATTGCTATTAATCATTGATAGAGCATCATAAATCTGTACAGTGTTTTACAACTAGAGACATATTCTGTACCTTAAGGTGTTCAGGTACAGAAGATAAATTATATACTGATAAAGCAGCACCTGAGAGAATCAGGAGATATTACAATAGAAGAAACAAACTGTATTTCCCATGAATTATTTCCAAGAAGCATTAAAAGAGAAGGATGTTTTCCAGTAGAGCAAGGCTTTACTTGGTAATAATTATGTATCTAGTTCTGTAGTTGACTGAAAACGTTTGCTCAGGTCAAACGAAATTGCTAATAACTACAAGTTCAACAAAGCTATTATCTTGAATTAACTTTAAGGAAAAAAAAAACCTTCCCATTCATTCTTATTTCTATATTTCGTTCTCTTTCCCAATTTTGTCTCATAAAAAGTTGTGAATACTAGTCTGACAGTCTCAATGGCATACTATGTAATTAATCATTTCTATTTCAAGTTAAGTCTTTTTCATTCCACCATGAAAAATTGTCACCACAAAAATGCTGATCAGTCTAGCAATTTTTTGAGAGTTTTTGTTTGTTTATTTCCTTGGATTGTATCAATATCTTCATAATTTTACACTTTGCCAAGTCTTTCACAACATCATTCTAATTATATTATTTAGGGAAAATAAAAAAACCCCAGATAATTATTTTGGTTGAAGTTTTTTTTCTTCTTCTTGTTATTTAGAGGAGATGTGAAGCAGACTCAGAGGTAAAGTGCAAAGGACTTATTAGTTCTGAATTTCTGTGATACAAACAATTCAGGACAAGAAGTACAGAGAATGAAGTGTTTCTATTTAAAATGAAGAAATAGGAGAACTTGGAATACCATCAAGATCTGAACTGTAGTAGAGGACACACATCTAGGAAAAAAGGTTGCAGGCAGAAGTACTTTTGCTGATTTGTTACTCAGACCTTTCATGCATGTTAAAAATTCCAGCCGTTGCTGAAATACAGGAAGTCATCACCCTTTCCTAAAGCAGAAAATACATTTCTCAACCATCTCCTTTTCCCTTACAGCGTAAGTCACCTTTTCTTAGCAGATATTTCAAAACCACTTATCTACTGGAAATTCTGAAGACTCCACAAATTTTGAACATAAATTCTCACAAAACTTTACTTGCTCAAAAAAAAAAAAAAACAAAAAAACAAACCAAAAAACCACCCCAAAGCAGAGACCAAGAGGCAGTATATATTTCTGAATAAAAATGGAGACATAAATATAGATTTTAGAGTGATACAGAAAGTAGTTCCCTTAAGGAGTCCATCATTCAGTACAGGACAAAACCTTTAATCAAATACAGAGGTCCATGAATAGATTCCTTCACTTGTGATTTTTGCAACAAATGGTGCAAAGTTTGTGAAAAACAGAGTTTCTTATAAAGCACACTTCAAATTCATTTTCTAAGGAGAGCTTTCCTTTCCACTAATTTGTGAAAAATATCTGAACATTACAGTAACAAAATAACTTTTCTATTTGATAAGCTCAATACTACAGTCTGAACACTGAGAACTGGAATCTCCCCTCAGATACTTCTTATTTGTGTAATTTGAGAGTAGCTTCATTACAGCATGTGCACTCATAAGCATGTTTAATTTTGCAATCAGAAGGCAATGGTTGTAAGACTTAAAATAATTACGGTATCATAAGAGTAGACAAGAATATGTTTAGCCATCCCTCCTCTATGTTGTTGCTAAGAGTGAAGAAGACCAAAGACTTAAATTAACAACACATTTTCCTTTCTCTAAAATTCTGTGGATAATACTGACTGTTAAAAAATAGCATATCCTGTGTCTATTCAGCTAACATAGGCATGAATAAATATGAGCATATCCCCGGGAAACTGAAACAGCTAAAATTATTTTTCTGAGGTTTGGGGTTTTTTTTAGAATGTATTAATGTACTTTTAAAAGCCCTTCTTGTTTTCTGAAAAAAAATTAGCCAGTTTCGACTGTAATTGAACTTTGGCTGTTTTTGTTTTTTGTCTGCATATGCGAAGCACATCTCTGTGCTGTTGCTGCAAAGTCTGACCTCGCTTCCAGAGATCATAGTTTCTTTTACTCTTGATCTTCATGTTCAGCCAAGTTCGTCTTCTTTCCTACTTGCTTAGGACACAGGAGAATTGCCTGCTCATGTGCTTCTCAAAGGCAGTTCTTCGACATTTACCAACATTTCTGGACTTCTAAGTCCTCAAATGCAGGTTACCAGAGTACTCTGCTACATAACTCTCTGAAGAGCTTAAGGTTTGCTCTCATGAAGTCCAGGATAGCAACTCTTTTGTCTTTTTTCCGCATTACACTGAAAATTTTAGACTCAAGCATTTCATAATCACTGTGGCCAAGACAGACACCTACCATCACATACCTCTTCATGCACAGGCAGCAAATCTAGGAGGGCATTTTTCTAGCCGGTACTTCAATTACCTGAGACAAGAAATTATCTCCTACAAACCTGAAATGTTTCCAAGACCTGTTTGTCACAGCAGCGTGTTATTTCCAGTTGTGTCTGAAAAGCTGAAATTTCACATAAGAAGAAGGGCTACTGATGCTGAAATTTCTCTTAATTGCCTATGAAATAACTTGTTAAAGCTTACATCCTGGCTGGGCAATCAGTATTAAACATCCCCTACTACATTTCCTTTGTTCTCCATCTCCCAAATACTCGCCCAGAGGCTCTCAACCACATCACTGTTAACTGTAAGAGCTCTAAAATCTAACCTCTTCCTTACATTGAATATGACACATCTAACTCACCTGCCCTGCCTACCCCTCCATCCCAGTACTCTAGCAGTGGGACTCACACCACCAACTTCCACTGGTCCCAATATCACAACCCTTTCTTATATATGTAAATACTAAGACCAAGCTGACAGATGAGATGAAGAATTCTTGAGGCAAGTTGTACCATGTACTGACAGAGCTTTGAAGTTCTTTGTCACATTTTTGGGTTTTTTCTCTCCCACCTATAATATTTCCATAATTACAGTTTCCTGAGTATTTCTTTTTAGCACCAATTACCTCTAATGCTGAAATCTTCTGTGCTCACTCTCAAAGTATTATTTTATACAATAACTTGTGCAGTTGTGTGTTGGGGCAGAAATGTCATATGTATATTACTAACTAGTTGAACATTTTTATTTGGTCAATATGTAACAGTAACTTGATTCTTTTTTTGCCTGTTCTTTTGTTTATTTTGCCAGATATTTCAACTTTAAAATAATTAGACTTTAAAAGTCCAAGTGCCTAAAATATTTTAATTGAAACTTTATCTATTCAGCTTTCCCTTGCACAGAAGTGAATTATATATTTCTTACATAAGTCTTACCTCATTTTTTGTTCAAAAGAACATGAGACCTTTCTAAAATTTTGAAATTCATATATAATTAACAATACTCTATGAAGTATCCAACTGATTCTATATTGAGAAAGAGGTTTTTTAATCTTCCTTATACTATTTTTTCTATGTTTACTTTCCTTAAATTTCTTCAGCTTGCAGTAACTGAATTTAGACTGTGAATGTTGAGCAACCACCAATTGCATTGAGCAGGAAAATTTAAAAAATCTCAAAACCATCACAGTGCTGATACTGGTCTTGGAAGATTCGCTAAGCTTCTTCAGCAAAAGGAGTAGAAGTCTGTCAATATATTAAAACAGTCTTGACTGAATGAATGACAGTTAGTACCTGCTGTAGAGCTAAAAATAACACAACAAGAAAGGCAAGGGAAAAAATAGAACTTTAGATTTTTACCCTGAGAGAGTTCCTTAAAAGCCTGGGTTTTAGGAAAATGGTGGGTGCTGTCAATTCATTTTATGAATCTGCCTCTGACCTTCAGTAAAAAAGAAGGCTTTGGAATAATACTCCCAATGACAGTTTTGAGATAGCTGATGCTACTCCTCCACCAGACACAGGAAAAGTATCACCCAGTTTTCTAATAAACTGTGACTCTCTTGTCACCGAATTGTAATATCAGAGGAGATTCACATCATAGCCACACACATACCTTGTGCAAAGAGGGGGGCTGAAAGTTTAACTATCCTGGGGATTGAAAGGGGAGCTATCTTCGTATTCATTAAGCCTAATCGTACAACAGGTAAATCATTTCCTTCTGGTGAAAGTTCAGATGGAATTATATATCTTCTATCTCTTAAAAAAAAAATTAAAATACACTTGTGCATATTTACTAAAACTCACAGATACAACTTTTACCATTCTATCATTCCTAGTAAAAGGTCACAGGCTTTGTACTGACCTGACAGTGCAAAGTTGCAGGACGTGATGAGGTCTGTGTTGTACAGAGCCAGTTTTAAGTTGCTTTAATGGTGGTAACAATCAAGGGACTTCCACCTTGTCTGCTTCAGCTTAGGTCTGTATATACCTCATATGGTAAGGACTGCTTTAGGTTACATAGCAAACAGTGAGAAGCTTTATTAGTCATGGCACACTCTTACACGGAGGTTTTGAACTTTAGCTGGAAGTCAGAGAAGGAAGCAGAATATATAAGATAACATAAGGAATAAATCCAAACAAATGTAAAATTCAAAAGGAGGAAAGTCTCATTACGAACATCACATACCTTCGGGTAGTGGACTTGGGACAGTGATGACAATGTAATCCTGCCATCACCCCTATTCTTCTTGGGAAAGACAGATGTTGTCAAACTTAGGACCCAGAGGAACAATGGAAAGGCAGTCACAATACTGGAGAAAAGGGGCTAAAAACTGTACCTAAAAAATTTCACATATATAGTTTGCTAGGCTTTTCTGTACAAATTTAGAGTATTTTCATATTATTGTACTGAGATTTGTATCAACTGCTGTATTATGATAAGGCTGTTGAAATTTTAATTGAAATTGGAACAAATTTTTGGTTTGATTTGTAAGGTGTGGGGTTTCTTCGCCCCTTTCAGGATTTTGGGAAAAATTTGTAGAAATTGAAATAATCCATTCATGTACAAATGAAACACTAAAAATGTCATGTAGTTCATCTGATATTATTTTTGTGGCAAATGAGGGTCATATACAAGACCATGGAATATCAGATATGTAAGATAATGACTCTACTTGCTGTATGCTAGTCAATAGTAACACATAAGGCTGCAGGAGTATTGAATTTTTTTAATAAAGCTTTCTAAGGACAGGAAAGCTTGTTGTAATGTGGAGAGGAAAAATTAAAACCCAAAATCATACATTCTAATTTTATGGTAGCATTGTAGATTGAAGAAAAAAAAGATTCTTTGAACAAGTCTTGCACAATACAGACTGCAAGACATAACCATCATCGGGAAGCATGTAATACTTGATTCAGCTATGGGAAAACTACATAAAAGACCAAAATGTCTATAATGAAACATTGCATATCACCTTAATTTGATATGGCAGATGTTAAAAATAATCAAAATCTTAAGAGTCTTTTCAGAATAACAGCATTTTTAGGATTTAGCATTGTCATCAGTCTCACCATCAAACCCACGAGACCATTAGACCATTTTCCAGGCTTATTTCAAGTCTAGTCATGAGTGTTAGTGGCTACAGTTCCAACATCTTATACCTGGAGAAACAGTGAAGACTGCATTGCTACTCTGACCTTTTCAGCATTCTGTGATTCGGACAACCACCTCTGTTCAACTGCATGACCCTGTGAGTAGCAGCAAAAATCTCAGAAAGGTCAAGTCAGCATAGCAAAGTTCCGTTTGACAGAATCAGCTAGACATTCAAACCTAGATCGAATCTCTACCATAAAAAAAATTTTGAAAAAACCCTGACTACTACAAGTAGCATCACAGTCCATCCCCTGGTGGGTAAAACAAGTTTTGGTTGGAAACAAAAAAAAAAAAAAATTCAAGCCCAAGTAAGTGGTTTGCATTCTCACAGACAGCCTGTGGTGCTGACCCAGGTAGTGGAATTGGACCTATGGGTTACACTTTTATAAACAGTTCTTCACCCTGCAAAGGTTTGCTGAATAAACCATGGGGAGAGTAAGTTATAAAAAAATTAAACACAGTGTAATAAAATAGCTTTTAGGATGAATTTATGTTATGCTGAGATCTAAGCATAGATGTTGTAGAACTCTTTTTTTCTTAGACTATTCAACTCATTCTTAGACATTGAATTTTTTTCTTTTTTTTAATGGACCTGCCCCTGAACTCTAAATGAGAGCATACATATCAAGATCCTTATTCTTCAGTATGATGCATTACAAATATACTTTCAGTCCAGAAGCAAAGATACAGCTACTCAGACCAGTGAAATGTGAGAGCTTGGAAACTTATACAAAAACATCTTTCTTTAATATTCACTGAAAATTTGAATTCCATCAAAATTTGATGGAAATTAAGGCTGAAGAAGCTTTATGAACACATTTATCATTCTTGCTATCAATAAAGTCTATGTAGACCTTGTGGGTCCTAAAGGAAAATCAACTGCAATATGAATTTATTTCTTTTTAATAATTGGAGGCAGAAGAGATACAGCTGGCATCAGAGTTGAAGAATGAGCCCGAACACTGCCTAAGGATGATTTTCCACAAGAGGAGTCTTTCAAACTATGAGTCTCAAAGTTTTTCTGAGGGACAAAAGAAACATTGATAAGAATGTGATATGTTGAAGTAGAATATGCATTTCTTCCTGATTTGTATTGGTTTGGCACGGCCTGGTTTTGGGCAGCAGGGGGGCTGCAAAGGTGGCTCCTGTGGGAAGCTGCTGGGAGCTTCCCACCATGTCCAGCAGAGCCAGTGGCTGATGGCTCTGAGGATGGACATGCTGCTGGCCAGAACTGGGCCAATGAGAGAGGCTGGTAATGCCTCTGTGATGACATATTTAAGAAGAAAATAAAAACAAAGTCATGGGTTTATGCTGCTAGTCAGAGAAGAGGAGGGGGTGAGAACATGTGAGGGAAAACAACACGGCAACACCAAGGTCAGTGGAGAAGGAGGGGCAGGAGGTGCTCCAGGCCCCAGAGCCGAGGTTCCTCTGCAGGCCGTGGTGCAGCCCATGGTGAAGCAGCTGTGCCCCTGCAGCCCATGGGCCCATGGGGAAGCTCCCAGCAGCTTCTCACAGGAGCCCTCTTTGCGGCCCCCCTGCTACCCAAAACCAGGCCATGCCAAACCAATACACCTGTTCCATCTTAGCAAAATATATGAGGCAATGTTAGTTGTCTGTATCAAATCATTTAAATCTTTGGAAAAGATTTCATTATGCAGAATTTGTACATGAGAACTCTGTGCCATGGCAGAGTGTGAAAAGCACTATGACAACTTCTCTCTGTGATAACAGCCCAGGTCAAAACCAACATAATATTTTATAGTTACATTTTTTCTCTTTTCATTCAGAATGTGGAGTGTAGCTATAGTAGTAATAGTCGGTGCAAAGGATATAAGAGTAAAAATTGTTTCAGCTATGCTTCCCATATTCTGAAGTTTGGCAGCTGCATATCTTAGCCAATGGGAGATTTCTCAGAGAGACTATCTTGGAAGAAAAGTGTACCAGCATTTCGCTTCAATTACACCTATAAGTACATGGCCTCAGATCCTGAAGAAACAGCCCAACCAAATTGTGATAATGTCACACTGAACCCAGAGATATGGGTGAAGAGTAGACTTCAGACATTTCTTTTTTTTTAATCAAGTGTAAATAGTCTTTTATGCTAACACTTGCGAGTTCCAGCTAACAAAGCTGAATGGCCTTCTCTCTCGCGTGCAAGCTTTTTCTCATTAGGCATTCTCTTGCTTCTTAAACGCATCCTTATTAGATATTAATGCTGATGCACTTTCGTTTGTCTGTTGATCACTTATGGTATATCTATTATATGTTCTGTTTTGTTAAAAATGTATGGCTAACCAACAGAGAAAAGAGCTGTCTGTTTTGATTTCTTGGATCATACAGATTTCTCTGCAGGGAAGGGACAGGAATTTATATATGAGTCATCAAGCAAGTACATCTGGGAGAAGTTTCTGGAAAGCAGTGAATAGAGAAAGAGAAAGAGGGAGTGGAAAAAAGTTCCCACGGCAACAGAAGAATAGAGTAGGAACAAGAAGCAGACACAAAGAAAGAGCTGTGAGGCTAACAGATGTACAAGACCAGGCTTTTAAAAACCCTCCAGGGACAAGTACTTGAAAGTTTATTTCTAATATTTCCAAGACGGATAGCAATTTTCCATCGGTTATGGCATTAAAAAGAAGAAACTTCTGTTCAGCAGATGTTTCTGCCCTTGATACTTGAAGAAAATAAAATCTATGTTTCACATTACTGCAAACTAATTAAGCATAAAATTGGGACACACTAAGCTTTAAGACTAAACTAGGGAGTAGATAATCTGGAAGACAACTGAGGCATTTAATGATCTTCAAACTAAAATCTGCTCTTCCATGACTTGGGAAAGACACCATGTTGAACTGTTGGCCTCTCAGAGTCATGTCCAACTATGTTAATGGTAATATATCCTTGCGAAAACTCCAACAGCAGCATTTCTCTCAGCCTTGTGAGAACTGGTGCTTTCATAGTTTCTATAAATGGTCCCTTTGGAGACTAATTTATCCTATCAGGTTCTTCAGGAAGTGATGTAGTACTTGAAGCATTTAGTGTGAAACTTGAACCAGTTTTCATTTACAAGGACTTGCATGCTTGTAATTCCTTTTTATTGGAAACAAAGACAACCATCTTTTAAGAGCATCTGTCATGCTGGTCATTTAGAGTATATCAAGAAAATAGAGCATGTTGCAGGATGATAGAAATCAAACTTAAACAGGCATATTAAGGCTGGATTTAATCAGTTAAGATTTAGATATTTGAAGGTTTTTCTTTGATACATAAAAGTCTCCATTTATCATTTAAAAAAATTAATCAATGATTTATCACAGAAAAGATTTTCCTTTGAAGGGTCAGTTTACAAATATGTTACTTAATAATTGGTAAGGTGCTTACAAGAAGAATCACAATTTTTACTGCTGAGTAGAAAACTCAGGATGAAATAAAATATCTCCAGCATGTTGAAGAACTTTTTTTTTTAAGCAAAAGGTCTCTATAATGCTTTGTCAATGTTAGCAATTTTATAACTAAATGACAATAATATATTGGTCCAATGAAGTCCTATAGATCCACTCCATTGTCCCATATGTGAATATTCACATCTAAGATTGCATATCAGAGAAACGGTAGATATATTTTGTTTACAAGCTATTTAAGTAATCCCATATAGTCAGTGCTTGTGGGGCTAAACTTCTATTCTAGATAGAAACATAACAAGTAACAGGCAGCATAAGCACTCTGGAAAATTCATGCAGCAAAACCCCCAAACCCATAGTGAGAATAAACCTCTGAGTCTGGCCAGTAACAAAACAGTTTTTATGTAGGACTTGGTATGATAGAAGTGGAATGTGAGCAGAGCTTAAAATATATGCATAGTTATAGACATTCACAATACATAGTTTAGAGGACAAAAGGGCAAAACCAGAATATTCTGGTTTGCCAGCCAGAGGAAATGTTGACCTTTCTAAAGCAGATCTCTATTTTTAAAAANGTTGCTGAAAAAGTTTTCCTACCAGGATATGTTCAAAATAGGAAAAATAATATGGTTCCTTGTGCTTCCATTTTCCCATGTGTAGCAAAATCCTTTTAAATGACGTCACCATCAAAGGNTAGGGATGTGAGGGTTGAAAGCAGCCTCGGCTGAAATGACCATGAGTTGGTAGAACTTAGAATCCTGGTAAGAGAGGGGAGGGCAAAAAGCAAGATCTCAACACTGGACTTAAGGAGAGCAGATTCTGACCTCTAAGCATGCACTGGAAAGTGCCATGTGAGATAAAGCCCTGGAGGAAAGAAGGGTGCAAGGAAAGTGGGTGAAATTCGAGGACCAACTCCTACAGGTCCATGAGCAGTCCACTCCAATGAGCAAAATTAAAAACTGCCAGGAAGCCTGCATGAATAAGCAAGGAGCTCCTAACAAAACTCAAGAACAGCAAGGAATAATAGAGAAGATAGAGGCAGTAACAAGTATAGACTATAGAGACACCGTTTGAGCATGGAGAGACACAGTTAAGAAAGCCAACACTTCCCTGGAGTTGAATCTGGTGGGGGATGGCAAAGGCAGCAAGAAGGACTTCTACATATAGACAAGTGAAAAANTCTTCTACCAAAGAAGAAGCAGCAGAGTATTGTGAGGTCCCCAGCCACTGATGATTTTCTACTCAAAGAGCATGCCACAAGGCTGTTACCCTTCAAAACAAAAAAGCAAACAAAAAATTTCTCATTTGGAAATAGAAATGAAGACTTAGTGAATTTCTCCTTTGATAGGAAACAGATTGTATCATACCTCTCTGGAGAGACCCACTCAAATAAAGGCTTCTGCTTTGTGTGCAGTCTGGTGGGTAATTTCTCTGCAGAACATCCTGGTCTGTATCACTTCTCCCTGCAAGAACAGTTACTTTAACCTGAAACTGGGCAATGCAATGGGCCATCCTTTCTCCCCCATTTTCCTTGTTAGAAGCTTCAGGAAGATTCTGTGTAGGCTGTTAAGAAACATACCCAGTGGTTCAGACTGCTCAGACAACTGGGTCCAGAAAGTCATGTGATCTCCACTGTGTTCTTTATTTTCAGCTTCGACTTCACNAAGGAAGACTAGGGAAAGCATGAACAAGTTGCTAAATGTGTCAGGAACTCTGTTGACCTGGGACATAAGAAAAGCTGGGGTACCAAAGATCTTCCTCACCTCAGTTTTCAGTAGCAGAATGAGCCGTCAGAAATCCAACGACCTAGAGAAAATGAATGACTAACTTGATAAACTTCTATGACTCTGTTACTGGCTTGGTAGATAAAACATTTCCTACACAGAGAAGCTGATGGAAAATGGGCTGGATGAGCAGAGAGTGAGATAAAAATCTGCCTGGACATAGTTTTGGCCAGCCTGCATTGGATGACTCTGTTTGAGTACGGTTTTTTATCGAACTTTTTTTATCCAATTGTCCCTGCAAAACTTAATCATTCTTTACACTGTTAGCTGCCTAATATGAAAACTGAAGACCTTACCCATGTCTTCTGCTAATGTTGTTGCTCTTTTTCTTTATCATCATCATCATCAATATATCATCATCTTTTTCAGATTAATCAAAGCTATCAAGAATCTCAAATGAAAACCAGAATAAACCCCAGGTCAATACCTGTCTGGACTCCTAGATAAAAGAATCTGAGATCTTTCAGCACAGTATATGCTCCCAAAAGCTGCCCTGTGAAAAAGAGTTGGTTTTCCTTGTTTTTTTAAAATTATTCCTTAGAATACTTTTCTAATTCGTGTTTTCAACTGCATTTTTCACTCATCCATAAATGTGTGTTTTAACTAAAGCGTGAAAACATCTTTTGTCATACCGTGACTTATTGATGGAACTATCTTAACAACTCATGCTGTGTGTGTTTGCAATTAAATATTTATCCTGGTTTAATAGCTCTTATAGCAGAAAAATTGCTATGATAGCAGAATGATCTTATGGAGATTAGGAGTTTAAAACAAAAATCTGCCATATCAAATCTGTATCAAGAAACTAGCAAGAAGCAGTTCGGTCAGTTCAGGTAAGGAGCTTTACAGTGTTGAATCCACAGGTAACATGGCTCTTATTAATGCTGGGGTAACTATAGCAGCTTACAGAATAAAACAAAGGGTTTCTAATCAAATATATATATTATACATGTAGTATACATAATATGTATAATGTATATAATATATATATAAAAAGGATATGAGTCAATGTTGCTGAAAAAGTTTTCCTACCAGGATATGTTCAAAATAGGAAAAATAATATGGTTCCTTGTGCTTCCATTTTCCCATGTGCAGCAAAATCCTTTTAAATGACGCCACCATCAAAGGTCTTCTACCAAAGAAGAAGCAGCAGAGTATTGTGAGGTCCCCAGCCACTGATGATTTTCTACTCAAAGAGCATGCCACAAGGCTGTTACCCTTCAAAACAAAAAAGCAAACAAAAAATTTCTCATTTGGAAATAGAAATGAAGACTTAGTGAATTTCTCCTTTGATAGGAAACAGATTGTATCATACCTCTCTGGAGAGACCCACTCAAATAAAGGCTTCTGCTTTGTGTGCAGTCTGGTGGGTAATTTCTCTGCAGAACATCCTGGTCTGTATCACTTCTCCCTGCAAGAACAGTTACTTTAACCTGAAACTGGGCAATGCAATGGGCCATCCTTTCTCCCCCATTTTCCTTGTTAGAAGCTTCAGGAAGATTCTGTGTAGGCTGTTAAGAAACATACCCAGTGGTTCAGACTGCTCAGACAACTGGGTCCAGAAAGTCATGTGATCTCCACTGTGTTCTTTATTTTCAGCTTCGACTTCACAACAGGTAGGAAACCTGATTTTGTTTTCTGTTTTCCAAGCAAAAGAACTCGCTGCAAGCAAAATCTTTTAAAAAATAGCATTATCAGTATTTTAATTAAACACTCGTAATATTTCTTCACAGCTTAACAAATTTGCAGTAAAATACAATTAAGCATAAATCTTTTAATAGTCAGTACTAAGCCTTTGTAAAACACCATGTTGCTTAGTAAAAAAAAACCTACTTAATTTTTTATTAACTTGAACAGTGATGACATTCAGTGTGAAAAAGTAGTTGAGTTATACTTCCCATTTTGCCTGGAGGAGACTGGAAAGATGTGCTCTTACATGTTAAGTCATCTTTTGAAAGGAGATACAAGAAAAGGTATTTCTGTTATGTTAAGTGAAATGAAAGCTTGAAGTCTGTAAGAAAAAATTGTGCATCTTAAATATCCAACTACATCTTCACTTTTATATGATCCATGAAGCTGGAAAAACCTCATTTAATCCAACAGTCTCCAATAATTTAGTAGGCTTAAATTGCTTTTACTTACAAATATCACTGAAAACATAGCTGTTTCACATTTTTATATATTTTTTCTTTATTTTGTTAAACTTATTCATCTGTCCTGAACAGAATGAAAACACTCATAAAATCTGGGTTTACCTTGTCACAGTCACTGATAAATTGTTTCTGCACTAAGGAGACAGACACTTTTAATCCTATATTCTTTCCTGTAAGGGTCTTCCAGAAGCCCTGTTATTTGCCAGCAGCACAGAGCTTTAGCTCATAGCAGAGAGCCACCTCTCACTACCTTGTAGTTCAGATCTTCTGTTTCCATGTGGCAGCATTTTCAATTCATGGTCAAATGAATTTACCTTGTAAATTAAATTTCCACAGTCCATGTGGTTCACATTTTAGCATATTAGTCAAGAAACAATTATGTCATCGTGTGCACCACTGAGCTAGCACAAACAGAGACGCTTATACCCGTGGGCTCAGAGCCAGCTCATGAAAAGCAATTGGGTGAATAACACAACTGTATTACAGATTCAGTGCTTTGTGAAGAGCTGGACACCTACCACTGGCACCAAAGTGATGGAACAACATGTGTGCCATAAGAAAGGCTCACTTTTAGAAAGCATACCCTACTTGAATTGATTGAAAAATATGGGGGTGAGGGAGAGATTGGTAGACGTAACCATATTTTTCTTTCTATATAGGAAATATTCTTATCCTAAACTAATTATTGTAGAGATTCATAAATGAAATTTAATGAAGATCTTTATGAATACACGTAGATATTATATGAAACTGGGCAGTTATGTCCCACTCATTTTTTTTTTCAGTCTCTGCTCTTTCAGCAGCCCAAGCTCAACAAGTCTATACATACGTGTATGTGTATAGACACACATATATATGTGTATATATGCACACACACATATATACACACCTACACACCACCTTTTCAAACCTTCCAGGCACAGCTGCCTTTGCTTTTTCTTCCTGCCATCTCACTGACATTCAGGTCACTGTACATATAAAATGTATATATGCCATGTATCTATACAGACAGAGTATATGTTCCTGGGTGTATGTGCGTATTCACCCAGAATATATATGAAAATGTGTAGCTACACTATGGTAGAGTGAGAAGATGCTGCTTCCTTCTTACAAATAAGGTTTAAAACTTTCAGAAAGAACAGTAAAATCATCGAGTAGTGACAAACAACTTCAACAAAACTTGAAAATTTACATGGGGATCCTCAAGCTTGACACAGGAGATATACAGCCAAATAAAATTTATTCCTAAAGCAGACATAATCAATGACCCCAAAAATGTACCCATTCCTGGGTACCCAATCCTACATTATTTTCCTGTAAAAATAATTTTACAAACTGCAAGAATATTAAGCTCTCTCTGGGCCTGATAGAAAAGCTCCTAAGTAATCCCCTTAGTCAAGAATCCCCAGTTGCAATTGATTGAATTTTCAAGAACTGGTTTTGAAAAACAAAGTTAATGTTAATAATTTCTGACACTGGTGCTATCCTATCTGAGTACCAGAATGCCCTACCAGATTGGGCATATCTAGCCATGCCAGCAACCATCAGTGTGAGATTCAGGATTAAGAAAGTTTAATATATCTGTGCTGGCATGTTGGGTTTGCTCACATATGTTTTACATATACAGTTTACCAGCACCAAAAAACTACAGGAAGTGCCAAAAATATCAGTAGTTTCTTTGGTAGTCATCCTTTCATATTTACTCAAATAATTCCACACTGGAATAAAGCCTTATAACATTACTGGTTATCATTTGATTGCTAAGCTTAATTTGAAGATTTGTTTTGCAACCATTTTAATCTTTCAGGTATTCTATAGAATGATGTGGGGAAGGAAAGAAAAACTCCAAACCAAGCAAATGAAAGCAAAACCCAAGCAAACAACAAGTAAAAAACCCCATCACTTCTTTTTGTGCAGCTTTAACTGTACTGATATGCCAAATTTTAAATCTGTATTGCATTATCGCAGCTCTTCCAGAGCATCATCTCAGCTTTTCCAGAAATTCTTTTGCTGTTATAATTCAACGATTTCTAAGAAATTATGGAAGGTTTGATCATTTCTCAGGAAGAACTTAGAACAGAAGAACATCACAGAGTATTATTTCAGAATATGGAGTTTATCTATTTCCTTCAACGTTAAATAACTGTACTGCAGGCTTTATCCCTTCCAGGAACATGCTGAAATCTGAGCACAAGAGCCCTATAATTATGCATAGGAAGCCTTGGTAACTCAAGGAACATAGAAGGTTTGATTTTTTGCACACTAAACAAATGAGTTTTTCATACTACCTTTTTCAAACCCAAATTTGGTTGAGGCAGAAAGTATTTATCTATGTGTCAAAGACTTATGAATACCCAGAAGCACAACAAATGCTTTCTTTAGCGAGATCATTATACTTTTTCTCCAACAAATAGCAGTTCCCTCTGAAGAATTAATTAGATTTTCATAGAACTTTTCACAGCAAACCTGTTTTCTCTGCTTCGTGGACTGAGCTATCAAATCCTAAACTTAAAAGATCCAAAAAGCTTTTCAAGTGTTTTACAATTCCCACTGGTTTTGTTTTCCTTATTTTTAAAATTTTTTTTAATTACTTGTCCACATTCAGTATGAGATGCAGCACAGATTTAAGCACAGTGGCCTTCACACCTTCAGATAACATATCTATGGCAGATGTGGAGTTGGTGTAATCCCACGTACTTTAATGGAGCTTTAGGAAGAGATGCTTCAGTGCTGGATGAATTATTCTGGCTTTCAACACAACACCTATTTGAAAGCAAAAGCAACGTTTCCTCTCTCACAATGCGTGAGAAGACAAACCCTGGCTTCTGGAAAATGCTGTCAAGGGACTCCCACTTGCTAGATTTCAACTAGAATACTTAATTTTGCTGCAGTCGCCTGCCAGCAGCTGTGATTCTTATACAAAAGGTTTTCTACAATGCTTCTCCATAGACTGAAAGGGAAAAAAAAATATACTTTGTCTTAAATTAGTGTTACTGAAACATGAAGCGGTAAAGCAAGTACTTTTAAAGAGAAAGTTTCTAAGATTTTAGTGCAACTAGTTAAAAGCACTGTTATATTTTAGAGCTATGATTACTTTGCTTTTTGTAAGGAGAGTTAAGGTTTTGAAGCATTATGAATGTGATTTTTCAAAGTTCAGGTTCTTATTTTTCTCTCAATAGACGGCTGAGGCCTAGCGAGGGAGAGACTTGACTTTCTCTTTTCGGTCTCTAAAATATAGCTGCCTGTCGTTCCAAATAATTTGAAGCAATAGGAAAAACAAATAGGAATGTATCATAAAAAGTTCAGTAAGCACTACAGCTGCTGTCTTTCCTGGGCAGCACTGTCACTGTGTGCTTTAACATCTCAGCCAGAGAGGTATCTGAATTTTAGAAGTGCCACTGTGTAAGATTTTTTTTCTTCATGTAATCTTAGTTTACTTGATACACTTCTTCATGTCACAAAGTAGGCAAGACTTAGATAGAGATAAGCGAGTCTTTAAGCCTGTAAGGTGTGGAATTGGAGTAAGCAAATCAGTGGCAGGGCTTGCCTGCTGTTCAGAGACAGGGAAGGAATAGAAGACAAAAAATCAAGTGTGGTTACATTTAAGAAAATGATCATGCCACATGATACTTTCTGACTGAAGTGTTTTTATCTCCCAAGTTATTTTTCTTCCCCACATCTGTTCATTTAACACTTCTGGATTTTTTACTGATGATGCTTCCAGATGACAGATTTATTGGAGAATATATGACCAGTAGTATTGCAGCTCATCTCAAAACACATTTGTCAAGACTGTGACATGATGCCTGACAATAGCAGGGAACTAGACTCACTGACTCCAACAACACATTTGGTTTAACTACATCCCAGGGTGAGGTAATTAAAAAAAACCCACATCTTAAAACTCTTTCAGTTTGGATGGAAAAAGAAAAACAGTGAAAATGACGCCTGCAGCACATTCTGATAAAAACACCTTGGCTGTACCTACTCAAGGTACTAACATACATTGGCACTTGTCATATTCTTCTAATGCCAAGTTAAAATCACACTCTTCCAATGTTTGCCAGACAAAATGCTTTCATATTAGTACATCTCTAAACCACACTTAAGCATAAACTGTGTACACTATAGCCAACTAGATTTATATAAAGCATTTGTCTACACAGCTATAAATACTTCCAGGTTGACATAAAAAATGAATTTAAGCTTTAAAAGAAAGACAAACCATACATAGTAGATGGAAAAGCCTTTTCCTGACAGAGAGAAATAATAAGCAAATTGTTAATTTAAATATTTAGATTATCACTATCAGCCACCGCTTACTGTCTGAATAGGTGGGGGTTACACCTGGGCATACTCAAAGGGTATAAGCATTTTTAATCTTATCTGAAAACTCCTGTTGCTAGATTTTCATTTGGAATGGAAACACAGGTAATATGGAAAAAATCTCCTGTGACCAGCTTTCACAAGCTGCTTGGCATGTGTGAAATTTTGAGGTGTCTCAGTAGCTTTAACACTTCAAAGCCCTGTTCAGTTTTCTCCAAACAAAAACCTAAACCCAGCCTAAACTAAACAAGAACAGGTGTATTGACCAAGCAGCTAAGCTATATTGTTCAGCTTATTTCTATAGTCTGACAGTAAGACTGACACCTTCCCTATCTCCGTTCTCTTGGCTCAATCCATACAGTCTGCATAATTCAGCATCTTAGTAAGTCTTCAGGCAGCTTTCCAAGATACCAAGCCTCTCCTTCCAACAAACTTTATCAAGTAGGTTGAAAACAGCAGCACTACTGCATGAAGGTTAGATTTACTAGCAAGTAAACAAACAAAAAAAACCTGCTACTGAAATATCTGTTTGTTTACAGAAAAAAAGTGTCAGTTCTTGCCTATAATGCTATGAACAGCATGTCAAAACTTTGCAATACAAAGATATATTTAGATACGTAGCAGCACACAAAATCTATACTAACTGTAACCCTCCAGAAAAGTCATTTTTTAAAAGCAAAGTGAAATGATTGCAAGGAGCTTCTTCATGATTTTCAGTTTGGGCTCACTCTCTGACAATTTACCTATCTAAGCAAAGAGACAAAAGAATCCTTCCATGGGGAAAGATTAACTCTATCTTAAATTAGACATTGTTTTTTCCTTATAATAAGGTATTGGAAAGCATTGCAGGACTGTAAATTAGTGTCTTAAATAGGTGTTTACATCGTACTTGTCATCTCTAATGGACATGCAAAATACAAAAGACCTTAGTTTGAACTCCGTCATCCTTAACTTCTGCTCTGGCAATAATGTTATGCTTAGAGGTGGTTTTCCTTTTCCTCATTTTTATACTTCCATGTATAGGAAGGTAAATTAAGATTCTGGATTACATGATATTAAGCATGAGATATTCAACTGCACTTCATCCACTTTCATGGCTAGCGATATATGTGTATAGAACACATCTAGGTACTGTTTTTATTTTCATAGGTTTCTGGACAAAATTATTTTTTGTATTAAATATCTACTGGAATCTACTAAATATCTACTAAAGCAATGATGAAAAACTATGATCAAGCACTTACACATCCTGTCTGTCCAGAACTTGTGCATGCTGTTGTATTTAATGAATCCTTTGTAATCCCAGGAATAATACAAACTCTGGAAAACTATATACATCCAATGATTCTTGGTGTGCTCTGCACAACCTTTGAAGGCTAAAAGATGCAGGAAGAAAAGAAGGGGAAAAAAGAGGACAGTAAGATATTTGAAACATACTTTTTTGCTTAATACTTCCTAGGTATTGTTTATGAAGGGGATGAATATGGCAGCAAAATCCCTACACAGCCATTTCATCTTTGCATACAAACGTGCATGTATTGCTTTGGTGCCATTGGAATGGCCCATAGACTTGGGACCAATAATTTATTTTGTTTACTCTCCCTAGCAAGCTAAGCTGTACCCTTGCTCTTGCTTGAAAATTGGTTTTACTTCTAGTTCCACTCTGAAAACCCGCCCAGCACACAACCCCTTGTGTGTGCTAATGCACAGGTGTGCACACACACACACACACACACACATTCACACACGTACTGCTCTATCAAGTTATCACTGCTGAGAAAATAAGATTGTGAAAATCTCTGGGCATTAAGATTTTGATTAATGTAGAGTGTATTAAGTTAGAGGGCCCTGTCTGCAGCTAGGCATCAAGCGAAATAAGGATCTTGGAATGTGCCGTTTTTTTGGACTTCAGTACATTTTTTAGTGTCACAAAGAGTGCTCAACAGATTTCCTTCGTAGATGCAATATGTGCCTGTAAAGTCTGGGGAAAAAGAAATCTCTATAGCCATCACAAGTAGTGCTGGTACAAATGTGGAGCCATGTCCAAATTATGGAATTATTTTTTTCTAAAATTCAGTAACTTTACCAATTTAATAATTTAGCAAAATTTTGTTAAAACTGTTGAGGGTTTTGTACTAATGTAAACCTATAAATCATTAACATACTTAGAGCTCTTGAAGCTTTAAGGAGTGTCAGAAACAACTCATTAGTCTTTTTTCCTTTAACACAATGATTACAAAAAGTAGAGAGAGCGTATTTGTAGTTATATCTTGTAACAGAGTAATGTATCTGATGGCCCTACTCCCAAAAGACACTTGAGCAACAAAGCAAAAATCCAAAAAGGGGGATTTTTTTGTTGAATAATTGTTTCTTCTCAATTTAAATTGTTATTAAGAAGTCAAATCCACAGAGAATGTAGAGCAGTTGATATTGAAATTTCTAAAATCTTCATCTTTATAAACATTTTGAGGACTTTTACAGTTCAAAAGATCAAAAGAAGAAATGTATAAATAGGGAGAAAAGAAAGAGCAGCATTTTAACTAGGTGAAAAGATGAGGAAGGCAGACAATGCCCAAGTGCAATAAGTATCATTTTAAATGCAAAAAACCTTTCTTTATTTTAGAACTGCGGTGAGATGTTCTCATGAATGCAATCATAGTTCTTCTGTCAACCCTACAAACTCTAAGCAGGCTCATTCTATTCACATTGGGTAGTTGTGTACTCCATCCGTAATATTGCTTCAAAAAAGATTTTCCAGAAGTTGTTCATACCTCTTCCAAGAAGTTTAGAGATTTGAAATAAAATTCCCTGATTGGTAGAAAGGCCAGTATGAGGTTCTTCAAAGTACAGAGTTTAAGCTCTTATATAACAAATGATAAATTTAATTTGCATATAATAAGAAAGTGTGTCTGTTTGTTTTTTCATTTGTTCTCTTGTTTTGTTTTGTTTTAGATTGGGTTGTTTTGTTTTAGTATTAAGCTCAAAGGCTTGTAGGGATTAGAAATTAAAGATGATTAGTGTAATTATACGTACAGTGTCTCACCTTAAACCTTCAGTCTTTTGAAGGCAAATGTTGTTCTGTCAAAACTTTCCTGATCAAATAGAGTGTGAGGGGGAAGAGGGTTAGCTCTAAAGGACTTCACAATAGAATGAGATTACTGTCAAGTTCTTTAAATATATTTAAATATTAAGTTGTTGTAATCAAGAAGCCCTGACATACAATAAACAATCTCCATGAGAAGTTACTTGAGAAAAGTAACAAGTTTCCTGATGAAAAGAAGGACTTAAATTGTCCTATTACACTAGAATTATGCATTACCATTATTATGATTTTTCCGTTGTCAGGCAGCATCATTCACACATAACATTTCCACAGTGATTTTCATAATGAGAAAATCTTTAGTACATGTAAATGTAGTACACAGTTGTCATACTTCTAGTGCAAAGATTCAAGCAGCAATATTTCAGAGATTTTGTTTTGCTGATACCATTAAAGTTACTATCAAAAGAGCATTTCTTCACTGGAAAGTTTCTGACACCTGGATACAAGCTCCCTAAGAGATATGTAGCGAAAAAAGGAGGCAGGAAGCTAGTACAACTAGCAAGACACGAAGTCAGGTAGCATTATTAATACCTTACTATCAGCTTCAATCAAAAATTTTCAGTCCCTTTGTGCCTATAGTTGAGATACAAGAACCGCTTCTGGCCCCCATGTTCAGGATTATCAACAAACTGCAGAGTTCAGAGGAAGGTCATGGAGCAGGTAAGTAACTTGAACATGTGACATACCAGGAGAAACTGGGAGAACTGGATTTATTTGGGCTGTAGAAGAGAAAGGTCTGATTGCAACCTTCAGCTACATAAGAGAAGCCATAACAAAAGCAGAGCTGGGCTCTTCTTCATAGTGTATCTTAATAGGACAAAGGAAATCACAAGCTGCAACAGGTAGGTTTCAAAGTGAATGTAAGCCAAAAAATTCTACATGAAAGGAGCACGTGACTGTTGGAAAACATTGCCTTGGAAAGTTGTGAAAACTCCACTTCTGGAGGATCTCAAAACTCACCTGAAGAATATCCTGAGCAATCAGATATGGGGGTGGACCAGCTAACCTGTGGAAGTCCCTCCATTTTTTTTGACTAGTTTTGTTTATATCTTACTTGAAGGCAAGAAAGGCAGTGCATCTGATTCATGAGAGGACTGAAATAAAAAACATTTTCCTGACAGAAATTCACAAGAGTGAAGTAGTGGAGACACCAAACAAGTATATCATAGTGCCCCACTACAGAGTCCCACTACCATGGGAAATGTACAGGAAAATTTCAAGTAGTTTGAACCATTCTTCAGGTTTAAATTTTTCAATTCAACGGCATGCTATAATTACACTTGCAAAACTATACTAAATTCAGGCTGCCAGTGTGAATGCAAGTGTTTTGGGGGTCATAGGGAATGTTATGCTATAAATACGAGCTGGGTAAAAGCTGAAAGAGTGAGAAGGTTACTCAACACTTCAAGCACTATCTTTCCCTTTTGTCTCATGTTTTGATGATACATTTGCTACTGGTGAGGGAGATAGCTAGACTGGAGATCTTCTTGGATTAGTTAAGAAGCTGTTTGTTACCACAATTCTTGTAATTCAAAGATAGCACACAAATTAGTGTGATTATCATTCTCTGCATGACACTGGCAGTTTAAAAATGGAGTAGAAATTAATTTAGAGAAGTCCTAAGTGGTTAGATGTAATATGCTATCTTGCATGTCCCGTTATGGAGCAGGGAGAGAGAGACACAGCAGGCAGGGAGGATGCAGCTAAAAGATCTTTATTTAATTATTTAGAGCTTTTTTATAGGATAAGTTTCTTATGGTTTAATTGGTCAATTTCTTAACCACCCCAGAGGGGCAACTGGTCAGTTATATTCCAAATACTTTACTTACTTGTACTCTAAACAATATGCAGGTGCTCTATAGTTTACAACTCAGTACAGATAACTTCTGTGTGAGAGAGAACTTTCTCATAGGATTAAAGAAAAGCAGAAAATTTCCTGCAAGCAGCAAATTTCATATCCACAGTTATAGAATGACTTCACTGCATTTTGAAACACACTTTATCGTTAGAAATACTGACCTTGTGACAAGGTATTCCAAGAACAGGAAGAGGGGATCCACAGTTGGAAACCACCTTCTAATCCCACACTAAACTGTTGGTGGTCTTAAGAGTAGATAGTGCCATACTTGATTAAAAAAAAAATTAAGGTTGCCTTTGTTTTTCCATGAACAATCCTGATGCTGAACTTTCATTTGTCCCTGTGGTTTGCTGAGTGATAGTTGAGCCTTTGTGGTACAAAAGCTATTTTATTATTGTTGAATAAGAATGTTTTTTGAATTTTTTTTTGCTAGCATAGGATAATTTATATTATATAAATATTAACAGCCAGCTTTTATCAGATAGCTTTAGTATATGAAAAAACCCATCTCTAAAAAAATCTAACTGATTTGGTTATGCTACAATCTAATCATATTGCTCATTAGTCATTTTCAGCACATTTTAAATTCCTCGGAACAGTTACAGATTAATATTAATGTTTTGGGAAGCTTTGAGAAAATCAATTCTTTATCATTTCAAAGGGACTTTGGTAGTTTTGTAAAAAAATCCCACATATCATTCATGCTTTTTCAACTCCATGGCTAATGCAGCTATCCTAATTCACATCAGGAATACTTGTAAAGAGTTAAATGAAAGAGAGGTTTATTGTGTCCGAGGGAGGATTTCCCACTGTAGACCTCATGATCCTAACTTTCATATTACTTGTGAGTCTTTCAGAATTGATAACTACCTGTTATTCCCCTTCTCACTCCAAAATAGTTAAATATGTAGAAACTTGTATGAGCCATGTTAAAGATGGAAAATGATTGATGATTTCTGAAATAATAATTGTCTTGTTAACATCTTCCCAATACTTAAATAAATATTTTTATAAAAAGTTCTAGGTCTTGATCTAAAGGATTAAATTATTGAAGAAAATAATTATTGATTCTTTCAAGCTTATTCTAAACCTGTATGCTGGGAGAAAAGCTCTTTAACGTAAAAAAAGTAATACATCTATGAAGCTGTCAGATAATTTAACCTCTGAAATATATTTGTATATTAATAGGTTTATATCAACTAAGTGTATTATTATACACAGAAAAATATTTCACAAGTCCAGGAAACATAATTCCTTAAACTTACAAAAGAAAAGGCATTTTTATTTACAGGATTTTAAAAAATGATAGCTATTTAAAGAATTATTAATATTTAGAATCAGAGTGGCCAACAGCAGAATGCCAGAAAAGCCTGGCAAAAATTTGTTGCGTCAGCATTTACTTCTGTACTTGTGTCACTTTAAGTCTATATACATATCACCATGAGTCTGGCTGGAATAAAGTTAATTCTCTTCACAGCAGCCTCCACGGTGCTGTGTTTTGGATCTGCAACAAAAACAGTGTTGCTAACACACCAGTATTTTGGCTGTTTCTGGCTGGAGTTGGTACAATATCAAGTCTTTCTGTTCTACCCACTCTGCCTCCCCAAGCAAACAGGATGGGAAAGCACAAAAAGTTGGGAGGGAATGGCTGACCAGGGTTGGCCAAAGGAATATTCAATTCCATACAATGTTGTGCTCAATAACACAAGCTGAAATGGAATGGAAGAGGAGGGAGGAATATTTTTACCTCCCTCCTGGTGTGAAGTAGTAAATAAATTGTTTATTTTGCTTTCTTGCCCACACAGATATTCTTCACTCCTTAAACTGTTTCTGTGTCAACTCACAAGTTTTCTCACATTTTCTTCTCTGATTCTCTTCCGCATCCCTCCTGTAGTGGGGAGAGACCAAATGATTAGCAGGATACTTAGAAGGGTCAGAGTTAAGGGAAAAAAAAAAAAAAATATATATATATATACATACACATCTCTCTATGTGCTTTCATGAGGCAAGACTGGATGTGGTGCTTATTGCCATGGTCT
Source organism: Platysteira castanea (assembly GCA_013397175.1). NCBI lineage: Eukaryota > Metazoa > Chordata > Aves > Passeriformes > Platysteira > Platysteira castanea. Next base: position 103,863 of record VYXC01007083.1, on the reverse strand, counting down.
AGTTGATATGGTGGTGTTCAGTCACAGGTTGGACATGATGTCTTTTCCAACTTAGATGATTCTATGCTTCTGTGATAAGCTCTGCACTTCCATATTTGTACTTCACTCTCTGAGCCAGTAGAGGGAAGACAGTTCACCTTCTAAACCTTTTTTCTTAAAGCTCCATATTCTAGGAAACTTCTATGTTTGTGGTTGGATATTCCACTTGTTTGTTTTTTTTTAGTTGACATTAAACTTTCTCATGGTTATCTGAGAAGCTTTAAGGATGGCATGGGAATCATGAGTGGAGTTCCAGAGTAAAAACACTCCAGCAGAGTTTCCAGCTGATGACATAACTAGAGAAGAAATAAAATGAAGTTATTCAGACCTCTTTAATGGTTGAATCACTTCCCTGTTTTAATTAATGGCAGCTAATTAACAGTGCCTAAATACCTGAAGAGTTTCAATTTTGTCAGTTAACAGTTTTGCATGAAGATACTCAAGGGTTTCAACACGCAAAAAGTGTTCGTGAAGGCAATTGCATTTTCAACATAAGGTCTATATTTCTTCTAACCACATCCTCACAGTTCTTCTCCTCTTTTAACTACTCCTGGTTCTGATGTAATGGTGAAAAAGAGCATCCACAGCTGATCCTGCTAGTGTCATATGGGTAAATATATAACATTTTGTTTTGACAATCCCAATCAAATAAGGATGAAACAGTATCTGGTTTTGAAATTCACAGAGAAGTCGCACTAGTGCTTGAGAGAAACCTGAGGTAAGTAAGTTTGAGTGAGAATTAGAAGCAAATCTTTTGTCTAGATAAGATATATTTGGCAGTGAAGTATTATATTTTACTTCAAATTTACCATATAGTAGCCATTATTTCAGAGTTAAATACTTAGCAACAAATTATGTTAAGACGCTTACTATATGTCACATATCTCTATACTGAATCTCAACGTTGTCATTGAGATTGAAAAAGCATATATTTTAATCTCTTAAAAAAATATTACTATAGAAAACCCTTTTCTTTTTTAAACAAATAAAGTTAAGCTGATAACACTAATTTGCATCTGTTTTTCTGGAGCAAGATTTTGTTGTCATGTTTCCTTTATGTATTTTCCACTTAATATCACATCCTTTGGTTAAAAGCTTATATGTTCTGTGTAAGTATTTTATACAAAATCGCTAAGTTTTTCCTTTATTATATCAGATTTTATTTGAAATTGTGTTGCTTCAGTACTGCACTAACTCTTGAATGCATCCAATGAATATCCCCTAATTTTTAGAAATACTTCCTTTAAAACCATCCCTCAATTTCTGCCCTCTAAGATGATGTGCCATAAATACCAAGAGTAATAATATGAACTGTGCTGCATATCCTAAAATGACACTGATGTTTTCTGTATAACTCTTAGAATTTATTTTCTTTTTGAATCAACACTCAGTGTACTTTGGAAGAATGGGACATTTTCAGGATTACATGGGCAATAAAAATTCCAGGTCTTAAATTCTTTCATTTAGCTTTATTCTCAGTGAATTTCACTGCACAGAGTGATAGAGTACATCTGGAGTTAGTGATGTGCAATCCCAGTACCTTAGGACGGATGAAGCATGAAATATTCAGCAAGCCCTTGTCTACTTTCCCCACCTGACACACAAACACTAAAATGTTTAAGTCCTGGCTACCAGAAAGCAATCTTTATACTAAACAGAAAAGTTACTTTTAGGTTCTTAGTGGGATGAAGAATATGTCTGCCCTGTTTCATGTTGTTGCCTTCAGGAAAGCAAATAGAATGGCAAGAGATTATAGACTAGGCAGCAGAGAAAGGTAAAAAAAAAAAATCCGTTCTAAAAATGCTATTAAAATTCAGTAGATTGGCAACACCTTCAACAGGTACTCCTGGGACAGTTTCTGCTTAAAATCTGAGAAGAGCGTTGGTGAAATATCTTGTCCATCATTCAAGCTGAGCTCAGAATTACCCTTTTGTCAGGAACCACAGGGCCTGCAGTATCGCTGAAACTCTGCCAGGTCAGGCTGTGGTGCTCACAGGCAGACTGGTGCCTTATCCTGAAACCAGATTAAGACCCTTCATTCTAACATGTCACTGCTAGGTCTCTGAAAAACTCTTGGGTATAGATCAGAAACTGTGACTAGTTGGAACCAGGATCCTACAGATAGGAGAACAAGCTGACCTGTGCTCTCTCCTATACCCCGCTCCAGTGAGCCTCTGTCACATGCAAATATTTGGTGGGAAAATTCTCTCCTTTCCTCCTACCAAGACACACACAATTGTCTTTTTCAATTGTTTTTATCATTTTTGTGAGACAAAATCTTGAGTGTAAATCCAATTATTAAGATAAACAAAGGGCACCTAAAAATTCTTTCCAGTATATTGAGAGGGGAAAGTTCTATTTTTGTAAGCATTATCAATGATAATATAAACAAGCCTAAAAATCTTTTTTTCTGCATAAAACTTAGCATTTCAATAAATATGAGACATTCAATTCTATTGGGATATTGTTCTATGAGTACATAGGATTTTTAGGTAGGGAATTAGACCTGTAATCCCAACAGCCTGTAGAATAGTTAATTCATGAGCACTGACCACCAAAGACAGCAGAACACATCAACACGAGTAGTAAACTCTGAGAGGTCTGAGAGTTACATGATAAAACAAGCAGGTAATCAGAAGATAGAGAAAATGAATTCCCGGCTTATGCACTGGTGGGGGAGCCCTTGTCTTCTGCAGCTGATCAACCACAATCCTAAAGCACAAAGTGGTTGCAGTAAAACTACAGTGCAAATAAGCAATTTGAAAGAGTTCCTGCTACTCTTTTGAGATTACAGTAAATTGTCCTCCTAGATACTCTTCTCCCAGACCTAATTTTCCACCTTTGAGAAGATTCCTGCCCTGCTATTAAATTCCTTCCTGAACAGGCAAACAGTATCTTGAAAAACTTAAGTGCTTTTCTTTTATTATTTTGTTCAGATGATTATTCTAGCACTCAGCTTACTCATAGGTTGAAAATTTTTGGTTTTATTTTCTGTTGAAACCTGGTACCAATAAACACAGTGCTATACTCTGCTAAGTGTGATTTGGATCTCTTATGTGATTCAAATATATTCGTGTATCATTCTGCTCAATCAAAACCCCCTGCAATATCAGATCATTTCAAATAAGTAAAGTTGGTATTAAACATTTCACTTTTCACGTGTGGAATAGCTGAAAGAACCCAGACAGTGAGTATTGGACTCTTGACAACCTGTTCCTAATCATTCCCACTAGACTCTCCAAGTGCATCCTATCACATTTGATTAGTCATATGATTCCTGCCCCTCATCCTCCTTATTACTCACAAACATACTTAAAGAGACTCAATATCTTCCTCAGTCATTTTTGTGCTGAACTAGATAAGGTGTTCAAGGCCAGGCTGGATGGGCCTCTGAGCAACCTGGTCTAGTGGAAGTTGTCCCTGCCCATGGCAGGGGGTTGGAACCAGATGATCTTTAAAGTCTCTTCCACCCCAAACCATTCGATGATGCTGTGATTTTAATTTTTATTTTTAATAGGTGCTCCTGCTCCTTCTCTGATCACCCTAGCATCCAATTACTATTCTTGTTTCAAGTTAACCTGGTTTTGAACACAGATACTCAGAATCATACAGAATATACTAATGAAATCTCTGCATTTTTTGTAGCTATGATATTATGCCTTCCTAAACTGGAGATGTTTTTTCTGACAGATCTTAGCATTATTTTTTTTTATGTTGTTGTTTATAATGATTCTATAACTAAAAAATATACTCAGATCTCTCTCATTTTCTATCATCTTCAACTAATGATGTGTTTCATTATAATAGAACTACTCATTATTATTCCATTAATACATGACTTTGAAATTTTGTACAAAGAATTTTATTTCTTTTCCTACTAGGAAGCAGGATCTAATGATCCTTGTAATATTGTCTCATGCTTCACAGCACCACCAATACTTACAGACTATAAGCATATGCAGGCTTCATGATATTACTGAGTTCAACTGTACATATTTCACAAAATTTCATCTGGTATAAACTCATGAAGAAAATAAAACAAAAAAAAATCTGCATTTTTTGGAATCTGGGACCTTCCAAGGTCCACTTTGATGTAGAGTTTTGCAAAAGAAATGGCTTCAGTTCCAAAGTTTTAGATGGGTTTACATTAGCCAGTAAATACACCCTGGATTTTATTATGGTTTATGTTATCTTCATTACTTTGACTTTTGTGAACAGCTACAGGACTGAAATGTCTTCCATGAGAGTATGTATTGCTACCCATAGTTCCCTGGTACAGCATTAAGAGTTTGGAAATTTGAAAAATTCTGGAAACTATTTTATGTGAATAGTACATACATATGGCCTGGTTAGCTGATAGTCTCATTTTTCAGTAATTGCTAGATACAGGATTTTTTCTTTTTAGATACTTACCCAAACCATTATATTACAATAGATCTTTCATAACAATTCTGTGAGTTTATTTGATTTTTCAAAGCCACATCCTTTTTAATCATGTTTTGTCCATCAACAGTCGAGAGTTATCAATCTGAACAGAACTGCATTACTAAGAAAACTCTAGTTTTTAGAAAGTTGCAGTATTTCCTAATGCTCAGAAGTGACTAATGACAGTGTCAGTTTGTGTCAGGCTTAAACAGATGTTTTTCAGGAAAGGATGACCACACTCATTTAGACGTTATGCCCCCAGATGAGAACTCAGAGAGGAAATTCAAAACTCAGTAGTATTTTCTGAAAGTATTGGATTTCATATCTAGAAAAAATGGCCTAAGCTTCAAGTCTTTCCACATTATTTATAATGACAGTATTAGACTAAGGAGTTCAAATTCTCACAGTACTTCTACTATTTTTATTTCAAAGTATGCTGTTTAATCCAAGCATTATTTAAAACCTTAGCCTTTTCCTTTTTTTTCTTTACTACAAAACCAGTGTTTCAAGCCCTTTGAAAAGTAGATTTTAAATCTCATCTTATAACTCAGTAGTCATAACGTAGAGACAATTGAGACTATTACCTCGCCTTTAGTCTGTAATACTGTAAGGTTTTTTCCTTTATTTCTCCTTTGAATTTATCTTAAATGGAACATTAGTTCAATCACTGAGAGTTAGGAATGGCTGCCTGTTAGGGAAGTTAATAAAATTTTCTTGTTCCTTTGTCTTCAAAATTGTATTGTTTAACACAGGGAAAATGGGGAAAAAAGTTTTAATAATGGACAATATCTTAGTTTATAATTACTATTCACTGCAAACAGTGCAATGCAAGGTTCATGATCATTTGGAAATCATTGTACTACTGTACAATGAAATTTAGATTCTGTCAAAACACTGCTAATGGTGATAAATAATAACATAGGAGCTAGGAACTCTAAAGAAGACAGAGCTCACAATTTTTAAACTGCCCTAGAACTTAAGAGTGGCTTTTGACAAATTATAAACACTGGCAAAACCCACAGGGCTGAAATTCTCAAACCATAGTCTGGAAAATTCACTCCTGGTCAAGTTTTAAATTGTTGTTTGTATGCTAAATTGAACTAACACTGAAAAATACCTTTAAGCTGGCACAGAACTATTTCAAACCAAGCCACTTAAAGCATGAGAGTGCTATTTAAACAAAAGCATCTCTTGTAATTATTTTAATCTTTTGGAATTTACGAGGTTTTGAAAAACTAGTTCAGCTTTTATTATATTAAAGTAATGTATCCTTTATTTTCACATGGATTCAGCATTTATTTTTGAGCAAAATCATGTTTATGTTGCTTACAAATCAATAACTTTAAGAAAAATCTCTTTTTTGTGAGGAAATGTAGGGAGAAAATTGCGATGGTTGACAGTTAAGTCCACAGTGAACTCCCCTACTGAAATGACCCATTAAACTTTTTATATTAGTATGCCTCTACCATTCCTCCAAGTGACATTACTAAGTGACCACAACAGCCCTGGTTCTGCCACAAGGAAAAAAGAAAATTTTATTCTGCACTTCTTATACCTTTCTTTTCTTATAGCAGTTTGAAAAATGGTACAGTTTAAAGTAGTAATAGTGTTGTAGCACTATAAGGATATAAAAGTTCACAATACAGTTTCTCCTCACAAACCTTGCTACTGTTTTTTATTGAAACAATTTTTTTCCCCTGCAGATTGTTTTTCCTGGTAGATTTCTTGGTCCTTTTATCACAAGGTAGAGTATGCTGGTTAGATTTCTTAGCAGAGACTGCAGAGTGGGTAGAAAATCCACCTACTGCAGAAGCACATTGTTCAGATAATTCTACTTTGGTCAATATATTTCACTGTAGCTAGAAATCCCACCTGTGTACCAGTCTGGCTTGTTCTTGAAACAATGAACAGGAAGGTTAGCAAAAAATTATATATCTGTGCATTTTGGACTGTTTTTGACACAAGTTAATCAGATCAGCACAACAGAAGATCAGTCGTTGCTTTAATAAACAGATATTTGCCTTTTTACTTCACACAGTAACACTATGTCCAGTTGTGGATTTGTAGTTCAGTTCAAATGGCCATTCGAGGCTGAAATACCCCAAAAAGTGTAGCAGTGATATGTATGAAATGGGAAAGTAGCACATACAAGAAATATATAGGTATAGGCATAAATACATACACAAGACTATATATAAGTATATACTAACAGAAATGTATCATTATATAAAAATATATAAATATATACTTATGTAAGTGTGTCTTACAAATATTGTACCGCGAGATAAATGATAGTTTCAGATTTTGATAGATACGCTCCACATAGAGAAAATACAGGTGGATTTCCACACTGAATAAAAAATTAATATAGATGTACTAGTGTATATATATGTATATATATATATTTATGAATTTTCATTAAGGATGGGAGAGTTTGGAAGGAGGGCATTTTTAGATCAAATGGACACATAAGGAAATATTTGGCAGGTAGATTTAACATATTCAAGTCAATACTTGAAAGTAACAGCACAAAGAGAATAGCAAAAGCTGTTGCTTGCTGCTAGAGACAGAGAAGATTTAGGGTTTTATCTTTCTAACAGGATTTTGAGAGCTTAGCACAGTCTTGCTATTAGATCTAATACAGAAGCAGTTTTTTGTACATAGGGATTTGAAAACAAGCTTTATTTGATCTCTGTGAGGAGCTTAAAGAAGACTCTAGGACAAAGTAGTGGAGAACTACCATTTAGAGAATAAGAATTGCATGAAGTGTCACCCTGGCTCCACTGGCCAGGAGCTCTCTCTAAATTTTAGTCCATTCAGTCACATTAACCCTCCTGGTCTTCTTTGATTTTCTCCTTGTAAGTCCAGTATTGCTTCAGAATGTGAGAAGAACCATGTTGAATCCAGTACTGAGACTGGCAGCGTGGTCAGCCCCACAGTGCTCCCACATCACCCGTGTGGTGGTGATGGAGTAGCCACAAAAAGCGCCAGGGAACATGTGATTCCCTGGAGCAGGCAGGCCCTACAGCCCATGAATCCATCATGCTGAGTGCTCCCATACTGAGCTTCTGGCCACGTTGTGTACCAGACATCCCACTGAAAATGGTAGCTGTATGTTCATATTACCACAATGATGCTCTTTGATGAACGGTGGAAAAAACTTTCAGCTTTGCAAAGCTGAGCCCAGAAACTTGTGCCCATTTCTTGTATAGGATGAGAAAAACGGGGAAATTTCTGTTCTCCCCTATTTTCCTCTCTGAAAGCAGAATCTTAGTAAAGAAATTATTTTAATTCTTTCCATCTCTCAATACTATTAGTCTAACATTTGCATCCATTTCAAACAAATCAGTTTCTTAAAAGGATAATGTGAATTATTGTTACCAGCTCTTTATCTATCCAACATTGTATTGCATTGTATTGTATGAATTATTTTAATGTTAAGTTAAACCTTTTATCAGTATAAGAGATCCTATACTTTATTTTCTCAATGTTAAATGAGATGAAATACCCACTGATTGCTCTTTCTAGCAGAGGGATGCTATTAAGAGTAGTTTCTTGAAATGAAATTTCAGGTTAATAAAAAATTACATACTTTGCAGCACAGAAATGGGTATGATAGCACACAAATTCTATTTCAATTATTTAGTTAGAATAGTAATCTTCTTAATTTTAACTTAAAATATATGTCCTTATATTCTATGTGTTTCTCTGTAACCAGGGTTATACAATGACAAGGTGAAGCAAGCTTCCAATTACCTTTCTCTGTTTAACAAACAGCTTTATTTGCCCACAGTGTTTTCTTTGAAAATAATAAAGCTCTCAAAAGAAGAGCCTAACAGGACTGTTGGTCTGAGGCAATAACACAGTTTGAATGTAACCTTAAATGCAATCAACATCTTTCCTTTTTCTCTGAACAAGATGCACATGTCTGAAATGTAGGCTGGCTTGGCAGAACTCAGACAGCTGTATCGACATATCAATTATATGTTGAGATTCTCCAGTTAGTCCAAAGCAATTCAAAAATATTCAGTTTTATTTGCTAGTAGCTTCAGGATGAAACTGGAGACAAGACTTAACTTATAATCATGTCTTTTGTTTGATGAGTTTATTTCTAAATAAAGGTTGAAGGAAAAAGCATTTGCTATGCAATGAGAATCAGGCTGTTTTTTAAAAGACTTGCGATCTGAGCATGATTACAACAGTCAGGACAAAAGCATTCAGGAATTAGCCTTATGGTGGCATAAGTAATTTGGAAGCACATGCTCAGGTTAAAAATGAATATGAGTCTGTGGTCATATACAGGACTACAGCTTCACTGCTCAACTTGCTTTTTTTTCTGCTCAGGATCTCTTGTTTCTACTTTGATCTTCTAAAAGATGTATACTTCTACTGGAGATAAAGGAATAGTAGAAAGTAGTGAAATAAGTAGGCTTCTGATGAAAGAAAATTTCAAGCAGACATTTCTCAGAGTATTTCAAGTATTTCTGCTCATACTCTTAGATGTGCCCTGCCGAACTTGGGGTCCAGGATCTCCCATAGCAGTCACATCCTACCACAGTGGTGGCTCTGTGGCCTGGGGGTGACAACCTTTCTCATAGGTCTTTCACAGGAACCAAACTTTGTTCATGCAGTTCGTTCTCATTAGATCATGCAAGAGTGAAACAATTTTTTCTGAGGCAGATTATGCAAGTGAATCCTTTATAAAAGTCCACCTTTGGAAATACATGCAAGTAAAAATTCACTGAGTTTTGTTTGTGCTGTGTGCTGAGATGTGGGGTAAATGCACTGTCAAAACTCAGTAAACATGCTACAGATTATTCTATTACATATATTCCTAGCATTACTTAGGAATTTGGTATGATATTATGGACTTTATTGACTTTATATTGCTCATTTTTTCATCATTAGTAGTTTGTAGTTTCATATGTGTGTTATAACTAAACAAATCCTTCTGTCCTTTGGACTGATATTTCTAGTATTTTCATTACATTTTAATGCTTGCTTTTTAAAAACATTTTGAAAAACAGTTTCAGGGACAAGTTCTTTGCAGAGAATGATAGGTCTGAGGTGCTGAATATACAGTGGGAGATAACAAATCATTTGTGGAACTTATCATGTTTCAGTAAGCCAGCTGGTTCTCTCTTTTGCAATTGGTTTAAAACTATTTAATCTCAAAAGACTTCTTGAGATAAGAGAAGATAAAAAAGCCCTACATGCCACCTTGACTTTAAATACATCATTGCAGGGCCACTTCTCTATCACCCTGCATATATATAAAAATATATATAAAAATGTTGAGTATCTGAAGATCTTCACTTTACTTATAGATTAGTAGACTATAAGTATTGTAAGATAGATTACTACACACCTGTGATCACAGATGCATTTATTGCTGCAGAAGTGAAAATTATTGTGGTTTATTACAGATTTTCTTTCTATGCATGCCTCAATAGTATGAAAATGAATTAAACTGTTGTACATTGCTCCCCTAGATATAGTTTATCCATAACTAAAATTTTCTGAATTTTTATAACAGAAAGCAAGAGCTACTGTGGTTTAAAGAAAAAAACCAACAACTTGTACTTGGGCTAGATCAGGTGTGCTGAGAAAAACTAAGTAAAGTTTGTTCTTTATATGCAGCTATGTCTTCTGAAATAAGAACAAAGTATTTTGAAACATGTAAACTTAATATACATTTGACTTCCTGAAACATCTTCAGAAAGCGATTCATAGAAATGTACCATTCATACAAGACAAGGACACAAAGATATTTTTTGACCACATCTCTACATTTTTTTAGTTTTCTCATCAGTATTTTATGCAATTAAAAGGCGAAATTATTGTTCTGCGTATGGTGCTCAGTGTCTCATTCCACAAGTGCAGATATGCCCGATGAAGTCACCCCCAATGAAATAGTCCTTGGTGACTTCACAATGAACAATTTTGTCCTGATGGTACCGTTTGAGACAGAGCCATTATATTTAAGTATATTTTATCCACTTTAGACCAAGGGAATGTGAGAGATGCACAGTGATGTGCTCAAGGTTATGCACAAAAACAGGAATAGGCAAAAATTGAGTTTTCTAAGTTACTTCCAAAAGCTTTAAGCCTAGATGCATTTGAAAAATCTCACAAGGCATCCTATTTTCAAGCTTAGCTGTTTGAATGCATTTGCAATCTGTCCCTTATCACTGTTAAAAAAAGTTGGTCTGTAGCTCAACGATAGCTCATGCCACTCAAGATTTTCAAAATTGTGGTGCAAAGTAGAAGGTGTCCCATTCCATATAATTTCAACTGCTTGCAGAAAATAACAGTACTGGTGAGAAAGAAAATAACCTGGAAGCTAAGAACCTGAGGGTTTTCTGGGAAAATAGACAGGTATATTTAAAAATAGCAAGCACCATCCATATTTGGGGGTTTATGTTTACAGAAAAGTAGAATAGCAAAAATACTGAATGGTTACTGCAAATAAAGAGTGGATTCAAATCTCATATGCTTTAAAGTGAATTTGCATGATGTGAAAATAAAAGTGGAAAAGAGAGATAAGAAATCTTCAGTGTGTATTTTTTCTATTGTGCATTTGTTGACCTTTGATCTCAGATGTAAAACTTTCTCCTCAGGGAACAGAAGCAGTCTTATGTGATTTACAATTAAAACTGCATGATGAATAAAAATAGACAAAATCTGATGAAAACTGTTCAGAAATTATCCACGACATGATTACTGTTGGTTCAAGATCTTCAGTAAAATCTTTTTATATATATAAAATATACATGTTTTCAAAATAATGAAAAAATGTTTCAGAAAAGTAATATAAATGTTTTCAAAAACCAGAGTGTCTTTTCTTTTAGTTATTAATTGAATAAAGGCCAAATTTTAATTACTTACTGACCCAAGGACCAGTATCAGTTTGATCAATTTAAAGAATTCTTATTCCAGCCGTATGTAGTCCTGTTCAGTAAAGAAGCAAAATTTAATAAAATAAACAAAGTTCACACTTTTAATATATCCCAAGACAAAAATGCAAGAAATACTGTCTAAACCAGCTGTGTATCTTTCATGTCTATGTGCAATAGGGTACATTGTAGATGTACACATTCGTATACATAGGTATGGAACAATATGTCTGCAAAACAAAACAAACAGGCTATATTTCATTCATGCCATTTTTAATGTTCACATCAGAGTTTTTGTTCTTGTGTCCCCTGCTCAGTTTATTGTGCTGTGGTCGTCAAATGCTGAAAATATATAATTGGATTTTGCTTTTCATGTCTTTGCTATTTCTCTGAGATGAGAAGCATCAAAGGAAGCAGTTCCCAATTTGTTCTTCCTTATCTTCACTATGTTTTTTCCTGCTCTGGAACAATGAAATGTGAATCTCTTCAGAGCCTTTGGGCCAGAATAGAAGTTAATAGTTGGGTCTCCTACTGTTTTTGCTATTAGTTGTCTTCCTGCTGGAAGTCTTTTAAGCTTTTGAAGGCTTGCTCTCAGAGCTCATGGAGCTGAGTCCTGAGTATTAATGCCAACACTGTCCCTGAAATGCTTTTGTTTTTCAAGTCAGCCTCACTGGGAAGAGTGTGCTAACAGAGCTGCTGTAAATACCTCTGGTAAGCATACCTGTCGCCTGTCTGGATTTAGGCCAAAACAATAAAAAGGAAATGCATAAGTGCTAACAGCAAATATGAAGCATGATTTTGACTACAGAATATAACAGTGAATTTTTCATTTTTTTTTTAAAGTTCAGACTACTTCCTGGGAAGTGTCTTAACATCTTCTGCAGTACAGTAAATTTAGAGCTATGTAAAAAGTATATTTCAAGCCTAGACAATTATGAATCCTCAATACCAGAAAACATTCTGAACAGAATCACTAGAATTTTAAATAAAGAGAATGCCAGAAATACCCAAGTAAAAATGTATCCATCACATAAAATGGATTTTGAGCTAACTCTAATTAATGATCATTGTAGTCTAATTCATTAAGATTGAGCTGATCCTGATAGGAAAATGTGATGTAGCACACAGAATACACTCATGGCTGGCAGTGGGGGCAATCAGCCTTCAGCTGGAGAAGCAGCTGCACATGGTTAGATGCAAAAGGTTAGGCAGGCGTCTTAAAAACTTTGAAGCTCATAGATATGCCAGGTTTTAGAAGGTATATGTATAGCTCAAGAAGGAGAAACTATGGGTTCTTCTGATACATGGTGTTGGGGATCAAGACTGATATGAATTTAGTGTGCTTTGTATGTGTGTTTTGTCTTGATACGGGAAAAGAAAGAAAGTTGCTATAATAGAAAAAATTGGGTAGATCACACAGACATTGTAGGGCTATTTTGAATTTATCTAGAGGGTTTTTTTACCCTTTTGCTTTTCTTTTAGAAGGTGATGCTTTGATAGGGGGGTATGGAGTTTATTCAATTGAATCGCTTGATGTTCTACAGTATTTTCACCCCAAAGATACTTCAAACTCAGAATGTTCTGTGGATGAAGAGTAAGACCCTTTGATAACAGGGAAAAGAACATTCTATTTTACTGTTTGACATATTCTAAAATTTTAGGTGGTTTCTTGTGAAGAAGTTGTCAATAAGACCTATTGCAGTAAATAGAGAGCTTTCTCAAGGACCTGCCTTTATAAAATTGGGTTTTAGTTTCCTATCCAATGCCAATTTATGTTTTAAAACTTTAAGAACTTCCATAGTATGGTGGCATTGTGATGATTATTTTTCTCTTTTAAAAACAGTGATGTTATGGAGGGGAGGAACATAACAGGATGACAACAGGTCAAGAAAGGTTATGGTGAGGGCAACCCTGACATCTTTCTGAAAAAGACAATGTGTCAAGTTATGTATAGCAGGGAGATTTCTATGACATGTGATTAATGTTGCTGCTGTGACCATTGCCTGCTTCTCCAGCTTTCTCATTTACCTTGTATTGCCATTAAATCACAACTGTCTCTGAGAAAAGTGAACTCCCTCATTAAATAAAGAAACAGCTAAAATTTAAACGTTCATTTCGAATAAAATAGTATTTCTAGCAATATCACATGCTTTGGTCAGACACTCAGCTGCAATAAACAGGATAATAAAAGAAATGAGTCCAAACACAAAACTGGTGGACTACATTAATCCTCAGAGACTGATTATGCATATTCAGATATGAATGAGCTAATAGGTAGGTAGGAGTAATTTTTTATGTCTAGGTTGTTTTCCAGTCCAACTAGATGCTAAAATTTCTGCAGAAGGTGTGAAATAGTCACAAATAAACAGTGGTGGAAACTGAAGGGTATCTGATTTCCACTACTGAAAGCAAGATCGATATTCAGTGGATTTTGAGGATGCTCTCTTATACTGGGATCAAAATTGTGACAGTCGCAGCACCAGAGTTTTAGGAATAGTAATAATGTTCCTCCTGTCTCAAGACTTTAGATTTTTTAACTTTTAAAATTATATTTTTAAGTCTAATAATATAGGAAATAGAAGTCATTTTACAGAATGGTGGTTTTAAATGTATTCAGAAATCAGCTGCTATGGCTGCAATTTTTTTTTTTAAATTACTTTAATCCATATGTATTTTCAGTTCTTTAGTATTTTACTCACATAATTTGAAACTATTCTGTAATTAATTTTTATGGAATCTATGTCTCAAAAATGGTAATTTTCCATGTCTTCTTGAAATCGAAACATTTGTTTTAAAGCAATGCAAAGATGTTTAGAAGTTCAAGGTTAAGATTTTATGTGTGTGTATATGCATTTAGTTTTTATTAAAAACTTTGTAAGTTATTGATCATTCTGTAGCAGTTTAGTCTCAGTCCAGACCAAGTTAATAAGTTTGCTGATGATTAAACTGAACCTCCAGTGCAGCTGCATGAAATACAAGAGAGAAAGGAGAAAGGAGACTTTATCACTCTTATCATTTCTTAAATTGATACTTTTACAATAGAAGATGGTGACGAAGAAATCCCATGAAGATTTGCTAAGAAGCAAACACAAGTATGAGGTTAATGTCAAGCGGGTATAAGATGTGACAGACCTGACAAAGAAATCCCTAGTATTGTTGATTTTTTTCTTCAGGAAAGAATTTTCTAAATTACTTGGTAAAACTGTCAGTTAGGAAATGTGTGTTAGGGAAAGAGGAAGATCTTAGAAAAGTATAGCATGATATTTGGTAGGACATGGTATCTGATTTAGAGTGACTTCTAAGTAAATCTTTGTTTCATTGATACTGAAAAAAGAGGAAGAAACTTGATTAGTGGCCTTACAGAAGGATTTGGGTTTTATCATGGGATATCAACTTTATTTACATCAAACTGGAATAGGTCGAAGAACAGGAATTCTTGTTTTTTCAGGCATGAATTTCACTGAATTCAACTGTCTATCACTTAAAACAAATTGGTATTGCTATTATTATAATTTGGGATTGTGACTATATAATTATTTTGTTTCTTTTAGTGGTCATGATGTATACTATCACTATATGGCTATTTCAACTTTTTTCATTATTGGAGGTAACCACTGATTAGTGTGTATAAATGTTTAAATTGTAATTAAAATATTTTATTTCTTACTTCATACATCACTCAAAATTACTGCAGCAAGACCTGCGAATCAATGCAGTTTTGAAGACGAGTGTATTTTGACAAAAAGTATAAATCTAAGTAACCTATTTCAACATTTTCCCCTCTAAATTATTTTTAAAAACCCATTTTAAAAAAATCTTGTTCTTCCATTAGTTAAATACGCTATTGAAGACCTTCAAATTATATATATTAGATTCCAGTCTACAGTCCTGTGTAATGTGTACCCTTTTACATGCATGTGCAAATGTGGTAATATAATTTTGTGCACACAAAACTTAGCTGCACAGAACAACAGCCAAAATATATTGAGAAAAAATGGATTCTGGAGGCAAACCGGAATAAAATTTTTTTTGAACAATGAAGGTGAAAAGCAGATATTATTGCTAGCTTGTTACTGGCAGTTGTGTAAAAAATACTTTAAAAAGTTACTGTAAATCTTTGCCAGTATATGAGTAAGAATAATAGTAGCTAATACTCCTGCAGGGGGATAGTCCTCTAAGAGCCAGCATTGCAAAGATCATAAGGGTTGTGCAGTTCAAATGCACATCTCTGTATTATTGGAGTTCCTGGGAATGTTTATTGTATTTTTGAAAGTGAAAAGAATGGTTTATATATCAAGTTTAGGAATGAAAGTCTAAGAAACACTATATGCAACATAACTCCCTCTTTTCTCATGTTTTGCAATTCATAAATTCTCAAAATAATCTCCTTTTCTTCACCTTAAAAAGGATAGAGATTAAAAGTAGGTCACAGACCAGAAACAGTTGCTGTCCTGTACTCATCCCCGAGAGGATGCGGGTTGCGGGACAGGTGGCTTTTATGCAAAGTTAGTCTTAGCAGCTTATTAGGTTAAGATAGCAGCAGGTGAATTTTGTAGTAGCCTCATAGGCAGCACATCTCTGGCTGCTGGAGGTGATTTGATCTTAACAGAGGAACAAAACTGCCTTCAGGCCGTGGGTTGCAAAGATGTGCTGTATGCCTTTGCAGTCTCTCAAAATCCAAGACTACAAAAGGAGCCAAAATTCAATTGTTAAGCTTAGCCAGAGCATCTTGGCTTCCATGATCTCAATAAATTGACACAACCTGAAGTTACAGAAGAGACTGGAGTGTCATGAGGTCTTCTTTTCGCTGTACAACTACAAGCTGTCACAGTTAAAGATATGCTGGAAACAGAGAAGCTTAGAAGTCGTAGTCTTTGTAAGTATATGCAGTCTGGTTAATGCAACCCTGTGCAAATATCTTGAATTATCTGTAAATGTAGTTCTTGATCATAGAATATTCAAATGCTTACTTACCTTATGTTTCTCAGACTTACCAGTGTGACTATGATCGTGGTATTTAGTCTTACTTAAGAGGATTTTTCTCTACTAAAATTCAAACAAACTTTTAAAAGAAAATGAACTTGTGAATGATCACACTACATCAGGACCTCAAATAATGAAACAAATAAGTTGTGAAGTATCAATATTGCTGTGTCCTGGCACTTAGTCCTAAACTTAGTTTACAAGAGGTGTTTTGTGGTGTACATTGAAGAGGGCTGTTAAGATGATACTTAGACTGGCCAGTTGCAAGATACAGTCACTATATTTTGGTGATAGGCACAATTTATTGCAAGTGACCCAAACAAAATTTTTTTCTTTCTGTTCTATATTTTAACCTTCTTTCTGTGAATGAAGATGTTTAGGGCTACTTGTTTGCAAACTGACATATCAATTTTTAACTCCTAAATACCTTATATGGTGGCATATGGTTTTTATATAGTCCTGATAAGAATTTGACCTTTTGTCATTTTAGGTCTGATTCTTTTTCCTACAGATACTTTGTCAATATCTCCATGTCCTCAAAGAAAATTACCATAAGAAAGAAGCTCCTGGTAGTCAGGAAACCTGTTTCAGGAAACTTGTTTCTATTCAAACATTCTGTTTCCTTTGAAGCAATCTTTTTCCTTTCACAAACAAACCACCTGAAGTAAACACACTTAGTGTGACAGATGCAGATGCTCATGTATCTATTCCTTCGAGATAGGTTTTGCACAATTAGCTTTGGCAACAATGCTGGAAAAGTGCAGTTTAGTTGCTAGATGATACTGAGTAACACAGTGTTCTTGATCTCACTGTGTAGTGAGTATTTTCTACCTTTGATTCCACTCAACATGGAGCAAAGAAGTAATCTTGTGGCTGTTTAGGAATGCAAAGCCAGGCAGAATGCACTCCTACCCTTACCAAGATTTTTTGATGTTCTGGCAATAGATAATTTAATTTTTTAAAATCATGGCACATTTTATTGTTTGATACTTCATGCATTCAAAACCTGTCCGCTGAAGTGCTGCCTCACACAACTGGCTGTTCTTGTGTGGCTTGTGCGAAGATGAGGGTAGAAGTAATTCCTAATAATATTCACAGGTTAATTTTGAAATCTTAAGGGTAGCTAGAAAACAGTGTTTGAAGCAATCTGCCAATCCTGTCAAGCTTGTGAATTAACTAGTCAAATGTTTGACATGTTGCCAAAAATAAATCCCTGTTTACCTGTTCTCTACCTTGCTCTAAAGACTTCATAACTTCGATTTATGTCTTAGAGCAGTATTTGAGAGATGACTGGTTCTGAAAGGGTAACTGCTAACAACAGCAGTAAATATCCAAAATACCTTATTTATCTTGAATGTAGAGGGAAGAAGCCTGCCTTCAGTAATGGAATTACTTTAAGCTGTCTTATGAAAGTGTGCTAATGATCTCATCAGTTCATAGCTAAAATAACTTTTAAGAGCCACATGAATTTCAACATGGAAAATGCAAAATGCAGCCTGGTGGGAGGAATTGCTCTTTCAACTATGTGGGCTGAGAACTGAATGGCTGGGGAGAAATTCTGATGGAAAGGACCTTGATGCCTTGGCAGACAGAGGCATAAAATGAACCAGCAGTGAGCCCTGGCAGCACCAGTGGTCAAAGGTATGCTGGGCTGCATTAAAAGGAACCAGCTGCTAAGTGGGGAAAACCATTATTCCACTTAACTGGTACTCAACAGACTCCATCCAGAACAATGTTCAGGTTTGGTGCTGCATCATAACAATTATATTATGAGGAAAATATTATGAATGATTAATGGCATCGTATTATTGATATGAATAAACTAGAAATAGTTGACGAAGGAACAGAGCTGGACCACGTGTTTGGGGCCTGGACCACTTGGTCTGTGAGGAGAGGTTGAGGGGCTGAGGCTTGTTCAGCCTGAGGGAGGGAAGATGGCAGTCTTTAAGTTGGAGCCACTGGTCTAACGAAGTTGCCAGGTTAGACAGGACAACCCGTGCCTTCCATTTTTAGTCTTGGTTGTAGCTAAACTGCTTTCTACAGCCACAAATATCGGTGTTAAGTGAACAACATGTGCTCAGACTTCTGAGAAGAGAAGGAAAAGCAGTGGTAAATAAGGAAACTATATGATGTGATTGTTTGATTTTATTTATTAATTCATCCATCAAGGAGCTGATTAAAGGAAACAGCAGTCAGAGGTAACTTGGTTTAAAATTTACTTCCTCTGGAGCATTTATGTAAAACCAAGGTGGATATTGACAGTTCTATGGAAGATGTTTTATGAGGCAAGTTGTGCTAAAGATCTGTACAGCAAGATACTCAGCTACAAGTAGCAGGGATCAATACTTAAGGATAAATAAATTCTAGACTGAATTCTCTTCTTCTCTTTCATAGCATTCCAATAACTCACTGAAAATGTAATCTTAAGCATACTTTCACTTTCCCCAGAAGGCAGCCAAGTTTGTCAGTGAGTGTTGTTTTGTCTGAATTGGAAATATTAAAAGAGAAAAGGATATACAACTACTCTCAAGGTATCTTATGATAGAATACCAAAGCTAAGTCATACACAAATCTTCACAACAACTCCTCTTCAGGTAAGAGTTAGTCTGAAAGCATAAATTTGCTGGTCTGCCTTTTCTTTCTTAGTATGTGTTAAATTCTGTTTTTGGTATTAGCAAATTTAATATACGCTTTCAAAAGAAGCTATGGTCCCTGCTTTCTGCAAGAATCTCCTTTGCTGAGCAGAAAAAGTTGGTCATCTCTTTTGCGTTTACAGCTCACGTCACTGGGAAGAGGAATTAATTGCTCACGTTTCCAACAATGTTTCTTTCCCCAAAAAACTCTGAAATGTCATATTAAGTCCTCATTTAGAGTTTGGAGCTAAAACTAGGTCTGCAGGAAGACTTTTTTTATTGTTTGCACAGGGATCTCAGAGTTCATAAGTGATTCAACTGGTAAAAGTATTCTGTAGAAAATGAAGTTAAATTTATATAGTGCTTATCAGGGGTCTAAGTAGGCATCTCTCATGAATATCTATATTTAGTGATGCTGAGTCAGCTTTCAGAGCTAATTAAAATTCTAAACGTGGATACAGAGGTAATCATAAATGCATTTGTTGATTACAAGCCCAGAAAAATGTTAATTTGCTTCCAAGCAGATTTCAAATATCAGTGAACAAAATAGGGGTTTGTGTTTGAGTGTTCAATACCTCCAAGATTAGACACCTGACAACATACAGCATGAATAAGATGTGAGATCCTTGTAGCAGCTGAATACAGTCTCAAATACTCATGTAAACAGAGTTCTGGCAATTTCAATGACACAGGCAACTCTTTTTATTAGCTGTGTAAATTCATAGTTGAATCAGAAATTATCTACCTCTTATTGATTTATAGTGTAAAAAACAGGTCACATCTCATGATCAATGCACAACTTATTCTTACATCTTCATTGTTCTTCTGAGCTTAATACCATAAAAAAATTTGTATTGAACAAGACTATTAGTGCTGACATTACTCTGTATTTTTTACATAGATATGCTATTGTCATTAACTATTCTGTATTCTAAAAAAATATATAGTGCCCAAAAACTGCAGAAAAACAATCTTGAGATGTGATTCAGAGCTTATTTCAAATTACTTATTAATTTTATGTACTTTCTTTTAGTAATCTTCAGTCTTCAAAATGAGGTTTTGCCTAAGTAACTCTGAAAACTCTTGAGTCATGCCAATGGGAGCTAATAATGCGTAGGGGTTTTTATGGCTGAGTTGAGACAAAATACATATAAAACCAGTATTGTTTACCTCTGAGTTGCACTAATTCTTATAGCTTAATCAGTTTATTCTAGGTACCAGGGAAACAGACCTAGACTGAGAAACAAACCTACATCAGCCACAGGAATGGAGGTAGAGAGATATAATCCGAAAGCACTATGTTTTTTTGCTCCATTGTATACCCAACTCTCTATAGTTATGAGTAGAATTATTGTTTTCTGTGACCTTAAAAACTCCTCCCTCTTCTGGTTAAACTGTTTGTTCTTGGTTGCTTTGGAAGAATTTTGAAATCTTTCTCCAAGTCCTAAATTTAACCTAACAAAGTTCCCACTTTTAAAATAGATTTGTGTTCTATAATATATATGCTATTATATATGTTATGGCTACAGAACAGCAGATTTTACATTGCCTTGTCAGCAACTTGGATTTGACCAGTTGAATCTGTAATTTTCTTGTGCTCTTTGAAAGAATAATTTGTCTGTTCAATAGTAGTTTTCATGCAGTGTAAAACCTAAATCTTCTAAGTCCTAGGTGAAGCAGTCTGGGTAGGGAGGGCTATGATCAGGCATCAGTGCTGGGAGGTCTTTCTTTGGAGGACCCTGTCACTCCTGGTGATACTCCTCAGCCCCAGAGTTTGCTTGGGGCCATATTTGCCTGTATTCTTGTGACAATCTTTGGCCTTCTCTCTGCAGAGAGCTGGCAGTGCTGTGTGCAGGATGCATCTGGCCCTGACTTGTTGGGACCTGGTCTCAGATGTGTCAGCAGTCGCTTGGTGGCCACGTGCCTGTGGCCTCCCTGACTGGCTTTGCTCTGGAAGTGCCCAAGGGGGGGCAACTGCTTAGTCCTCTTATCTAAATATTTGGTGAAAGGTGGAATTCTGCTACTGATTTTATGGTCCACTGATCTTTCTATAACTTAAATTAGGTAATCCCTCAGCTGAATCTACAGAATAGGAAGTAATTCAATACAGAAGTTTCATGCATTTTCTCTTGTTTTAGCCTTTCCCAGCATAATATGACATAGTAGATTAAGTTTTGAAAACTGATAACAAGGTGAAAATTGTCAGAAACCTGAAATTTTTATGGCTTAGTTTATCAGTTAAGACAAGAATTTTTTAAACTTAGTTTAAGAAATTTTAAAGAAAACTTGTTTCCATTTATTTTGAAATGTCTGGATATTTCTTAAATATCTTGTTTATCCCATTTGCTAAAAATAAATTACAGGTGAAAGGTGGAGAGGGTTATAAAAGTGATAGTTTTCCTGTAAAACTAACCTATAACAATTCCTCTGTCTAGAATTCCAGTGGTGAAGTACTAGAACTTTAAAAGTTGTGAAATTTTCTTAGTAATTATGAACAAAGCAAATTTGCTTGTCAGGCTTTTCCAGTGCCACTGTTTATTCTAACTGAGTGCATTCTTCTGAAGCTGATATATCTAGAACATGCCTTTTAGATGCAAAAATCACACTTCAGAAGTGTATCAGTAGGTATTTCAGCATGCAATTAGTTAAACAAAATCATTCTACATAATTTCAGTTAAGAGTTTGAGATGTCCTTCTCATCTGGCCATGTAAAATCTCAGAAGTACTGAATTCTAGTACAGTCTCTCATGCTATGTAAGGGATTATTGCCTTCTCTAGGTATACCTTAGACACTTTTTAAAAGAAACCATTTTCTTATTCTGTAAGCAAAACTAGAAGTAATTGTGTGCATTCACAGTGTATACAATGTTAGAAATGCCTGTTTTAACAAAAAAAAACCAACCTGCCTTGCTTGTTTTCCAGGTAATCATAACAATCCTAGCCAGTTAAAGCCAATTAAAGAAACTGATCTTTCCTCTATGGTTACATCAAATAAAAATGGGAACTTATCTGTAGTGTAGCACTTGATCAGTGAATAACAGTTGTTAAAATTAATTCCTGGCCACCAGCTGGAGCTGCTTTGTGTGGGGAAAATCAGTGCTGGAAGCCATAGTTAATAATGCCTTCAGTTCTTGGAAAGGAGAGCAAAGGACACCCTACTTCAACTCAGTTATCCACTATCTTGTACTCCCGTCGTGAGAGTGAAAGGCAGCATGACACGCTTGTCTCCAGACATAGGATGGTCTGCAGCAACTGACAGGCAGAACTTTTTCTTTCTTAAACTAGAGAAATGCAAAGCACAGAACATATTAAGAGGCAAACTATTATACTCATAAATTTAGGTACAGATAGATTTATATATATGACTTCAAATTTTGCTGCTTCTATAATGTTTTCTGTTAATGACAAAACTTCGTCCACAAAATCCTAGGCTGCGCGTTAAATGGTTTTTGCTTGTAAATTTGCATTTGAGTACTCTCAGCAACTATTTTCCTTTAGAAGGGGAAGAACATAAATTCTGGATTATGCTCACTGGCTTATTTGTCCCATAATCTTCATTAGAACTTCACATACTCTTTCATGTTACAGTAAGTAGGATATGTTCCAGGATGTGCCTAAGGATGTGCTTTAAAATGAATTCAACTTAAGGATTGAAAATAGGAAAGAGCTGTAGCCAGCACAAAGTGCTGTGTAAGCAATGAAAAGAATATGCAATAACCCTGGTGGAACACCCTGAGAACCATCACTGCCACTTAAGGCTACAGTAGGATATCATTGCAGAATTGGTATTCAGTTGCTTAAGACATTAATAACAGGTTTTTTCTTAAATAAGTACTTTGCTAAAAACGAGGTAGCTGACTCCTTAGCTGAAAGGCAACTAATTAGAGAAAATTTAATCCACAGACTGTCTAGTAATTTTTGGGTAAAACTGAATTTCTATAGTGTGGGAAAAGGTATTTGAATATTCTGAAGTGTTTCACCAGTCTTCTGACATTGTCTTCTAATATCTTTAAAATATAATGTATCTTGAAAGCTATCACTGCTGTGTTCTCCTTTTTAGCAATTTATAGCTTGGATTTTGCAAAAAGGTAATGTAAAGTCTTATTTCCCTAACAAGAGAATAAATGCAAGGGAGCCACAGACCACAAACAATATTTCTTAGATGGAGTTTAAATATCCTCAGCTCATAAGTTTTGTTTCCTTATAAACTTAACTCAATGTAATGCAATTTCTATATTTCAGGATGTCTTTAGTTAATTTGATTCAGCTGGGTCCCTAAAGTGTTTGGAATTATTCTGTTCTAGACAGTTCCTTTGCATCTTAAAGGAAAATCATGTATATATGACAAGTCAACTGACGGAATGATTTCTAATTTTACATCTCAGAGAAAATGTACTTACTGCTCCCTAACTGTAAGAAGATTTCTGGGTACGACTTTTATGCTTTTTCTCAAACATTTCATTCTCTTTTCCATCCAAAGAAGATTAAGTGCAATTGCCAGGCTTTTAGTTTCAGGAAATTGGATGAAAAGATAACAAACAGTCATTTGTTGCTCCAGATGTTTGCTCTCTTTCCTCTGCAGATGTTTGATATGAACTTATGCTATGACTTATTTTTGGATGTTGACTCTTCATTAGTTACATAAACTTGGCTCAGTTCACTCTCTGTACCCTGAGCATTAAGTGTGAAAGCCAATTCTCATTAACCTTGCATGAACTTCTCTAGAAATTGCCCATTTCCCTGGAGGTGTTTGGATACTCCTTTATTGAAGCACACTAATTTAGGCACCTAATTTTAAGAAAATAGAACCATTTTTAACAGTTGTACTGCTTTTCTGATGTTAAAATGATAGTTGTTACCTAAGTAATCTATTTCACAATTCAGGATCTCTATACAGTGTTTAATAGCTTTATAGAACTTGTTGAGTGGTATATATGCAAAAAAGTATTTTGAAACACTTTGAGGCTTTAATTAGCTATTTTAACTGTTCATTCTAACAGTTGCAACTTGCTCCTGATTTTTATTTTTCTACATGTTTGTTTTGGAATGTCCCTGCTTTGCTACCCTTATCTTACCAGTTGTTTCTTCAACTTCTGTGACTATATTTTATGACCCTTGTCCCTTTACTGGATTTTGGTGACTCCAATTTCCAGTAGAGAAATATATAAAATGCAAACACGAATCTGCTTCAAGAACAAATGGTCATCTCCCTTGAATCCATACCTGGACTAACAGCCAGTAAGTCAAGGGAACCAGGTCCTTTGGATACTTTTTACAATAAATAAATCCCATGATTTAGGCCAAAGTAAATACGTTGGCACAACTCCAAGATCAACTGAAGTTCACTTTGTTGTGCTGACTGCCAAACATATACATACACCTAAAGCTATATATGCACATATTCCAGAAAAATGTTAGGTTTCTTACCTGAAATCTTGTGCACCTTTTTAACAGATTACAGTAGATTTTTGGTATGTGGATTTTAAGTCTTAAAGACAAAAAGGCATGAATACACTTGTATAGTCAGGACTGTGATAGTATTCAGAACTAATGTGAAATTTCATTTCCTTGATTGTAAAGTCAAGGGGAAAAGAAAGCCAGGGGAAAAGAAAATAATCTGTGACATGCCTGTCTCTCATTGGGAAGAATTTATACTCTGAGATGGTACACTTTAAGATTTAAGAACAGTAGAGCAAGTAATTTTGACATGATAAAGTAGCATAAAGCTGCTCTCTTTCTAATCTGTACTTTAGAAGTATTATGAAATACGAAACAAAATACTTTTTTAAAATTCAGAATTTAGAGGAAAGAAAATATTTTTACTAAGAAGTAGTAGTTCCAGTCCGTCTGTCATAATCCTGAAAAATCTTATGGCTACTTAAGCATTATGTTTGTTGTACAAAGGGGAAAGGGAAAGAAATTAAGAATAATAATTTAAAAATTGCTCTTCCAGACTCTTCTGTCAAAAAAGGGGGTTTTTAAGTTTTTCCCCTTGCTTCCTATTCCCATGTGTGTACTAANTTCCTCCGGGAGTCCAGTGGAGGAAAAAAGCTCTCTCCCTTTGCTGCTCCGAAACCCAGACTTTATCCTGGTGGGAATGCTTGGCTCCTCCCCCCTGGGCAGAGCATCTCACAATGGGATGGTGAGTCATAGGGCAAAGCCTTAATGAGCCATTAACAGGAGATAAGCCAGGAGGAGGAGGCGGGGAGGAGGAGGAGGAGGAGCAGGAAGGGAGTACCACCCCACCTGGCCTCAGCAGTTCATGAAGATGGTAAAAGAATACTTTTTTGGGGATACATCTTACACTATAACCTATGACATAAACGTATAAAAGAAAAAACAAACTCATAATCATCCTGTGGAATAGAAATACATTTAACTATTTGTTAGCAATAATTGAATGACTTCCAGCACTTTGCTAGAAAATGTTCTGCTCTCGGAAGCATTTTTCCATGCCTTCCTACTGTACAGTATGTGCATACACACACAAAAAATTAAATTTAATATTTTCCAATAGAACAAGTCAAGCATATATTTGTGACACAAGCAGAAGAAAAACACAGTGGTCTGTGAAGTACTTGTCTGACAAAAGGTTAGTCATTTCAATGGAGCAGGTGACAGTCATATGCTTTCATGGTTGCAGGAGCTGAATCAGGGGATCTAAACATAAATATAACAGAAATAATGATGTGAGACTTTATCTTGTTGACATGGAAGAGCTTATGTCTCTGTTGCAGCAATTTGCCTAACAGAAACTGTTTCTGTGAGCTAAGATTTTTGCTGAAGTATTTACGTGATGAAAACTTGATCTTACACATTTGAAGCAGCAATTTTTCTCTCATACAAAGCTGAACCTGAAAGTGGAGCAGCAGCAGCAGTTATTCGTCCAGTGAAACTAAAATTAAAAATTTTTCTTTCACAGTTAGTGAGGTGATAAAAATTCTTAAGAGGGCAGTATCCCTCCCTTTCTACAGTAAATTCATATGTTTTTTAAAAGGTTTGTCATCCCTCCATGTGGATGCATTTGTACATTCTTTTGTGTGTGTTAGTTTTTAAGAGTTGTATTGAGAGGTCATTGGTCACAGACTCATACAGTTTTAAACTTGGATGCACTGTTGATCTTGCACATCCTTTTATAGTTCTTTTAGCCATTTAAAATCTTACTGAAGTATTTTATTAGCTCTGGAGCCTAACCTTTTACGCTGCCAATACAGGCTGTTTTGTCTGAACACAGAAATTATGTGCATTCACCTAGTAATGAGCTTTAATAGCATTCTATATTAATAGAATAGCAAGGTCATACCACAATTTATTTCTCTTTTAATTTTAATTTTTTTTAATACATTGCTAAGTGTTTCAGTTAGAGAAACTGCTTCTGCTCAAACTCTACTTGTAGTATACTTTTTAGTGATTACTTCTACTTCTTACAGTTTATGATATACAAGAAATTGTCCTTAGATTTGTATTATGAAAATATCCGAGTCTTTAAAAACTCTTTAGTTAATAAGATCACTTTTTGTAGGCGTTGTGTTTTGAAATATTAATATTTTAAAATATAATTTAATTATAGTATTTTCTCTCCTCTAGTTATTTTTAGCTTTTCTTGTTACTCTGTGAACTAATTTAAGCTGTTGAGTGTATAAATTGAAACCTGCAAGATTGTTATCGTTTTCCTTAGTACATATACAAAAGTGATTATTTTTGTCTTTCTCCCTGAAATTAGTGGTGACAGGTTTATCAAGGTCCCTTAATCAAAGACCAGAAGAGGAAGAATATTCCTGGAACTCAGAAAGCCCCAAGGTTCACTAATAAGATGTTACTGTTACTTTAGACATCTGTTTGTGTATTCCTGACTTCTTTAGTATGAAATGTTCATTTGCGTTTTTCATAATCCAAGGTAATGCAAGCTGTTTAAATACTTTAGCCATTTAATACAAATATTCCAGTGAATATTGAATTCAGCTGGATTCTGAACATGTTGCCAAGTGTAAATACAGATTATAGTTCCTACCTTAAGACCTAAGCTAGACTATTAGGCATCTACTGGGAGAAGTGTACTTTTTCTTTAAAAGGTTTGATTTCCATTTGGTCTTTATTGGCTGTTTGCTGATTCTGAAAACTGAATAACATTTCCACAAAGTACCAAAATGCTGAAGGTGATTTGCTGATACTTTAGGGTTGTATCTAAAGGGGTTTTATGGCATACAATTGTTTATAATTCTTGTATTATCACAGAATGAGTCAAGTTGGACGGGACCACAGTAGGTCATTTGGTTCAACTTCTGTGCTCAAGCAGGGTCACCCTAGACCACATGGCACAGGATTGCATCCAGATGGTTCTTAAATATCTCCATTGAGACAGATTCCACAGCCCTTCTGGACAATCTGTCCCAGTGCTCGGTTACCCGCACAGTGAAGAAGTTCTTCCTCAAATTCAGGTGGAACTTCCTGTGCATCCATTTCTGCCCATTGCCTCTTGTCCTTTAGGTTGGCACTGCTGAGAAGAGCCTCTCGACACTGTTCCTTCAGATACTGACAGACAGGGATGGGGTCCCCTCTCAGTCATCTCCCCTTGAGGCTGAACAGCCCCAGTTCTCCCAGGTGAGTTCTCCCAGTTCTCTCCATCTGTGAGAGAGATGCTTCTGTGCCTTCATCATCTTTGTTGCCCTCCACTGGATTCATTGCAGGAGCTTAGTGTCTCTCATGTACCGAGGAGCCCAGAAATGGACACTGCACTCCAGATGTGGCCTCACCAGAGCTGAGCAGAGGGGCAGGATCACCTCCCTCGAGCTGCTGGCAATGCTCATCCTAATGCACTCCAGGATACCATTGGCCTTCTGGGCCACAAGGGTACAGTGCAGGCTCATGGACAGCTTGCTCTCCACCAAGAACCCCAGGTCCTTCTCTGCAGTGCTGCTTTCCACCAGGTCAAAATTATATTTATAGTATTGTGTGTTTTAATTGGGTGATAGACAGAAATACCTGTATAGGTATAAACTTTTCCTTTGTTAGTAATTTTTGTTTCAGTTTTAGCTGTAGTATTTGTCTCAGTTTAGTGAAATTAATGTTAATAGACTTGCATTTTTTAGGAGACTGTTGAGATAAATATATAGTCTAAAAAAGGAAAGAATGTATACAGATAATAGTGTGTTTTCTTTTTAAAATGTTAACTTCATACTAAGCTCAAAAGTATTTTGGCTAGCAATTTCAAGAGCATAAGCCTAAAATTATTTATCCTTCTTTTGTTCCATGCACAGCTCACTACATGATTGTGTGCTGCTCTGTTATGTATAACCTTGTTAATGTTTGCTTTGAATAAACTTGCTCAAAGTAGCTCTGATCACTTTGATATGCTGCCATTTACTGCTCCGTTGGCAACTAATCCAACCTAAAGCCTTGCAGTTTTGCGTATATGTCATCTGTGACTCAGAGGAACACTGGCACATTCCAGGGCAAAAGAAAGTTCTTTGTGATCCAGTTAAATTTTGGTGCTTTTCCATATTTCAAGGTATTGCACAGATATTGAACTAGTGGTACTCATTTTCAATTGTACTCTTAGCCTGCTTTCACTGAGAAAGAAAAGCTATGTAGATGCTGTCATTTTCTGAGCTTATCTACATTTCATAATACTTCTTCAACTGTGGGAAAGCAAAAGAAGGCAGAAATGCTTGTATTTTACCTTTAGACGGTTTCCTCTGATATATTTCAAGCT
Source organism: Platysteira castanea (assembly GCA_013397175.1). NCBI lineage: Eukaryota > Metazoa > Chordata > Aves > Passeriformes > Platysteira > Platysteira castanea. The sequence continues at coordinate 75,175 of VYXC01007083.1, read as the reverse complement.
GTCTATGATGACCTACTTCAAGGGTTTTTGTTTTCCTTTGAACAGGTCTGTATTTGTAGCTTTGAGACAGAGATTCTAAGTCTCTGCATTTATAAGAAAAGCAGGGACATCCATACAAATTACAAATCTAAATGACACCTTTATCAGCTTTCTTTGAGGGACCTAAAAAAAAAACAAAACCCAGAAAAACCCAACAAAACACACACACAAACAAAACTTGCTGAATTTATCTTGTTTACTCAATTGGCAGTTCCACAGCAAAAATCTGATTTCATTTAATACTTTGAACATTCTTTTAAAAGTAGTTGTCATGCCTTATGACATGAGACATCATCTTGGACAGTATTCTAACTCCAACACATTTCTTTCACTACTAGCCTTGATTATAGCCAGCTGCTTAAGGCTTTGCTTGAATAAAAATAGGATATTGCATACATGAGTAAAAGTAGACTTGAGCAGGACTTCAAAGGATGTCTTTTGGGAATATGCATAAAGATAAAATGACATCAAAGTACAATTTTATGAATGATGGCTGACAGCAAAGCTCATTGAAGTTGTTGCTGTCCCCAGTTGCTTGTTGCTGTTGGAAGTTAAGTTTTCAATGATATAAATGAGGAACTGCTTTGTTTTTCTTTCTGGCTTCTGACTGTCTTGGATGGTTATGAAGCCAGTTAATACAGAGTTATGAAACAACTTGTACTGAAGTGTCTCTGAGTAATGGAATTTTTCATATTGTAAAGCTTCTAAGAGAACTAGCAAAGCTTAGCTGGAAAGCTGATCAGCGCTCTGTTCCAGCAGGCCTAATAAGACAGTCCTCCTCTGAAAGAGTTTACAATGGACATTATCAATCTGAATTATCAATCTGAAAAGACTGAACCACTGAGGCACTTCAGAAAAAGTCTTAGTTACTGTAAGAAAAAGTCACCTCCTTTGTTTCCCACCTATGTTATAACAGTATGATAAAACCCTTGCTTGATAACTTTTTAGAAAATTAGGTTGTATATGTACTGCATCCCCATTTTCATGCAAGGCAATGGCCTGAACAATTTATTAAAAAAAAAGAAGAGAGGGTAAGGGGGAGACATCCTGAATACTATAAGTTTTAACTTATTTATCCAGGTGAAGTCTGGTGAGTGTTATTCTGTCAGGCAGCCTCTGTAAGTTAAATTACCTGATTAAGATAATTATATGCTAATTAGTTGGGTTAATCTTTCAGACTAGTATAGATACGGCCATGGAAGACATTGCTTAATGATCATTTTTAGGAAATGTCTGAGTGAAAACATTCGGTTTCTCAAAGTCATGTAACAAACTGTGCAAAGTTACTCTGGTAAATAAACACACATCTGTGGAATTGCAAAATAAATTTCTGCTGTTCTTAATATTTGGTTCTTTGGGGTTTTTTAAAGAAAAAGGCTGCTACAGAGATCTGGATTCTTCCCTTCCTTTTGTATAACCCCTGATGTACAGATTTTTGAAGGATGTTGCTGTAGCCCTCAGTTTATGAAATGTATTTGGCTGCAACATGAGCAATGCAGCTGCAAACAAAGTCAACAGAAACTTCGTCAAGGAAATGTCTGCTTTGATAACAGTCGATTATGATTCTAGTATCAGAAAGCATACTAGTCTCAGTTTGGGCTTCCAAAATGGACTATATTTGCTTTTTCTCTCCTAATGACACAATTTAATTTTTTTTTGTGGTATTTAATGATTCACTGTACAGAAATACCAATAAACCAAGCAATTTATTAAACTGGATTTCACAGATATTATACACGGCTACACATCCTACAATAAACAATGGAAAATTAAAGACTGAAATGAAATGAGAGCTGCCACTTCTAAGACTAGTTATGTGTGAGTACAATGGGAAACAGAACATTGTAACAGATGGGGGTTGGAAAGCATGCCAAGTTAACCTAATCTTAATTCTGATACTTCCTAAGTGATGAATAAATCTAGAGAAAGCAATCTGAGCATGCATCTAATCAGAAAAATCTGTATATTTTGGTTGGACTGGTGCACTTTTCCCCCCACAATTTTATGCTTTACAACATTTTAGATTAAATTAGTTGCTCTATTTTTTGTTTATCCAATCTAAGATAAAAGAAAAATATGCAGGACTTCAAATGTTCATATCATTTCCCATATGGTGGATGTCTTTAACTCCCCATATAAGGCACTCTTACACAGAGTGACATAAATTTCTATGTTGTTTGAAAAACTCATTATTGCTCCGAATGTTTCTGGATGTTGATACAGTTTTCAGGTGGATGTTTCTTCTAATTTCCTGAAGATTTTTGCAATTTCATTCCAACAAATTGCTTTTTTAAGTATAGCAGACTGCATTTTATTATAAACATGCTTATTATAGCTATATTATATTTACAATATTAACATAAAATTTTAATTCATAACATATTTCCTCTTTGACCTGACAATGCTGTTTTGATAAATGCTAGACTCTCTTGGTAGATCAGCAGAGCTACAAACAAAAGAAGGAATGGAATTGCTGGCCAATTAAGTAAAGAGCCAAAATAGAATAATTCAGGAATTTTTAATAAATGAGTAATTTAAAATTGCAATATCTCATTTTCTTGACAAATATTCTAATGAGAAGAGAAAATGGCTCAATATTAATCCTTTCTTGTGACAGAAAATAAGAAATGGGGAAATGATATTAAATTAATCTTCTTATTATACGTTCAATACAAGTCTTTCCATTCTTATTACCTGATGTTCTCAGACCTCTAAATTTACAGAGACTTTGTTCATGTCCATTTAGCTCATATCAAGAAGGGACTTAGTATTTTTATGGTGTCCATACCTCTCTTTTTCCTCATAGTAATGCCTTTTACTGGGAGTTAAAATTAAGCTATCCTGCAGATATACAACTACTCTATAATACCTTAATCCCCAGTGTTCACGAGTCTCTTTTCCCTTAAATTTAGAAAATAATAGATTGCAGCAGGAACAGATTCTCAGCAAAGTTTTCATCTGTCCTTCCAGATTATTTCCCAGGAAGGTAGTACCACTCCTCACAAACTGGTGGCCTTCACAATTCTCAAAGTAGAAACAACTTTTATCTGTTTCTACAGCTTTTTGGCTTATTTAGTGGCACCAGATGTAGCCACAGATGTATGAGTTTCTTGGATTAATTTAATATATTATTCTTTGAACCATGCTGGTACTTCCAAGAATCTGACAGATTCAACAGAAGAAAAATAATCTAGAAAAGGACAGTCAGTCGCTGGTCCCCAGGTGTCACATTTTCTGATCATATCAGATATTAACTATAAATATTAAAATATGTGGAATAGGTTATTACCAAGAGCACTTTTCTGCAGTGAATTGTTAAATTACCTTCTGTACAACATTGAATAGCTTTACATCTTTCCTGCTGCTTCCCTAGAGAAACAAGTTTCTTCATGTGTCTCTCGAGCTGTCAAAACTCTTGGGCCATTTCTGCCAAATCACAAAGAAGTATAGCAGTGTCTAAATGTTGAACTTACATAAAAATTGAAGTGTCACTGACAGTTGCAGACAGGGAGGTAGGAGAAATAATTTATTACTAGTAAAGCAGTTGCATAGTCAAACTTAAGTATGTGTCCATAGAGAAAAGGCACTGGTAATCCCAGAGCTCACAGAATTACAGTTTCTGTACATCTGGGAAGAGGATGCTGAGGTTATATGATGACTTGATCAGACTATCTCCAAGAGATCACTGCCATAATTTCAAAGCTGCTCTTTGAAAGAATTGCTTCAATGAGGACTTCTTCTATAATGGTGTTAGCTGGGAATACTCCCTCACTTTTTCCACTCATAAAAGACACCTCTGAAGTTGCTATATCTTGAAAATTATCTCCCATTCAGTAATCTTGTCACTCATAAAGCACGCTTAACTTCTCCTAAGTCCTCTATCTGCTGATGTCCTTAAAAAAAAAAAAAAAAAAAAAAAAAAAAATATATATATATTCTCATATCACTAAGGCAATTGTTAACATGCTTATGTGAAAACTTTCTCCCTTGTGGCAGGGGAGGATAACACAGCTGATGAAGCCAGATCCATGCGTGTTGTTTTGAAGGGCTCTTGGGAACACTTGTCTGTCACGCTGGAGCTATGACAGTGGTACTGCTAAAGTTTCCAAATTTGTCCTTCAGTGCATGAGGAATATCTGCATTTCTCTACCCTTTGATGAGCAGTCATTTCTTGGAGATCTCTGCTGAGTGTAAGGATGGCTGCCTTGGGAACTATAAAGCATTAAGTCTAACCTGTTTATTTCTAGAAACTGCATAATATGCTCCATCAATCTAGCTATGCTTGCTTTCACTACAAGTAGTTTATAACTGTTTTAAATAGGGCAATGCACTAACCTGTCTCAATGGATTCTTCAATAGGTTGAAATTACACCTATGCTCCTTTTAGAATTTCCAGATCCATCTGATGAGGAGTAAGAAAATGTTTTTCTTTTAGATTAATTTTAAAGAATGGAGGTGGGATCTGTTCCATATTGTCTCACACAACTACCTAGGGATTTACTTGCCTTGTATTTCTTACCTAGTCTTCTAGTAGGGCCAGTTTCAGTGGATATATAAATTTCCATGCAACGAATATAAAAAAATTCTACAGGGAAGCCCTCAGTAACTTTGGCATTGCTGGCCAAATAATTTTTAGCTCTCATGCTCTTTTTTCATAGTTTTGTTGTGGTTTTTGGTGGTATTGTTTGGGGGTTTTTGGGGTTTTTTGTTGCTGTTTGGTTGTGGGTTTGGGGTTTTTTTAGAGGGGGGTAGGGTGTTTGTTTGTTGGGGTTTTTATTTGTTCTGGTTTTTTGTTGGTGGTGATGTATGTTTTACTGAAGAGCAATAAATCTAATGCAGAAGTGATATTCTTTTCTGCATGATGGAGAAATACCTTGTAGATATGTTTGCTCTCATTTTTGAAAAGTTGATGCCTCCAAAAATATTTGCCTAAAGAAATCAAAGAACTTATTAAAAGTGAGTAAAAGAGCAGTAAGTTTCCTAGAGGAGGTTTGTTTTCTACCCTTCCAAATAAGGGGGCATGGGAGGTAATGATAGCTAAGTCCTTTATGCATATGTACTTATTACAATGATACAAATTCTGTAACATTCCAGTCCCTTCAGCTTCATTGGATTGAAGCAGAATGTAATGTAATGGTGGCATGCCAAATAATAAATCTTGAAAAGATCCGTTTTCTTCCTGAAATTGGATTACCCAGAATTCTTTGATACAGGAATACATAGGCTGAAATACAAGTTTTAATTAAAGACTCAACATTTTTTTTTTTTTTTTCCTGGGGCCTGGTATTCAGGATCAGTTCTACTTATGTGCCTACTGTCAGCAGGTCTATCCAGAAATATAAGGCAATACTGAAAAAATTAGGTAAAATACTCCATGGACACTTAATTTTAAATAATTTACTTTGCAAATTAGTATCTTTTTCTTGCAAATGTTTGTTTTCTTTGCAATGATGTAGAGTATTTGGTCATATTGAGTGCATATTTTTTAGCCAGTACATAGAACTAAGTAATTTTTTTAAGTTTCTGAATTATTAATTTACAATAGTAATTCGTAGAAAACACATCTTGACACTCTACAGTTCAGTATTAAATTTTATCCTGAGCAAGATATTTCAAATTTATGGCACTGGAAACCCATCTAGAAACATAAATAGATTGGAAAGGTAGGATTGAGGCCATAGTAAGGCTAAATAATTCTGTGTATAGCAAAGCTGAGAAAAAATCCAACACCATTAGACTTAAACTAAGGCAGATGAATAAAAATGGTGAAATGTTATGGTTAAAAAGCAGTTTCTACTAAAAAAACCAAAAAAGCTTAATTTCTACTGACACTTGCGTGATTCAAATTTCCTTAAAAGAAAGTAAAGAGGAAATGCCACTGGATGTTAAATGCAGAGGTGATTCAGAAATAAAACTTTTTTTTTTTTTCTGAGGGATTCAAATTTTAAGGGAATAAGGCTATACTGAAGCAAATTTTGAGCAATAACAGCTGTCATATACATTAGAGTGCTGTCCCTGGTGATGCTGACGTCTGTGGTTCTGCCACTTAATTTACACAGTGTTAGCTGGACATCGCTAATGCTGTATGCTAAGTATACAAAAGCAATTCTGTTATAGAAAGGTTTTAATGTTGGAGGGACTTATGTGATCTCCTTATGTCTAGTGTTAGGTTTTGCTACAGCTGAATTGATCCACCTCTTCTGAGAGAAAAAAACTCTTCTGAAAAGAAGAATGAGGGTGAAAAATTACTATGAAGAACAGCTAACAAAACAAAATGAACAAACCAAACCAACAAAACCCCAACTAAACAAACAAAAAAATCCACTACAAAGGGAATAAGTGGTTAAAAGTGTAAGGAAGAGTGCCATTGGAAAACAGAGTGAAACACTCCTGGCAGCATGTGTTGCTGCCTGTAAATAGCCAAGGAAGAATCAAATGCAAGAAGTGTTTTTTCCAACGATATGACAAACCAAGTGACTGCAAATAATCCTTTCTCCCACCAACACGCCATCTCCTTCCCACAGTGCTCTGGACAGTTGGACTGGACAGGATCAGGATGCATCTGGCAAGGGAATTCTGTCACTTTGGCAGAGCACTGACAGAGGAGTAAAATGAGGGGTATGTGTACACAAATGCACACAACAATGAATATGTGGGGTTTTTTTCCAGATCACAGAAGTTCTCTTCACCAAGCAAAAGGAATATCAGCTTTCCAGGAATTGGACCCAGGCAGTGACAATGTCCAGACTGAGTCTGTCCTGGAGTGTGTAGCTGTGCACACTGCAAGCCCCAGCTGTGTGAGTGGGTTCTCAGGGGAGGGCTTCCCAACGCTCATGGGTGGCATTGTTCCACTCAGCTGACTTTGTCTCATCTTGGACTTCATCTGCCAGCCTATCTGTGAGGGACCAGCAATGGGCTAAAGCCAGCCTATAGTGATAGTGTGGAAAAAATCATGTGAAGGAAGGAAGTTCTGGGCCTGCACATTGTATCTGACACTTTAGAAAAGGCCTGACTCATGTTGTACGTATTATCGTCAGAGTTAAAATTTGGAAGTGAGATGAATCACTCACCAGTGATGCTGTGACCTCTGTTCCTTTTCATGGAAAAAGAGCATCAAAAGAAAATGCACTGACGATTCCCACTTAAATAATCATCTGTTAAAGTCATAGCTAGTATAAAACTAAAAGAATAAATGCAATTTAAAAAATCTCCAGACCCATTTTCTCAACATCGAACAACATAGTAATAGTTTTGTGGAGTCTCTCCAGCAAAAACACAATGTAGGAGAGAGTGAAGCCTTTGCACTCCTGTGAAGAAGAGATGATGGGCAAGAGTAACTGAGAGAAGATGAGATGGAGTATGGACGGCCAGGGTTTGTCACTGATCTGTACTCCTTGGTGTCTCACAGAGACACAAGGTGAGCAAAAACATCCCTTGCTAAGATCCCCTTCTGCACTGGTGCTGGACAGCAACCTTGGCTCACTGGCCATGGCTTGGAACTGTTTCATTTTTCTTTACCATCTGCCCATTTTACATCATCTCTTCCCTAGCACAACACTGTGGATGCTGAAAGAGCACAAAAGGATTTTAGAGGAGATCGGTTTTCTTCTTCCCTTTAGTATCTGATCCTAGAGTCATTGTTCACAAATTCTTTTTGAAGTTGCCGGCAACATCTGCCTCCACAGCTTCCTGCAGCAACACTTTCCAGAATTTCACTACTTACTGCATAAAGAAACACTTTCTTATGCATTTTAGATTCATTTCTTCATGCTTCATAGCTTTCTAAAAATATACCAGCTTTTACAAAACAAATAAGTTACAATGAGTTTTAAATTCATCTAACTCTTGGAAAACTTATTAAAAGATTAAGTAGCTTATGGTGTTATAAACCAAATTATTAGTTACAGTTGTTATAATTTTCATAAATATTATTTGGTTTATAAATCAACATTCTGATTTGCTGTCAGGATCCTATAAACCATACCAACATACCATCTCCACTAGGTTCCTATTTGAAGGAAATTTAATACAATATAAAAAAGTAATTTTTAAGTGATAAATTAATAAATCCTGGCATATACATTAGAATGGTGTCCATGGCTACTTTACCCTGGCGCAGTAGTGCCACAGCCTCTCTTCCAGTGAACTGAAGGTTCGTGTTGCAGTAACATGTTCTACATGTGAGGTATAATTAGTTCAAAATTACTGTAATGCTAGAAGGAAATATATAAAATGTTCATGCTACAAATTGTACTTCAATATACAGACAGAATTCCAAGTGTCTAGGATGCAAAAATACAGTACAGTAAAATAAATATCTGAAAGATGAACTTTGTTTTTACCTTTTAAGTCAGGGCAAGCATGCAGCCAGTATTAACAAATAAGGGCCAGATCAATTATTTCCAACACATGAATCAGTTTAAGGTAATATGGTACTTTATAATTTTAAAAAGCACCTTGAAAAGCATCGCTCATAGGCTTGACCCTCACACACTCTATTGACTTTATAACCAAGACAAAACATCCTATCAGTACAATGGCTGAAATATTAATTTACACTACTCTATTTTAGGATGTTATGGCTCATTTGGTCCTATAACTGTAAGTTGAAGGAGTTATACTGACTCACAGAAAAACGGTACTAATCACTACAAAAAAGTTCAGCTGCCTTATAGTAGAAACCACTGATTTTTTTTCCCCCCTGTGACCAGAGAGCCACTATTTCAAAGAAATAGCAAGCTATCCTTAAAATTTTTCTACAAACTTCAGTAATATGAGCTTGTGTGTTCTGCCAAGTTAGGCTCGTAAACAATTTGGGTTGTTGGGGTTTTTTTAATGGGTTTTGCTTATTTGGTTTGGGTTGTTTTATTCCCAAAAAACCCCAATATGGCTGAATATTTGTACGGTGAAATCATTAAGAGAATGTTAATTACTTTTAGTGGACCAAAGAGTTCAGCTCAACTCTTAATCCAGAGTTTCAACACATTTCAAGAACAAGGTGGAAAAGAGTAAGAAGCAGTGGAATTAAAAAAANAAAAAAAAAAAGAAACAACAATTGCCTTCGCAGAAAACCATGGCTACCACATTTTAAATTCAGTAGAGGTTAAACTAACCTCTTACAGTGAATAACAAATGCCTGTTAAAGAAACATGAAAGTTAACTAACCACAGACAAGCAGAAGCAGACCATTAAAGAACTCCACAGAGCAAATAATGGAAGGGAAATTCTGAATCGCTGCTGGTGAACTATTGATATTCCTGTAATGGAGTGAAAATATTGATGGACAGAAGTTCTAAGATTCAATTCAAATTACACTTTCATGAATTTAAGAGCTGTTTAACATAGAATAAGTAATCTGTTGTCTGTCAGACCTGGTCATGTCATACACACAAATAAAATAAAACTACCTAATTACTTTCTACGGGGTTTCAAAACTTTCTGTAAAAGTACCCATGAGTAACTAATGTCAGAGACCATTTATCTACCTTAGAAGTAAAACATTTACCTTCATTCTGACTCATGATGCTGGAATGCTTGAGCAGAAATCAGCTACTTGCAGCAAGCACCAAGTGCAAATAGCTCATTTAGATATCACACATCCTCACAGTCACCTGCTAAGGCAAGCACGAGACACTGAGTTTTTGCAATCTTTTACAGCTGCTGATGATCACTTTTTATTTTTATTTTGCAGTGTTGGAATTGAGAGATTACATCAAGTTAAACTACACCTGAAGAAAAAGAAATATATAGAGAGAAAAAGGAGAAGATGCAAATGTTAAAATATTGATACAGTTGTGTATTGACATTTCAAGAAATCAATCTTTCTGTTCTGTAGCAGCTCTCTGAAATATGACACAAATCTGAATAGTTCTAAGAACTAGCTCTACTGTTATTATGTTAACAGCACTCTTTTTAAAATCATAGATGAGCATGATTTCCTGACCCGCTAAATTCAGATCTAGTAGGTTTTTAAGTCAATAAGAGGAGGTTAACAAGGAATTGTAATGTCCAAATGTCTTTTTAAAAGGATTTTTTCAAGACTATATGCTATGCCTGTTCTGCGGTTCGTGTGGATTTAGCCAAACTTTGGTTAAAAACGATTGGGAGCTTCCTAAGCCTTTAGGCGTTCCCAAACAAAACCAAAATAAAGCAAAATATACTACTAGAATATGATAATCTCAAAGTTGCCACAGTTATACTTTCATTCCTACAGAAGTTCTTTAGCTGAAAACTTGTTTAAGAGGGAAAGAAGACATAAACAACCCAAGGAGAAGGGTGTGAAAAGCTGATTTAAAGTATCCTGCTCATCTGCCATTTTGTAGCCCACGCCAGTATGAGATCCATTATCATCCCCTAAAGAACTCCATTCCTGATCAGCTGCCAGTTTGACTTTGAGCCATTAACCACCACCATCTGAGCTTGACAATTTAGCCAGATACCCACCCATCTATGGTCCATCTGTCCAGACCTTACCAGCTTATCTGGGAGAAGGGTGTCATGGCAGACTGTGCCAAAAGCCTCGCTAAAATCAAGGCAAATGACATCCTTGGTTCCAAGCAAATAATTTCCTCATAGCCAGCAACCAGACTGGTCAAATGGGATTTATCCTTGACAAGTTGATGTTGGCTTTTTCCACTGACTTTCTTGCCCTTCACATCCTTCCACAAGTACCTGTTCTTGTTCTCTGTTTTATAGTTCACGGTATAAATTGCTTTCCCAGATGTTGAGCTCTCAGGGCTTTGTATTATTATGGTATTTTTTGGCACTTATGAAAGTGATTAGTAAGAGTATTTCTGAATTCTCTAACATCACAACAAAATCATTTTACAGTTAAAAATTATTAGAAGATATTAATGATTTTAACTGTAGTAAAATATAGTAACTCTTTTATTAGAAATTTATTTAGTAAATTAATATTTTACATCCCTATGGCTGAATTTGAAGATAAATTTTGGCCATTTTTCTTTTTAAAACTATGAAATATATTAAAAAGTTCTTATGAAGATAATCCGTTTACTATAACATACTTCCAGATACTTACAGCAAGTCAAGTTTCAAAGAAATATTGAGAGAGCTGTTGCAAGAATTATACATATCTAGTTTTTAATCAGTATTCAAAATTTTTCTTTATCTTTTGTTGACTTCTTGAGATATGGCTTTAAATACTATGAGTATAGGATGTATTTTGATGATCCCTTTAAGTCTTCGTATTTGCTTGGGAGCAGGGAAAGCTGAATGTCACTGCTCTGGCAAATGTAGGTGAGTGATGTTGCATTACGGTCAGTGGCTGTTTTGAGCCAGCAGGAGCAATAGGCTGGCGAGATATATATATATTTCTAAGGCATAGAAACAGGAAAATAAAATAAAGAATGAAATTCCTATTAAAATTATGGAAGCATCATTCCCCTCCACTGCAATTCGAAATGCTGACATTAAAAATTTATTTCATCTCCGTGTGCCCCAGGGCCCTTTGCTATCCTTTTTTATAGCTCTAGAAACTATTACAAACCTTTACAGAACCAAGTTTTGAAATCTGTGCATGTGAGTTTCGAATCTTAAACATGTGGCTTGACAGGAGAGAGTTTATAAAGTTCTGTATTTGGGGTTTTTTGTTCCTGTTGTTGAGCCAGTAAAACACTGATTTGGGGCACTTTCTATGTGTGTAATTTAACAGAAGTAAGACATGGTGAGGGGGAAGGAAATCCTGAACTCTTGAAAGGCAATTGTTAGTCTCTATCTAATAGAGTGCAATTGACTGTAATCTATCTCATCAGGGTGTAGTCAGTGTTTTGGTAATAGCTGCAGAATATACATGTTTTTATACCCTGCCTAGGTGGTTCTCTTGCTGGTGACCACCCTTTTTTCTATGTGGTATTAATATATACCATGTATTGAATATTTTGCAACTTACGTTTAAAAATCTAGTAGCTTCTGTACTGCTTCCAAATAATAAATTTTAAAAGTTGATTATCTTGAGTGTAAATTTCTAGCATTCTGCTAGGATAGTACTACACTAGAGCTCAGATTTCTTTGTCTTAGGTGCCCCAAGTTTCATAAGCATAGATGCATAGAACCATTTAAGTTGGAAAAGGTGTTTAAGATCACTGAGTCCAACTGTTAACCCAGCACTGCTAAGTTGGCCACTGAACCATGTCTCCAAGTGGCACAGCTACACATCTTTTAAATATCTCCCGAAATGGTGACTTCATCACTTCCCTGGGCATCCTGTGCCAATGCTTGACAACTCCTGTGAAGAGATTTTTCCTAATATCTAATCTAAACCTTCCCTGGCACAAGTTGAGGTCATTCCCTCTTTTTGTATCACTTGTTACTTGGGAGAAGAGGCCGACCCCCACCTGGCTACTGTCCCCTTTCAGGCAGTTGTAGAGAGTGATAAAGTCACTCCTGAGAGTTCTTTTCTCCAGGCTAAACAATCCCAGCTCCCTCAGCTGCTCCTTGTAAGACTTGTGCTCCAGACCCCTTATTAGGTTCATTGGTCTTCTAATGAGTACCACTATACTTTTGTTTTCACTATTTAATTAAAATTCTGAAAGAATTTCTCTCAGTATCATTCCATTCATTTAAAATTCTCTAATACTGTCATGTAAAAAGGTAGTTTTTTGTTAGTAGGCCAAATTAATTTAAACAAAACTGAATTAATATCTTTATTTTTGAAAGATGAAATAGACATTAGCTGATAAAATAATTAAAGTACTTTTAAATTCCGTGAATTTACCCCATTAGAATTTTCTAAACTGACCTAAAGTTGACAAAAATACTACAATAATGTTTTTTGAAGAGCCAGATGTAAAAAAAATTAAAAGTTGAGTTTAGAGATACCTGATTTTAGAGACAAGAAGTTCCTAATGATTGATAACAAAATTCCAAATACATTTTTGTTCAAGACTCTGATGGTCCTCTTCAAAGGCCATCTTGAATATGTGCATCCTGGTGCTCAGCTGTGGTTTAATATGAAACACTGCTTTGTTGTGAATGATGGAAACAGCAGGCATGATTCTGTCGGGAGATGACAAGGCTTTTCATTGTGAGGTTTTCTGTTTAAATGTTAATTCTTGTAGGTATTGTCTGTGTGGCAAATCTCATGTTGATTCCCACTAATCCATAGCTTGTAGAAGCATAACAAAATTTAAAGGTGTTTTCAAAATCTTTTAATGTATAAGGTACTCTGTCTAGTAGCGTCTTGAGTATTGTCTGAGTGAAAAATCTATCAACACTTTAGCACACCCTTTAGCTTCATGTTTAAGACTGTGCATTTGAAGGACATATGATTTTGTAGTATGTTTTTTTCATGAGAATGAGCACATACCTGCCTGACTAAATAAAAATCAACATAGGAAAAGGAGTTTATTTTCAGTGAGTGACTCTTATTTCAGATGTGGCATGAAACAACTGTGCTCTGGGAAATAAAGCAATGTACATGGAAGAGCTAAAGGACAAAGAGATTATCTATTAGACTGACCCAAGGGCTACAAGCAAGGAAGCTGCCAGCTAAACAGAAGTCCATGAATATACATCAGAGCAGTGCTCAGCTGAACCATGTCCCCACTCCTTCTGCCCACATATTCAAACAAGACAAGCAAGCAGGGGGGCAGGAACCAGCAGAGCAATTTTTCCTTTTCTATGCCTCTGAATGCTGTATCAGACAGAATCCCCTCTTTACTCTTAAATTGATCTAAAAGAGTTTGAGACATTAGGCTGTCTTCCTTGGATGGAACATTAAAAAACAGAACAGAAAAGGAACACCCGCTGTGAGTGACTACAGAGTCCTAGTTCAAAGTTTGTCTTTACATTAATGACATTTTTGCTCCACCTACTGGTAGGAAGGTTTGGAGCTGTCTGAATTGCCTTCACGCAACTGCACCTCTTTCTGCAATTAGTCCTCCTGTTGAGATTAGAAGATTAAATTTCAGTGTGCAGAAAAAAGAGAGAAAAAATGTTGATACCTCTTTCTAAAATTTGGGAGTGGGAGGGAATGTTTTAATTTTAAGGGAGGAGTAAACATCGTGGCTGAAAATGTAAAAACAGAGACATGTTCCCTGTGGTGAAGATGGCTGGTGCTCATAATTTTGAAGGGTAAAAAAATAAACAAATTCCCTCTCCAAAGCATCCTACAACTTTATACCTTAATACTGTAGGTTTTTAGTGGTTTGTTGTCTAAAATCCGTCTGGCTATGACAAAGCACAAAACTGTCCTTATATCATCTCCCTTTCTTGCCTTATTGGCATAAGGGACATGACAGTCATTCTGAAATGCTGGTTTGATAGCAGTGAGCATGTCTCAGTCCTGATTGCTCATTTTGCCACATTTCTTGATTACCGTGTGATGTCAAGGAAAATAGGACTTCTGAGTTTATTTGCACAGCTGTTGTGATTAGTTATGTTCGGCTTCAAGCCAAGAGGTTCTCAAAGGTTTACTCTGCTGTTTCTGAAGTTGTCAGCTTAGTGCCTCTGCCTTTTTAGAATGATATCCAAACACATTTGTTGGATGTATTGTTTCTTTCTTATTCACTGTCTGAAGTCAATGAATAAGCTTCTTTGAGAATTACTGATTCAACAGCTGTAGATTTCTCTTCTAATTGCAAGCTGAGGTCTTCATGAAGACACTGTGCAGTAACAGAATCGCAATTCTTTAACAAGGCTTATCTGGTGAAACCAATAACACTGTACAAATCAGACTGTAGTTTTTCAAATGGGAAAAAAACCCTCAAGCCCACTAGTAGCCAAGGTTTCATTCTGTAGATACTTCTAGTTGCAGTAGGTACAATGCCTGCTCTGTTTGGACCAGTGTATCTGAGTTCATATTAAACCAGGCCCTGCTAATCACACACAAAATCGCAGAACAGGTAAGGTTGGTAGGGATGCTTGGAGATTACCTAGACCAATAACCTTACTGAAGTAGGATTAGCTAGACCATGTTGCTCAAGGATGTGTCCAACTGGGTTTTGAATATCACCAAAGATGGAGACTTCACAGCCTCTCTGAGGAACCTTTTGCGATGTTTCATCCCTGTCACCATAAAGAAGCTTTTTAGACAAACAAACTTGAGCCCACAAGTTATGTTAGTACTTCATCAGATGGATATCATAGTGAGATATAAAGTGAAGTACTTGTGACCTCTGCAGGACTGGGTCATTGTGACTAAAATCATAAGAAGAATTGGGCTGCCTAGCATAGGGCTGGAGATGGAAGTCATATCCATGAGTCTGCAAACGGAATGAGAAAACGCCATTATGCTTTTGTCCCACTCTTATTCAGTGAAGAAATTCTCCCTACACTCACACCCCTGGCTGTAGCTGCCTGTCTCTTTGATTCTGTAGGTTCCCTCAGCTGTGTTTCCAAGTCTGTCCATGGTTCCACAAGTGTAACAGCAGAGTTTCTGAACTATTCAGAGGCTAAATGAAGAATCAGACAGACTATTATCCTCTAGATACAATGCAGAAGAAAAGGGTAAGTACTGTTCAGCAATTTTAACAGGAGTAGATACCTGCTCTTGCAGCCATCAATGCTCTGTAAATGATTTTCTGTATCCTGAAAATGTGTAAATTCCAGAAAATATGGGATATTCTGATGCTGCTAAAAAAAAATCCTGTTAGCTATTTTTAGTTATTAAACCTTCAGGTATTAAATTCCTATCAACTACATTTAGGGGTTGGAGGAGAATGTATCGAGACCAGCCCTAGGGAGAAAACTTGGAAGTGTTTGTGGATGAAAAGCTCAGCATGACTCAGTAATGTGCACTCACCGCCCCATAAAGCCAACTGGGCTGCACCCAAAGCAGTGTGGCCAGCAGGGTGAGGGAGGGGATTCTGCCCCTCTGCTTCTCTGCTCTGGTGAGACCCCACCTGCAGTGCTGCATCCAGCTCTGGGGCCCCAGCGTAAGAAGTCAAGAACCTGTTGGAATAAATCCAGAGGGAGGGTCATGAAGTTGATCAGAGGGCTGGAGCACCTCTCCTATGAAGATAGTCTGAGAGAACTGGGGCTGTTCAGTCTGGAGAAGGTTCTAGGAAGACCTTAGAGCACCTTCCAGTAGGCAAACGGGGATCACAAGAAGGTTGGAGAGGGTGATATGACCTTGAGAGGGAAAGGGGAAATGGCCTTGAGCTGAAGCAGGGTAGGTTTAGATTAGATATACAGACAAATGTTTTTACTGTGAGGGTGATGAAGAATTGGAACAGGCTGCCCAGAGAGGTTGTGGACTTCCCATTGCTGGAGGTGTTCAAGGCCAGGTTGGATGGGGCTCTGAGCAACCTGGTCTAGTGGAAGATGTTCCTGCCCGTGGCACAGGGTTTGGAACTGGATGATCTTTAATGTCCCTTCCAATTCACATCATTCTATGACTCTATGATTCTATGAGTCTATGATTCTATAAATTGACTACAATCTGATTAGAACTGTTTGGTTTTGACTTCCTTTTTACAGTCTCCTTTAAGGTACTAACTGTATATATCTGAAAACGGATGCTGTGCTTCTTTCAGTAAAGATGGGCTCACATGAATAATTATATGCCAAATCTAAGGCAGACGGTGAATTTTTAGAAGTATTCATCAGAGAAAATGCCTTTTTTTTAATGTGTAAACTGACAATTCCAACAAATAGCGGTGTTATATCTGAATTTACGCGGACTTGGAGCTGCAGTATTAGACACTTTGTGTGGCTGTTATAGAGCAGAAATTCACATGTACGGATATGTACACATATTTACACACATGGACACATACACACAAGAGAAAAAAACCACACTGCATTTTAAAGTTGCAATCTACTAATCCTAGTTCTATAATAGAAAGTAATTATTGAGTTGCAGAAGTAAAATATAGTGAATGGCAAAACAAGAAACGGTATTTTCTCTCTAAAAAAGAGGAGAGAGACCGGCTAATAAAGTAGTGACATTGATCAGATGCAAATTAGTGACATAATACTGCAGAAATTGTTCTCTCTGTTCTTCCTTTGTTCTGTTTCTTGTAGGGGTTATGATGATTTTTGTATCTTCTCAGTGGTAGGCTCTAATTCCTCTAAAGTGATGGGGATTTCAAAGACTAAGGACTAGTTACTTCTGGTTCTGTTGTACACCTTCTGTTCTGATGTTCGGCTTAAAGCCAGCATTTCTACTATACGTATCTAGCACAAGAAAGAAAAAAAAATTGAACAAGCAGTAAAAAGATTTGCTGGGGATGGGTGTCATTTGCTCTCTGTTCCTAATTACGTATTCTGTATTTTCACTCTACAAGGATTGTTAGGCATGCCAGATACAAGGGTTTTAGTCTTTTTCTGTTGCCTAAAAATGGGTCATCCCAGCTCTCAAGATCACATTCAACCAAAAGTAATGCTGACTTTTATTTTGTTGTTGATGTTTATAGCCTTGGGAATCTCTGTTATCACCCACTTGTGTTCTCAAACCCTTACTATCTTCTTGTGTTCATTTCTTGGTGGCCACCGTTACCCAACACGTGTGACTATTCTCTGTGACTGTTCTTTCAATCACTGGTTACAGAAGGAAGGGCTTATAAGGAACAGGCTGAAGTCTTATTTTTTTTCTGAAAAGGCATCTGTTATGATGTAAGGTTTTTATACGTACACATTGAAATGCACTCATAAAAAATCAGCCTTTTCAGAACATCAGAATCTTACCATTGTAATTAAGACAACTGAGATCTGACAAGAACATCAGTAGTGTTAGCAGAGCTCAGGAGATTTGAAAAAACTGATTAGAATTACAATAATAGATTTCTACTCTTTTGACTATTATGATATCACTGGAATGAATTTGAACATGCATCTTAATGCTATTATATCTATTCTGTTACACTCAAGAAGTTTTCTTAGCAGAGCAATCCAACATGATATGGAAAAATACCTCAGTGAAAACTTGGGTAATCTTAAGGCTATACATTGTTTTCTCCTTTGTGCAGAAAAATGGATGATTTGGACACCTAAAAATAATCCATATTTGAAAATCAAGCATAAGCATATAAAATAATTAAAGGCTTGTTTAATTGGGACTAATTGGGGATATTTGAGGTCATGTTCACGATTTCAGGAATATAGATTTTTTCTGCCAAGAATTTTAACAAGATAACATCAAAAGTACCAAGTGTGAATATCTTGGGCTGACATTAGATAGAAGAACAGTACTGATGTAGTAATGTACATAGTTAACATTTTGATTTTCTGAAGACTTATCAGGGTAAGAAGATATTTTTAAAATCTAAGAACAGCAGTAGTTAAAGAAACTGAAGAAATAGGGCTCTGAAATGTAAAACAAGAGTGAAAAGAGCAGAGCAGTGATACAGATAGAACCTTAAAGAAGAATTTAAAACTGGTAATACAGGAGTAGAACAGAATTTATATGTGAACATGCAGAATTTTAAAACTCTTTTACTATGGCTAGAGGTATGGATAAAGCAGGCAGTAGATTTAGAGAGAGTGTGTATGAGTTTAGATCTAGAAATGGAATGAAGGACACCAGTGCTCCTACAATGTAATTGATGCTCAGATTCATAGTCTTAATATGAAATTCCTTAACCCTATTTTCCACATTTCAATGGAGTGCAATCCAGCATAAGCATGGTTTTTAAAACCTATACTTACTGAAATGGGTTTTACATGAATTATGTCAAAACTTTACAATCTTATAATTATGCAATTTTTGTGGTTAAGTGTATTCTATTTGCCCAGAATTCCTTCCATCAGTTCCCAAGGTCTGTAAAAGTTTTTAAAAATTATTGAAAAATCCCTGTTCATAGCTGCTGCTCCTTATTCCGAAAGAATAAGGCTACTATTCACTCTGTGTTTTATTCCTCCCTGAAAAAGAAAAAAAAAGTCTTACTCTTGTTTTTTTCTTCATTTTAGCAGGAACTAGAAATACAGCTTTGGCATAGTTTTTTATATTCTCTTTCAAGTTATAATCAATTAATATTCCGTTTCCCCATTTTCTTGTTGAACTGAGGTATTTTTCTAGAGGTTTACCAAAGTAGGCAATCTTTATTTAATAAATTGCTTTAGAGTAGTCTTAACTGCCTCACCCTTATGTAAAATTCTACTGAAGTTAAAGTAACTGTTCTGGCAGAAAGAAGTAAAGCATTTTATTCACACTGTGTACTCTTGGTCGAGAATTTTATCTCTTCAAGCAACTCTCAGGGAGGAGGAAGGCAGGTTCAAACCTTATGAAGTGGCATGTGTTAATCTTCTCCAGTTAAAAACTGTATTACATTTTGATTGGCATGTACCTTAGAGCTTACAACTTCTTTTTTCTGCAGATGCTCTACTAAAAACCAATTAACTTCCAGTGTAATCAGGTATTTAACTTATCGGTTATGCAGTGAAAAATGTTGGGGGTGATAGCAATGACAAACAGGCTTACTAACTAATCAGCTGTCTAATTAATTTGAAAGTCTTTCATGTTTGATAAAAATTATGCCTAATATAAACTGTTTTAAATCCTGGGAATAAATATACCTGTAGAAAAGCCTTTGGGAAGGTTTGTCTTGAGATATATTCAGAAGGCAGCTGAAATATGCAAAGGTGTTGTGGTACAAAACATTTTGGTTTCTTCTTTCTTATGTTACCTTTGTCAGATGTTAATAGAAAAATCTAGAAAGAGAAAATGATTTAACTAGGGTTAATTATTAACAACCTTTTCAATGATGTCAAAACTGATGTTCCAGGAAAGATCTTCATCTGTAATCATGGAATATTTAATTTCCTGAAAATTTCAGGGCAGATTATTACTTCTCTCCAGTTATTTATAAACACGATGGTCTTTTCATCCCAAACAGGCAATTATTGACAGGGTTTGGGTATCGGGCACTGCAGAATGCCACGTGTGGGAAGAGGTCAGGAGCTACTCTGTGACAGTCAAGCCAGGTCCAGCTGACCTGGCAACAGCTAGAAACAATCCACGGCACACCAGAATTTCAGTATGAGGAGCACATGGCAACACTGCTCAAACACCATTAAGAAATAACAGTAGCTGTGGGGAGTAGGAGAAATTAGAAGAAAGTTGAGGCAGGAGGATGAGGAGGAGGCATAGGAGACAAAAATGGAGATACACGAGGAGATGCAAAGAGCCCATTTTGCAGTAACCAGAGAAGAAAATGCAGGAGACTTAGGGAAGAAGACATTGCTGAGAATGCTGCTAGAAAAAAAAACTCTTGGAAAGGGATGATCCATGCTGGATAAGGTCTGAGGACTGCAAGAGCCCTGAAGGGCTGCACAGCATGGAGAACCCTGAGGTACTGCAGGCTATGGTGGAGCCAGCTGCTGAAAACAGTAGGAATAGTACCTAGAAAAGAACAAGGAGAAGTGCTGAACTGAACCTGAGCCTATGAGGCCAAGAGCAAAGCTGTTACCCTACGTGTGGAGGTGCCCCTGGGGGGGATGGGCCTTGGGAGTGGAAGCATGGTCGGGTTACACGGGGTTTCCAAGCTCCCTGATGCTATTGTGTCTAAATCCTGTTCCTCACTGGTCTTTTCAAATGTAACTCCGGCCAGTGAATCCTGTACTTAAGGGGGTGTTCACATGATTCTGGGCAGTTGTTGTGGTCAGTCTGTGCCAGGCCCAGCTATGAGGCTGTGAGAAAATAAAGAGCATTCATGAACATCTATTGAGATTATTGTTCCTGATTCTTTCCACAGGCCAAAGCTGTTTCTCAGGGAAGGTTGCAGGCTAACCCCACTGCAACACCTATGTGTCTGTATAATTGCATGAGTTTTTTTATCTTGATACCTAAATCAGTAGTTAAAAGTTGTGTTAATTGTCAATAAGTCAACTGAAGTTAAAAATGCTCTGGTCAAGATTGTTTTGCCCATGAAGGTCATGGAAACAGAAATGTAACTTAACTTCAAATATTATTTTTTAGTTAAGTTTAATTTTTTCTTTTTGTGTACTAGCTAACATAAATTAAACTAGCAAAATTTCTTTAGACACATTCATGTATTATGGCAGTGTTGTCTAAGCAGTTTGGACTCATTATGGCTTCTGAAAGTTTATTTTTAAATTATTCTTTTTGTGGTTTTGAAAGTGCAAGAATTTCAGGTAGATACCTCTATATTAATAGTTACATCTAGTGGAAGATTTGAACATACATTGCTGAACTTGAACGTTTCTTGCATACCCTGGAGACCAGAGCTATAGTCTGGGTGACCTGACTGTCTAAAAACTGCATTAAGAATGTGATACTTTGAGAGTGCAAATGCAAGTCAGACAACAGAAGCAGGCAACATTATCCTGATCTGTCAATCTAGACATTCTTTAGGTTGCCTCTTTCAGAGGTTGAATAGATAACTAAACTGCATAATATTCACCACTTTCAAATTTGCTTTACTTCCAGAGCTAATAAAAGGAACTGTAGGAGATTTTTAGAATACCTTAGCAGAGATAGGGAATAGCGGTAATTTAGCTACAGGCTCAGTTTACCAGCAAGTGTGGATATGGCTCATAAGTTGTAATGCTGTAATGACAGCAGGTTCGTGGAGAAGGAAGAGTGATTTAAAGATTAGCTGGGAGTACAGCAGCTCTCCTCATATCTTAAACTTACCTGCGAGTCATTCTTTATTTCAGAAAAGGATCTGAACCCAACACTAGACTACAGAGAAAGGTGCCTACAGCTAGCCACTGGGAAATGTAATTATGGATCACTGAAAATTTTCCAGCTGCTCTAGTTACAAAGAATGGTTTCAGATACCTACAGTAAAATAAAAGTGCTGCTGTCAGACTATTGAGATAAATTAAATGACATGGGTATCTCTGTTTTGAAGGATTTTAACATGCAGCTTTTATTTTCAAACAAAACATGCAGCTTTTGTTTTTCAAGGGACTCTTTCTCGGTTCATACTTTATAAAAAATTCAAAGCTCACTAATGAGGACTGGAGCATAACTTTGTTGAGATACTCAGATGGGAAAGAGGTTTTCACTTTTCTTTTTGTTCCTAGAAATTTGTACACTTCTCTGTAACATTAAGCACATAAAAGAAAAAAGGCCTCTCCCTGCATATCCCTCCAGCCTGCAGTGGTGTATCAGAACAAAAAAAAAAACAAAAAAACCCTGCAAAGATTGCTTACATTACAAATACAACCACTCTTTGGACCATGATATACAAGGTTTTATGGCTAAACATATCTGCACACTAGCACATACATCTCCTCTCCAGGGGCAGTTTTCTCCTGTATTGCTGTTGATGATTAGATTCAGCAGGCTCCTCATGGAGCTGTGCTCTCTGTGCCTTAGGGAGGTCTGACTACCCTGACACTCTCAGTGCAGCTTTTGATCTTCTCTGCTGGGATCCTCTCTGCACCACTGCTTTGCTTTATTCCTGGGCCTTTCCAAAGACAAACATGAACCATTTGGATTACAGGCATATTTCTAGGTGGGCACTTGGTTGTTTCAATGCAATTTTTGGCTGTTTCTTGGTCATGTCTCTCCATCTTAGTTTAAATAGTCAACTCTGTGTCACTCAATCTCACTGCTCTGTTTATCACCTTGTTTCCACATGAGAGCACAAGAACTTCCCCACTTCTATCATCAGGAAAGTTCTGTCTTTGATTTTGCACCAATCTGGAATCACAACCCACAGGAAGTATACAATAAAGAGCAAGCATCCAAGTGCTTCTAGGTTTAGGCACCGCTTGGCAAAGGACTTTCAGGAAGCACTTTTGAATCTGAGCACCTCAGTTAATTCTAAATCTTGCACTGGCCATCTATCTGTAGGTCATCTAGTTGTAATGTTTTTTATAATACTGATGACTTGAGAAATTCTTACCAGGCCCCATTTGCTGTAACTTAGAGATACATAATAAAATAGTTCAGAGTATTTTAGTCTGAATAAACATGACAGATTAAGTACAACAACTTGTTAGAAACCTCTAATGAATTGCTAAAGGTATAGAATTATATCTTCTAATGTACTCCCATGCTGCTGGAGGAAGCTGCTTCTGTTCATTTCAGTGAATACAAAAAGTATCTTTTATTCACTGGAGATTTTTGGGAACTGGCAAAAATGTGACGTAATCCTTTTTCTGCTGAACGTACTGAGTCTATTTGGATGGATGTGGAGAACAAGTTTTTGTACCTGAATTTGACTGGAAATTATGCTGTCTGGCCAAAATCTCACTTGACGGAGGAATATAAACCCAGCAGGTTTTGAAAAGGTACAGAACTAACAGGCAGGGTTTCATCCCAGGGAAAGCAGGTCATATACATAGGAAAAAGATGTATAAGAGTTCTGACAGAACCTATGTTTACATTGTATGAGGACATTTTAAAAGCTTCAGGAGAAAATAATCAAGCAACACCAAATTAGTTGTCTTGTTTAAAGAGCATTGAATTTAACAAGAGAGAAGTACAATAATAATCTAAAGCTTCTTAAACTGTTTCAGTTCTAGGTCGTGTGCTACACCAAAACCTCTCCAAGTCTGACAATGCAAAGTTGAAATAAGCATATTTTACTGCAAGTAATTCTGAAATGCTTCAGGCAACTCTTCACTAGTCATTAGCTTAAATACTTAAAGAAAATCCTATTAACAGTACAATCTTTATTTTTATTCAAGAGAAAAATTTAAATTTGTATTTGGTTACTGTAACAGGAATAAATTCAGTGAGTATAATTGCCCTTTTCTACTAAAATTTATCTTTATAGCTATATGAGGGAGGAGAAATAAAATCCATTTGGAATGTAATTTTCAGATGTACTTATTTTCTTTACTTTTATTTAGCTTTTTTTTCACAAACAAAAAAGCTTTTGTTGAGGAGAAGACTTAACCCTTTTCTCTCGCTGACAAAACGAGCTGGCATGCATCTTTCAGCTATGCGAAAAAAGGTGCTGGTTTTCTACTTGGCTGCCCTAATTGATCTCTTTTCTGAGAAGTTTCTTCCAGTTCACCAGACTTGCATTATACAGGTCAAAACATCTCTTCTTAATGACATAAACAGTGTGACTGAGTGCAAACTCAGCAAGCTTGGTGCCGATTACACCAAGTTGAGTACGCAGTTGATATGTTGGAGGGGTGGGATGCCATCCAGAGGGATCCTGGTAGACTTGAGGAGTGAATGCTTGGGAACCTCATGCAGTTCAACAACATGGTCAGGGCGATCACCAGTATGAACAGAGTCTGTGGAAGGAAGGGATTAAGAGCAGCCCTGCAGGGGACCTGGGGATGAAAAACTGAACGTGAGCCAGCAATATGTCCTGGCAGCCTAGAAAGCCAGTTGTATCCTGAGCTGCATAAAATGAAGCATCAATAGCAGTTTTTGGGAGATGATTCTTCCTGCTCTATTCAGCCCTTGAAGGTGACACTTCACCTGGAGTACTGCATTCACGTCTGGAGTCCGCTTCTGGGTACAAGAAAGACATGGACCGAGAAAGAGCTGGTCCGGAGGAGGGTCATGAAAACGGATAGTGGAACATCTCTCCTACAAAGACAGGCTGAGACGCTCCATGTTTTTCAGCCTGGGTAAGAGAAGGCTCCAGGGAGAAGTTATTGTAGCCTCTTATATATAAAACAGGGCTTGTAAGAAAGATAGAGAACATTTTACGAAGGCCTGTAGAGACAGGATAAGGGACACTTATTTTAAACTCAAAGAGGGCAGATTTAGATTTGATATAAGCAATAAATTCCTTATTGTGAGGAGGTGAGGCACTGGAAGAGATTGCCCTGAGAAGCTGTGGACAACCCATCTCAGGAAGTGTTCAAGGCCAGGCTGGATGGGGCTTGGAGCAAACTGGTCTAGTGGAAGGTGTTTCTGCCCATGGCAGAAAGGTTGGGATTAGATGATCTGTAAAGTTCTTTCCAACTCAAAACATTCTATGATTCCATGATTTTATGATTCTTTCTAGAATTTGTAGTTCAGCTTTTAAAAAATTCAAATAGTTGCACATTCAAGTACTTAATTTCTAATAGATCAAGAAGGCAGTTGTTACAGTAACTAAACTGAAGTTGTTGCTGCAGACTAACATTATTCTAATTTTGTTCTGTACTGTATTACAACTTGCCAAAGTAGGTGTAGGGAAATAGAGAAATTGAAATAAATGCGTGATGTCAAGCATGTTTTACACATAAATCTTCTATAATGAAATTCAGACATATTTCTATCATTAGTTTGTGCATAATATTACTGAAACTGAGCAATGCTTATACAACTCTTATCATGTTACTCAGATTTCTAATCTAGAAACAACTTCAAATTTCATGCAAAAATGTATATTTGTTCTGCTTATACAGGCATATGTTAAAGTATTAAGAGGAAAACTACCTTCTCCCTTCACTGTATTCAGTAAAACTTGTGACTTTCAGCTTTATGCTCAGATCAGTAATTAGTTCCCAGATCCTTTGATTTGACTGAAGTCAGCAGAGACATGGAGGAGCAGTGACTATAATCATTACTGTATCTCTCTAAAGGTTCTTAAACAGAATCAACATAGAAATATGCTCAGTCCCACTGAATGAAACACAAACTACATTTCTACTACAGGCTGAGGGCCCTAAAAAAATATAGTATCTTAGATCCAAATATTCACTGTAGCTGGGATTAAGAAATAAAATAATTTAAATTTATCCTTTACTTGCTCAATATGCTTAGGCTGTGCTTTTCTGAAGTAAAGTTGTGTATTTAGGCTTTGTATATATTTTAAGAAAATTTGTACTGAATAATAATGTACTATAGCAGAAGAATGAGATTTCTTTTCCTAAGATACTAGTAACAAAGATGCAGTCAGAGCAAATGTTCCTCAGTGTGGGTATGTTTACAAAATACCTGTCACCACTAATTGGCAATTCCACTGCTTGCTCAGGAAAAACTGTATGAGCAGCTCAACCTGTTGATTAAGAAATCTTCTGGATGTCTTGATTTAGATGGGTAGAGGAATTGATGTGGAGGGGGATGGAATGAATGGTCTGCCACACATCCTGCCAAATTAAACTCAGTTCTGATTATCATCAAGAATAAAAATGCACATATGGTAGCTAATACTTGTTTAAAATACATGCTCTTATTTAGGTATAGAACCTTACTGCCTAGCACCTGTTTGCACCTTTAAGTACCAGGCATGATAAAATTATCCTAAAATGACCATTAAAAAAATCCAAATGACCCCTGAAAAAATTAGAATATTTAACTCAAATTTATCAATCAGAATAGGTTTAAAAGTTGTTCAAACTGGTGCTCCTGAAAATTAAGTATTTGGTTAATTTTCGCATGTTCATCTCTATGGATTTTCCCGTTATCAGTATCTTCAGGTTCTACAGAAGTGGCACAGGCTGAATGCAAACTGTTACTGTGCGTGATGGCAAAAAGACATTTGCTATGGCACAGCATCTTTAAGCAGTATGCAGAAAAGAATGCAAAGGAATTGTTCACTTTAAAACAAGGCCTCCTTCACAGTTCAGTGGATGATGCATTTCTCCCATTAAGTGATGGTAGCTCTTGCCATGCCTCTTGCATGTGAACAAGAGCTGGGATGAAGCAATTGCAGACTTTGTACTTGTACTTGGGCTGCTGGAAAATTCATTTTTCTGAGAGGTGGTAGGTCCTCAGATCAACAGTGACACTTGATTCAAAGACTATAATTTATCAGCTTCAGGAAGGTCCAGAGAGGGTGAGGAGGAAAGAAAGAAAGCTCTAAGGAATTTGAGGCGGTTACTTGTATTACTTTATAGAGCAGCAACCTCTGACATCAAATACTCTCAGACTTTTGTCTAGGTTGCCTCTTTTCTGAGGCTAAATATAAGACATGGCTCAATTTATTATGATAAGTAAATTGAAAGAAAACAGACGAATTTATGTCAAAGTGCTTTTTACCTCTGTGTGTATGAATCAAAATGTTCCCTGAGGCATAGTGTCATATTTTTTTTCTGTGAAATTTAGCTGCAGCCTGAAGAAAATCAAAGATTGGGATAAGTTCAGGTATTGGAGGAGGAAAGAAAAAGCATTGGAGGAAGTAGTGAAAAAACAGTAGAACTACAGAATGATTGGGATTGGAAAGGATCTCTTCAGGTCATCTGGACCAATTTCCCTGCTCGAGTAGCGGCAACTTGAGCAGATTGCTCAGTGCTGTGTCCAGTTGGGTTTTGAGTACCTCCCAGTATCCCTACCATGTCCCTGGGAAGCTCATGCCGGTCTCTCATCACTCTCACAATGTAACTGTTTTCTTGTATTTAGGTGCAATTTCCTGTGTCACTTTGTGCCCATTGATTCTTGTTCTGCTACTGCACACCACCAAGAAAAGTCTGTCTGTCTCATCTTCATTCCCTCAAAACAGGGATTTGTATACATTTATATGACCCCCCCCCGCCCCGATCCTCCTCTTTTCCAGGCTAAAGAGTGACAGCTCTCTCAGACTTTCCTCGTATGACAAATGCTCCAATCTCTCATATTCTTTGTGTGTCTTTGTCAGGTTACCTCCAGAAAATTCTTATCTTTCCTGTGTGAGAAAACTAGGTATCTCCAAAGATAAATCAGTAAATGACTGAGGGAGAATGTTATTTTAAATTGACTGCAGGTTATATTGGTGAAATTTTGTACATAAACACCTCTAAAATATTATATGACATGAACATAGAATGCAGTTTTCCAAAAATTAATGTAAATTTTACATAGAATTTTAGATGCTTTTGAAAGTGGGAATTTCAAGGTCACAACTTTTCTCTTGTTATGTCAAATGAGAAAAAAAAAACCAAGTTACCTAGTATTAAAGATTTAATTCCTGTTGATTCAAAGAGCTTTTGCATATTATGTGAAACTGTATAATACCTTTAGGCTTTTTCTCACAAGAGATAATGAGTAACGTGTTTCTCTCCTGAACAGATAAGCTTAAAATGAAAAGCCAGCACAGCCTTAAACCATGTGTATGTTCTGGTTTATGTATGGAGATTCTACTAGCAGAAGAGTGTTTTGCTGTTACATTTTTGGGGATTTTTTTTGTGTTTCTATTCTAGGGAAAGAAACAACTTTCATCAGCAAAGTTGGGATCAAAACCATAAAGTGAGAAAGTTCTATAAAATTGTTTTATTAGCTGCACAGCATGCTTCAGAAAAGTTGTTTGGTTTTGGAGTAATAACTTCAATAGTGAGATAGTGTAGATGGAGTTGTTTTCTTAAGGTCAGGACATTTCTCTATTTTTACCATCTACATAAGTATGTAAGTGACCTTTGTTCTGTGACCTTTATAATCTACTGATCACACCACACTCATGGTTTCTGATTAGTAGTGTATTCCCAGGAGGACTAAAATATCAACTGGAAGTTCCAATGTAGTAGAAGATCAAACAAACTTATTTAAACTGATTAATTTCTTAATGATAACTAATACAATTTCTTGGGTGAATAGATTAATAAACAACTGGTGATCTGATTTCATTGAACCTTCAGAATGAACCCGTCATGGACAGAAACTAAGGTAAAAAGATAAACTTTTCACTACTGAGTTGTCTTTTTATATATTCAGATTGTAGCTATTCAAACATTAACTATGCAGTAGCAAGACTTTCATATCTGCACTGGACCTGGCTTGGATGGAGTCAATCCATAAAGTGATGAGTTTTGTATCTGTGACTAAAACAATGCTGATAACACACCAATGTTTTCAATATTACCATAATAGTAGGAGAGAGAATTACTTAATTAGAGTAAGAATCATTAAAAATTTATCAAGAACACTTATGATGGAATGAAGAATTTGTAGTGTAGACCCCAACCTTCTGATCTCTTAAGGTCTGCTGATGTATTTATTCTATCAAACATAGAACTTCAGTGGGACCTAAACCTGTCCTGAGTTTCCATAACTCCTTTCTTCAAAAAAGTGGAAGATAGGTGGGCTTATTTTCCAAATCTCACAGAAAAGTGTCAGAAAGCTTCTAGGTATTTAGGGCATATAGATTCATATACATACAGACAGTTAGACATAAAAATGCATATGTGTTTATATTTAATAAATATATACTTATACTATATAATAATAGATATGTATATAATGATAAATATGTCTATGAGATGGAAATATATGATATGCATAATAAATGTATAACTTCGAACAGTATAACTGCTGGTTTAAACATTTCCCATTTAGAAGAGTTAATGAATAGAAGGTATTACATATTTGACCAGTAATGTTTTCTAATTCTGTTCAGAAGTGTTTCTCAAAGTGATGTTTTTCAATAGACCTTTTTTCCCCTGTGTGTAAGCTCTGTAAAAAAAAGGAAAAAAAATTAAAATCCTATACTTTTTTCCCTTTCTCTATTCCCC